>CM063243.1:35862856-36345538 GCA_032158295.1 Pycnopodia helianthoides
TCCAAAGACCTATATTTTTTAATTTTGTATGTCATTGTTTGCTTCAAGTTAGTCCCTACAGGTTCATCCTAAATGTTACTGCTGTTTCTTTGATCTCAAAACCACCATTTCCTCATACAACAGATTATTTCTCCCTTATTCTATAAAACTATTTCTGTTGTTATCTTGGTTGATGTTGGTTGGTTCTTTTTTCTTTTAAAGACAGGGTCATACTTTGCTAACGACCACCCTCCCCCCTCCCCCCCCAAAAAAAAAACCCACAAAACAAAACACCTACTTGTTATAAAGATCATAATGGTATTAAGCATCCTGTGAAATTATTTTGTCTTAAGTAACCCGTTTATTAGAAATCAATAAAATTTGAATCTCCAGAGATTGCCTAAAGGCGACTTTTGGAGATTCCATTTTCGTGGTGTCTGTTTGTTAATGCTGCAGCCAGAGATGCGGTTGGTACCCACAGTCACCTCACTCATTGTGGATGGATGCAACGTTCTTGATGAAAGTACCATGACAGTTCTTGCTGTTGTCTAAACAAGTAGATGTGACTTTTATTGTATCTTTATTGATAACTTGGCCTTTAACTCAGCATCACACTGACACAAACCATTCTATGACCCTACCTCTAAAGGGAAAGCACATCCTTATTTCAACAACCTTGGGTTGAGGTTTTGGAACCAATAAAAACCATGTTTTATCAGAATGATGTTTGCATTCATAACAGGCATATAACTTCCAATTCTCAAATCCAAATAAGAAAACAGTGATATAGATGGTTGAAAAATGCTCATGTTTTTCTTTGTTTACAGGGATTGTTCTTTCACTAGATGAATAAAAAAAAATTACATGACCAAATACATTAACCCTTTGCTGAACTTCCAGGAGGTTTGGATTTTGTGGACAGTGTGCATAAAAAAAACATAAAAAACTCAAAGCTTACTGGAATATAACCTACAACTTGTTTCACAATTTCCTTGAATGTTTTTGTCAGGCATGTTGTTAAAAAAACAAAAACTAAAAAAGTAACAAAAATTACCTGTAAGTTGTCATGAGGTGGGTTAAATAGGTCAAAGCACTTTCCATTCTTTGTATTTCCCTCACCCCACAGCTCAATGGCAAGTGAAAACGGTATCTGAAACAAGAAGTTACACAAATATCAAAGAGTTATATGCCACAGAACATTCATACAGGTGTTGTCCATGTAACACAAAATCCACAGTCAAGTGGCTACAACTTGGTGCAAAGTTTCAACACCTTTATGTGCAATTTCCAGGATTATTTGCATGTGGGAGCCATTAAGAATACAAAACTTTGTTTCCTTCACAAATTAAAGTTAGTTGCAACATACTCCACAATGAACTAGCCCCATAGTAACCAATGAACTAGTCTTTGTTCAAGACTGTATAGTATATGTTTTGGATACATGATCCAGCGCTGCACGCTACACAACAGCAGTTAGTGTAGAAACCTCATGCGGTATGCAGAAATGGATCGTGTATCAAAAAAACATACAAAACATAGCCTTGAACAAAGACTATCAATGAACCAGCCACCCTAGTAACCAATGAACTAGCCATATAGACTCCTGCATTGGCTGCCATCGTTGATAAAACCTGCATGTATGAAAGGCTATCATTGGCTGAGACTTGTGCGCAGCTTGTACATGCGTGCACGTTTCCATTGTTTTTCATCAAAGATGGTGGCCAATGGCGTCAATGTGCTATCATGATCAATCCATCTACACACATGTCACAGTTACTACACAACCCGGAAAGTTGAATGGTTTTATATGGCTGGTCAACTTGAAAATAATACCAAAAGTATGTGGGTCTTAAGAACTTATCTTCCTCTGCTAGGTTCAGTCACATTCTCATGATAAGTGATAAAGTTCTTACTCTTCTAATCTTAAGAACTCATCTTCCTCTGCTAGGTTCAGTCACATTCTCATGATAAGTGATAAAGTTCTTACTTTTCTAATCTTAAGAACTCATCTTCCTCTGCTAGGTTCAGTCACATTCTCATGATAAGTGATAAAGTTCTTACTTTTCTAATCTTAAGAACCATCTCCTCTGCAGGTTCAGTCACATTCTCATGATAAGTGATAAAGTTTCTTACTCTTCTAATCTTAAGAACTCATCTTCCCTGCTAGTTTCATTCACATTGCTCATGATAAGTGATAAAATTCATTACTCTTCTAATCTTAAGAACTCATCTTCCTCTGCTAGGTTCAGTCACATTCTCATGATAAGTGATAAAGTTCTTACTCTTCTAATCTTAAGAACTCATCTTCCTCTGCTAGGTTCAGTCACATTCTCATGATAAGTGATAAAGTTCTTACTCTTCTAATCTTAAGAACTCATCTTCCTCTGCTAGGTTCAGTCACATTCTCATGATAAGTGATAAAGTTCTTACTCTTCTAATCTTAAGAACTCATCTTCCTCTGCTAGGTTCAGTCACATTCTCATGATAAGTGATAAAGTTCTTACTCTTCTAATCTTAAGAACTCATCTTCCTCTGCTAGGTTCAGTCACATTCTCATGATAAGTGATAAAGTTCTTACTCTTCTAATCTTAAGAACTCATCTTCCTCTGCTAGGTTCAGTCACATTCTCATGATAAGTGATAAAGTTCTTACCTTTCTAACGCCTGCCATGTAGTCAAACACAGCCCCGTCTGCAGGGTAGTCATTGATGTTGTAGCCAACACCGTAAGAAAAGGAGTTATGTGTAGCCACAGCCATCCTCTTTGCCAAGTCCATCTGCTCATCTAGATTTACCGGCTTGGCCTTAGCTTTCTTTGACTTGGAATCTAGAATTTAAAAGTGAAGATACAAATTTCATTACATTGTTTAATATTTTCAGATGTGGATAACAAAAACTTAACTGTTTGAAACCTAGGTTTTTTGGCCACTTGTTTTTCTGATGTGAATTGTTTTGACTGAGCCATTTGAAACCATGATTATTTTGATTGATTTCTCAGATGTTGGAATAGTCAAATAAGAATCAAAGTTTCAAATCCTATTTCATCATGTTTTATGCATCACTAGGCACCCTTGACCAATGATGTTCACACAGCTTTACAAAACTTAACTGTGAATGTGATTTAAATGAAAAACTGCTTATGATGTACACAGGTTGTGGCGTCGCAGCAACGCTGGAAAAAAGGATTTAGCCCGATTCATACTTCCTGCGAATGCGAAGAGAATTTGGACGTCACAAATTTGCAACAAATAATTTGCATCACTTAAGACAATGCTCAACTCCTGCGAAACATTCGCAGCGAAAACAGAGCTGTGACGTCAAAATTCGCTTTGCATTCGCAAGAAGTATGAACCGGGCTTTACTTGGATTCATCTACACTTACCAGCAAAAGGCAAATAGATTTGCTTGATTCCTGAATGTAGAGATACGAAGGCATCAAATATATGACTTGCTGTCAGGTCAAGGTATACCCGACACTCTGGTTCTGAAACACACAACAATCAAGAAACTCTCAACATCAAAGTAAAAACTTCACAAAATAATTTGTTTCTGACAACACATAAAACACTTCACTTACAAGTTGACCTTCCTACTCTTGGTAACATTCAGTAAGTTCACCAACTATTTGAAACCATCAACTGTGTGTGTTGTGTGTGGTGGCACAACTGTGCCCCGAAATAACTGCTGCAATGTGTGTATTGCAAAATATGTACACTCAACACATGATATCATGTTGCAGGCTGGCATAGTTTATATATCATTCCAAACCATAGTGGAATATATTTTAATGGTCAGACAGTAGGAAGGTTGGTAATGTATGCATTCACCACATTATATCATATTGTAGGCTTTCATAGTTTATCTACACAATCAGTCCAAACCATAGTGGATGAGATTGGATGGTCAGACAGTAGGAGGGTTGACTGTGTGCTGAGTTAACGCATTCGCCACATGATATCATATTGCAGGCTGGCATAGTTGATCTACATGTGCCATTCAAAACCACATTGAATGATATTGAAAGGTCAGACAGTAGGAGAGTTTTAAATTTGTTAAGCTAAGCCACAAGATGGATTTAGGACTTACTATTTGTTGTGGTTAGGGTTAATACATGAATGCAGTTAGATTTCTTACCAGAATGAGCAAATGGACCTCTGTATTCTTCATCCTTAGGGTCACCAGAGCTTCCTGCTCCTCCAAAACTCCAATCAAAGTTCCGGTTTAAATCCACTCCGACACTGGTTCCTCTCCAGCAATAGTTCTTGGTCCTCTCCACATATTGCCTCCCATCTGGGTTTGCCATGGCAATAATATAAATCTCAAACCTACTGAGAATCATTCGAGAGAAGCTTTCAGCCGGTGAGCCATGCAGCGCCCTCAACCCACCGGTTATATTGGATAGCAGATGAAAAAGGCTTTCCACTGGGAAGAACTCGCGGGCATGTTCACCGTATGACAAAAGTATCTTTGGTTTCACTGCGGCTGGACCAAATGATCCACTGGCTGTTCTTGGGTTGGAGAAATTTGAAAGATGTAGGATGTATTGTGGATTGCCAACGCGTGATGTGTATTTCAAGTCTAACTTGAAGTAGCTTGGATTTTTGGCGACAAGGTCTTCAAGTTGAATCGCTATTTGTGAAACATTGTGATAATATTTGTAATTTGGTGTGTAACGTTCATGTTGGGGTTTTACATCTCTACCACTGACTATTTTGACAGTGGGGCAAATGAAAGTAACTAATACCACAAACTGAAGAAAACATTTCCAAAGTAAGACGTTGGACAAGACTTTTGTTTGGATCAGCTTCTCTGGTCTGTTGCATCGATGACCATCCATTGCTTGTAGTGAATCCATAATGACGAGATGGTTGGTTACCAAACATGTGAAGGAAACTTGATGTAGTTCAAAGCATTCTAACCCCCAGTGTAGAAGTTAACCGCACTGCAAGAAACAACACTTAATTAATGAGGAATTGATTCGCTTTCAAAACAATGTGTAAATTTTTTTTTTTTTAATTGCCACAATACACGCTGAAGCTGCTTTTTCGAGGTACCCGGAACAAGGAATCAAAAGCCATGTTAGAATTAACATTTTATCAAATTTTTGTTTCTTCATTCAGGTTGTTGGGTTGGATTTTTTTCATATTGAAACTCCTGCAGTTAACTATGTCATTATGTAGTACGATAAACCTCAATATTGTTCTACTGCTCTAACGTTAGGAGTATTTTTACTTTGGTTCTTTTGTAGGTCCCCAACTTGAAGAGGGGGGGGGGTTGTGGCAGGAATTATTGCCCTATCCAACTAGTTGAAGTCATTTTAACCCTCCAGTCCATCCTCCTGCAACCGTCGGGGAGGATGGACTTCTTCCGCTTCTTGGCCCTACTCCTAAGTACCTCCAGAAGGTGCAATAATTTTATGAATAGAAAACCACGTTTTTATGCTGAGATATTCCCCCCGTTGTCACTTACCATAGGGCCAAAGAGCTGAGGAAGTCCAGCGTATTCATGGTGGCACTATTTATGGGACTACTTTAGAATGAATCGCTTTATAATTAACTATCCGACCTCCACTTTTTGTCTGTAAGTATTCTTAATCTTACCTTATTTGCTTGTTAGAAAATTGATACATTTGCTACAAAAGTACCAGTAACAACTCAGTCACTGTCAGTAGCATAAGTTGCTCGATTGAAAAAACAAAAGAAAAACACTTCAAATGACATTAATCCGAGGGGGAATTGCACGGTACAACTACACACAAGCTACTCCTAGAACTAGTAATAGTATGAGGTTCGTTCCGCTATCGTCCCCACGAACGTTCGTGGAGACAATCATCATCATGTCGATAGCGGAACAAACCTCATGTCATTACTAATTCTAGGTTAGCCCCATGAATAGGGCCAATCCACTCCGTATCCTTGGCCCTAGCACCATTTCAAACCTATTCTTTCGCCCTATGATATGAGATTTTTAAGCCGTGAAGATCTAGATCATGAGACTTACCGATCGAATGCCAATGTACTTGCTGTAGATAGCCGGACTGCTAGTATTGTTTAAAAAACATCACAGTGGATTGCCGTATTCATGGGGCTAAAATTCGAATGTCAGACAACTCGTCCGTCGGACAACTCGTCCGTTCGGACAACTCAACGGTTCAGACAACTCGACCGTTCGGACAACTCGACGGTTCAGACAACTCGGCTTTGAGACAACTCGACGGATGGCCAAGACAAGTCGACGGTTGCGCGGCTGACCTCCGTTTCTGACATGTTTACACAAATTTCCTGTATAAATCCTGCGATTCTATAATTTTTGCGCAACCTCAAGTATTCCGTTCTCTTTGGCTGGATGCACAGCCGGGAGAGTGGCACTCGGGTGTTTAGAGCTCTTTTCGTAGCCCTCTGTTCTCTAGAGGCGTGCATCGCACGCAGCGGACGGATCTCCGCCGTGTATACGGTCTCCCCTCCCGCGCGCCGAGGCCGCTCTTCACCCCTCCCGCCCCGTGCTGAGCCCCGTCACGGCCATCCGTCGACTTGTCTTGACCCCAAGTCGAGTTGTCTGACGGTTGAATAAATCATCCGTCTAGTTGTCTGAACCGTCGAGTTGTCTGAACCGTCGAGTTGTCCGAACGGACGAGTTGTCCGACGGACGAGTTGTCTGGTCTCCTAAAATTCTAGTAATAGTACACACAAGCCACAGACCGACATTAATTCAATTAAAAAGTGGATGTCAAACAGTGCATTTATCTCCAATTATCATTTATCTAATTAAAAATATTAGCATTTAAAATTAATGGCAATCCGATTCAAATTCAATTCAATTTCTATCCATTCCATCCTTGTAAAATCAAGTTAAGTTAACGCGTACGTTAAAATGGATGGGCCGTGGAATAGTCAAAAGTTTCTGTTTCTTCCACTCCCTATTCTGAATAATTCACAACAGCAATTAAATTTAGTCCCTCTTACCTTACACGGTTTTTGGAATAGATTTTACATTTCCATAGTTCTCAACCAAAAATGAAAATGGTGTTTTCTTGTTGATATAAAGCGATGAAATCGGCACCAAAACGAGAGCCTTTCTCTATGGTCAAACACGATATGCTGCGTGTGTGGTAAACAATACAGATTCACGAATATTACCATATCACATAACTCTCGTTATTCTAGGTGCCAGACCTGGTTTGAGTATTGATTCTACTGTAAAGCCCGTCGATAAAGAGACATCCGGATTACATTCATTTTCGATACCAAAAGGCACCCGACTAACACCCAATCCCAACCTCCATGCCCTGCCCCGCCCCCACATGACATCAATTCACAAGAATACAAAATATCGAGTTTCTTCTGGATAAGATCTTTGTGTTCGAAAAATAATAGATTTGTTAAATTTCACAACGGACCAGAATTTGCTTTTCTGTTTCAGCAACTTTTAGGATATCCGCAACAGTTTCATTTTCGTGAAAATAAAACTAAATGAAACAAATCATATTCATTCCTTCCTGAATAAACTCCCTTCACATTCACACCCACCAGTGAAACACTAAAAATATATAAATAAATAAGTAAACAGGATCCTTGGCTTTAAATGAAGTGCAACACTCACACAAATGTTATCATCTGCATAACTGTATTAAATACAGTATTTATTGACGAAACATAACAGAACACCATTATTTACAGGAACAATCGATAGTCATTTTTACCAGCTGTCCATTTCAGTTTCTGCTACTTGGCCCTTTAGAGACCACATGTTTCAGTATAACATACAATGGCAGTTCAGATAAGATGTATGCCAATTAACATAGGAAACATGACCTTTTTGGAGTCACGGTAGTGGGTCAAATATTACGGCCATTTGAGGCCGTTCTGATAGCTTTGGTATGAGCCACACACCCATGGCTTGCTGTGGTCTGTACGGGGTGAAAAGACAGCTAAACACTTTTGGTCATGTTGAAATTACACACTGGTATTAAACGAGTTAAGTAGAATTTACAATTGCAAGGAATTGTTACTTGTTAGAAGTTTTATCACTGAGGTGAAATCAGGTTATTGAGTCATGCTGGTTATTTGTGCTTTACTTTTTATACTTTCTAAGCCATGCAGAAAATGTTTCTTAACAAATTTATTCTCCAAGCTGTTTGGAAGGGGAATAGTAAAACTAAACTGAGACTAGGTATCTGCGCAGCTAAGCCCAAGAAGTTCTTCTGTGGTTTTTATTCTACTTGTTATTATTGTTGAGAAAACAGCAAATTTGTGTGCCTTAAGCCCTGTTCACACGACGAAAAGTTAATCGATGTCCCTTGCTTTAATTTTTATGAGCACTGACTGATAATTTGTTGTCATCATGCATGACTGATTTAGCGAGCTATTCACACAGCAAACATTTAGTGATGTTTGAGAAGATTTCACTGGGGACCTTGGATAGTTCAAACATTGTTGTCCTTTCACAAGAAGAGCAACTAGCAAAATTGTACAACCATGCTAAAATTAAGCAAGGGACCCCTGCTAAATTGCTGTCAAGTGAAAGGGGTTAGACTACCATCTTGGACTATGCCGTTAATTTTACAGAGCAGCTTGTTTACCTCCTGACTCAATACATGCTTTAAGAATATTGTACTGAAATAGTAAGATGGCTGTAAATCACTTCAACATATTACAGAAACACTGGAAAGGTTGTTATCAGGTTCAATGTGGTATACCTACACAATGCGGACAGTTATATATTCTTTAGTATGATCATACAGAAAGTTTACTACACACATGCTTGTATGACTGGGTCGTGGTTTTAGCAATACTGCATTGACATTTCAAAACCAAGAATGATTTTATTCCACAAATTAGGTATTAAAAATGTGGTTGGTCTTGTTTAATTTTAGTTTATTGTTTATATTTAAATGTTTCATTTGACTGTTTATGCACTTGTAACTGACAATAACAACTGGTTTTACACAGGGTTGCTTGACTGTCAAAATTGCATATCTAAATTCAAACCACAGAGATACCTCCATGTTCAAACAGGATCAATTTGTTGAAGTAGTTTTCAACATAAACCAAAAAGCATATAGATTAGGAGTTGTGGTTGGTACAATATTTGAACAATTTACACTAAAACTATCTCACATTCAATTTCATTCACTGTGGTTTTGAATGATAATAAACTATGCCAGCCTGCAATATGATATCATGTGATGAATGCATCTACACAGTACAGAGTCAACCCTCCTACTGTCCGACCATTCAATTTCATTCACTGTGGTTTTGAATGATAGATAAACTATGCCAGCATGCAATATGATATCATGTGGTGAATGCATCTACACAGTACACCCTACACACTTGTACAAACACTCATAGTTGTGCTACCATACACAACCTGTGCAGATGAATTGTTTCAATGCAGCTGTTTCAATTCGGTTGGTCAACTCGCTGTAAAATGTAGGAGTAGGTGTGCTTTTAAAACATAATACTTAAGTAGATTGAAGGGATTACATAATGTGTCCAATTAACTATAATTACTGTTTTTAATCTTATGAGATTATTTACTTTTGGAGTTAAATTTCTTTGAAATTAAACCCTTCCTTAATAATACTGCAAAGAATAAAACTGATGAGAACATTTTTTGTAATTTTGTTTGTATTTTGAGGTACATTAATTAATTATAAGGCATGTCATAAGTGCCCACTTGCCACAGACATACAAAAGTGCTTTTACTGTCCAGGAATTCTAAATTGATAAATTTGGATACATAGCACAACTTTGAACAGTTGCGTTATTCTCTTTTTGACATAACATCCTTTGTTGATATCTCACTATTTATTTGGTCAAGTCACAAAAAGGAATAGTTTGTATGGTTTGGCCAACTATCTGTAGATGATGAAATGCTTGATGAATTTATGCTGCAATATGCCATTCAAAAATGCACACTCAGTATGTGTATGACATGATGTCAAGTACAGTTACTGAACCTCCACACTAAAAGATTGATATGAACTTTGGTTTTTAAAGGCACAGTACACGTTTGGTAATGACTCTGAAAATTAATGACAATAAAAACTTACTTGGTAAGAAGTACAGCAGCTTTAGGTGGTATAATGAATTTTGAGAAACTTTAAACTTTGAAGTACTACGGTTATGGAAAATACATCACTTTTTATTCCCCAAAATTTGAATCTGAGAAGTGTTTTGTCAGAAACGCTTTTCAGACTGTGTATTCCTATGGGGAATATTCTTCCTGCGTGGAAATATTCGCTCCGGTTTTTTGGTGATATCTCAAAAACTCGACCACCTTTTGAAGTGAAATTTTCACAGGTTAGTTTTATTGTATGTACCTACATTTATATAGAATTAGCACAATCAGTAGGCTCCAATTACAAAACGTGTACTGTGCCTTTAAATACATTAGTTGATCAATTTCTTTAATCAAAGTCGATTTCCAATACCCAAGAGATCCAATGATTTGAGAGATTTCTCCCTTTCTCTGCTGTTTATTCAGGAAGGCTAAGTAAGGAAGTGGTTCCTGCAATGGTTGCTGCAGACGGTGGTTTCTGTAGTTGAACCTTCCTCTACCACGGTTCCTACAATGGATTATGTAGTGGTTCCTACAGTGGTTCATGCAGTGGTTTCTGCAGTTCTTCCTGCAGCGGTTCCCCCAACAATGTAACCCATTCAGAACCCCTGGTGCCCACTCGATCCCTGATGTCCCTTCACCCATTTAAGAATGTAATTGCACATCAATAAAAGTATTACAGCAGACTCTACATCAAATGGCACACCTCAAAGGATCTCAAGGTCAACATGTCGCACCTCCGGGTTCAATTTCTAGAATTGAAACACAATTTAATTTATGTTATTTAACAGTGATATGGGGCATTTGGTCTTATTCATGAGTTTACAGTTGTAAGTCCTATTCACTAAATACAAAAGGTTTTGTGCACATGATAATCATACTGCTAGTGTTTGTGCAGAGTCTGTGCATGCTTCCCAACATACTCAAGCAGGTAACCTGCTTAATTTGACTACAGGGGCAACCTTGATATAACAAAATAAAATATTTCAGGAATTGAAAAGCTTTCTCCAGATGTCAGAAATAAAAAGACTGGAAATGAAAGGAATATATTTACCTTGATTTCCTTTTCTATCCTGTCTACCTCAGCTCCAAGTGAATCAATAATCTTCTCTCCATGTTTCAACATGAATCCCTCAATCTCTTCCATCGTTGTGTAAGTCTTCAACTCCTATCAATTCAACAAATAATAAAATGATAGCCTTGCATCCAATAGAGGATTTCCATGGAAAATAAATTACTTCAAAGTTTAGAAGATTGAAAACTGTTTTTTATGAATGCAAGGAATGCCAAATGCTGGTTGAAACACCTGGGGACTAGTAAAAACTCTAGCCACAATCAAAGTTAATAGTAAACCCTGGTTTCCTTCCATCTCTGGATAAAATCGTTGTGTGCCCGGAAGAACGACTTAACAAAAAGTTACTGGTAAAAGGGCATAAGCAATTGATATGCGAAATTGTGTATCAAGAAAACAGAGTGTGAAAGTTTAGTCGCTTTTTTTTACCATTCCTTAGTCATATGGGAACGTTAAATTATTATGGATTTGAGAAAACATATCTTTGGAGTAATTCCACCAACAAAAAATGTAACATTATTGTCATTTTTTTGTCAGAGGAGCCATTTTATTGCTTGCTGCCTTCTGTTACTGAAAAACAGTACTATGTGTGCCCGGTAAAAGGGCGTAGAGCCTTACGCCCTTCTTCCGGGCACACAACGAAATGATATTCCAGAAGTGTTTGTTTATCAAACCTGTAGTAAACTCTCTAGGTCTTGGCCATCAAGGTAGGATCTTGTCACCTCTCTCCCATCAAAGTCCACCTCTGCCTTGAATCGTATGGTATCAACACCCATGTCTGTAGCCTTCACATCATAAACACCCCTAGAATGACACAAACCAATCTCTATCAATTCTTCAGTCAAAACGGAAATTGAAAGTTGAATTTCAAAATTGACAACAATTTCATAGAATTAAAACATGGAGAATGCTGTGTGTATAGTTATCAGTGCATCTCTGCTTTGAGGCAATTCATGCATGCCGCCATTTTAGCTGTATGGCAAATTCCAGCTTTCCCATTAGTTGATCACGTTTAATTTTGCCATACAAGCATGTCAAATGGTATTAATACTTTTTGTCCATAACTGAATAGAGTTTTATTCTTATGAGCATGTTTCATTCCTGTCAGTTTGTACATATGGTTCTCAGCCAGATGATACAGGGATTCTGGATCATGTAATCAATTCAGACAGCACCTTCATAAAATTATTAAGTTGTATGTACTCCCTTTTGGGTAGTATTGGTAGTTTATGGTTATTCATTTTTGGAGTAATTACCAAAGGTATACCCTACCCTTAGTAGACCCACCATGCAACAAACCAGTGAGAATTATTTAAACACAATATGAGCTCATTTTCTTCTAGAAAACATATAGCGGTTTAAATTCTGTCAGAGGTTTTGTACACATTCAGGAATATGTGACCCCATTCCAAAACCAGACACATGATGCTGAAATTAAAAACTCATCAAATAGATGAAAATGAGAGCTCTCAAATAACACCTAATTAGGGCATATAAGGTAAGTAATTCTTAACATATAAAATGTTACAAAACATCACATAACGTCACATTAATACCATGGCTAAAGTTTCAATTGTCTTCACTTTTGATGCAATTTAACTTTTTTTGAGAAGTTTCTGATTTTGGTGTTAAGCATCACACATGTCACAAAAACTAATTCTCAATGTTAATTATGCTTTTAAGTTTTGGAGCTTATTAGCTTACCTCCAAATGACGTGATTTTTCAACATACAGGGTTTGGTTCAACAACAACTTTTGTTTAATTTGCTTACCTCACCATGACATCATTTTCCAGCATACTGCTTATTCTCATTAGGTCTTTTTCTGGTATGGAGCGACCCAGTAGAGCCTCTGTGTTACTGTAAATTAAAAAACCTGACACACATCCTGGGGGCATAATAAAATGGTAAAGTCAAGACAACCTTCATGGACCTGAGTATGATTTCATAAAACAATCAAGATTCAAATTAAGATGAGTTGTCAATATCATCATTTGTGATTTGTATTGTGACATCACATTTTACTAAGAAGTTAAGATTGAACAAAGATATTGACAAAATAAGGAGACCGCCAACAATAGGCCTAGATAGCTCAGTTGGTAGAGCACCGGTACGTTACTCCGGAGGTCATAGATTCAAATCCCGGTCTAGTAAATTTTCTTTGTTAACCTAAAATTAATTCAAATTTACTAATTCAGTTTCCCTTGTGGTTTGCTACTTGATTATCTAAGACTGAGACACAACTTCAAATCATTCTTTGCTCTTTGTGAAATCAGACCAGCTGGGCTCATAAAGAAGTTAGCCTATGAATCACTCAGAATTGCTAAGAAAAAAAAGACCCAATTTCATAAAAGCAAGAACAGGGTCAAGGTTTATCATTCACAAACAGCATTGCAGACTCCATGCTAAGAAGAACAGCTTCTCACATCGAGTTGTTAACGATTGGAATAACTTGTCAAATGAAATTGTCTCAGCTCCTTCTATTAACCAATTCAAAATTTACTTAAACAAACTCTGGAAACACCTTGATTGTAAATGTTTAACTTGTTATTAAGTAGTGCTCCTTGCTTTTAACTACATTGTTTGCAGCTAATACCCCTCTTTAGTGTCTAATGATTTAAGTCTTTGATGTGACGGGTCAAATAATCCTTTGGCTTTCTACTGACCCGCAATTTCTAGCAAGTATATTTAGTTTTAAATAAGACGAACCTAAGATTGCTCCAATAGCAATAGATCCAATGGAGTCATACATGGGGTTACCAGTGAGTGATGTCAATCCCATACAACCAGCAGCTACCATTACTCCTAACACTGCAGCTGCATCTTCTAATAACACTACATTGATGCTTGGGTCTCTGCTTCGCAACACTGAGGAAACAAAATTACAGTGCAAACTTGACATGCATTTAAAAAATGAACAGTTGTAATGAGCGGCACGCCCTCTATGTCAGCTGTGGACAAGTAGTATCAATATAGAAATAGAACCTGGGGAATGCTGAGCTCAACTGGTGTCTGTGTCTGCTGTGCACGCCCTCTATGTCAGCTGTGGACATAGAGCATCAATATCATGTGACATGCATGCATGGCAAAGTTAACCAGATCAACCAATTGGAAAGCTGAAATGTGCCATACATGCATGCATTGCCTCAAAGCAGAGATGCACTAATAACTACACACAGCATTCTCCACATTGTATTCATATGACCATGTAATATCCATTGTCCTTGTAAAATATGAGCGTGCCCAGAATTGTCAAAAAAATTGAAAGCTTCTGGATATGTCTTCTGCCATCTGGTGTTTTAAAGTCTCCCTCCGTTCTACAATGCAGGAAATCATGGGTTCAAGTCCCACCTAAGTTGCCTCTGAATTTTGTTGAGTATGAAATGCTTATCATAAATTGGTATAGCAAGGATTCAAAATAGCAGGGTTACATCAATTAATCACAATGTTGTCATAATTTCAAATCATTCTAAAAACCATTTTGTAAAACCTATGGTCTTATTGTTATGTCATTTATTGAGAGATTACTCTATTGACTGACAAAAAGAAAAATACTAATGAACATTACTGAATCGAAAGACAGGGACACATTTTTTCTGGAAAGCGTTGACCTTTAGCTGAGGTTAAAATCAAAAGAAAGTGTGAATAACTTAAATAACGTTAAATTGCAAATGCTGAATTTAAACCAATGGATTGATGCAATCAGAGCACTAGAATGATCGTCTACAATGCCGTGAATGAGGGAGTTGCTTCTATTAACCCCTTGCATCATATATGCAGCTAATGTCTGCAATGCTCGCCATTACGGTAGTCAAATTGCACATAAAAATGATGACAAGCATGTAAATGCAATGTCACATAAAATGTGCACTACACTGTATAACACACAGGGACATTGACTCCCAAGATTATTGTAATGATGACTTTAGGTAAATTGGGTAAATAACCAATTGTAGTAACGAACCATATTCCATGAAGGTAAATTGGGTAAATAACCAATCGTAGTAACGAACCATATTCCATGAAGGTAAATTGGGTAAATAACCAATCGTAGTAACGAACCATATTCCATGAAGGTAAATTGGGTAAATAACCAATTGTAGTAACGAACCATATTCCATGAAGGTCTGCTGTTTAGCTTTAGCTCCTTTCTTGATAGCATTGATGGCAATCGTTAAGGTAGCTGAAAGATACCAAATTTACATCATTTGAGATCAAAGAAACATTACTGAATAGAATCAGAATTTTAAAATGTATTGTCTGCATCATAAAAAATACAAAAATTAAGTTTCCATTAACGCATTAAGAATAAAATAATACATTAGAATAGGATGGTTCAAGGGATGATTTCTAAAGGCCTTGCCACACAGAAATTTGTCAGGCAACTTTGAGGCAACCAACCGCATTGTATGCAAATGAAACACTTTGGGACAAGAAACATTCAAGAAAATATCCCCTAGAAAATAATGAGAAAACTGAAATGTGAATAAATTTTTCCTTACAGGAGATTGCCTGGAACCGGTTGCCTGCAAATTGTCTCGTGTGACATGACCTTAATGATCCAGAGATGATCTGGGTTCCTTTTATGCTCAGTTATTTAATAGTTTCTCACTAAAAGCCTAGTTCTTAAAGACTCACAGACTTTAAGACAGCACCAGACCAGAGTTGGAACCAGTGCCAGAACCAAAACTGGAACCCAGAAATGGAATCCGAGCTTGTACCAAACTTGGAACCAGAAGTGGACTCAGAGCCGAAACCAGAGCTGGAACTAGAACTTAAACCTGTGCTTGGACCAGAGCTAGTGTCAGAACCATTGAGTAGGCATTGGAGTTGAGGCCCCCCTAGGGTGCAAAGATTTCAACCTACCTCCCTCTGTCAGAAGTGATCCAGCCAGAATACAGTACGACCAGAAGAAAGACTCCATTGGTTCAGGATGGACTAATCCCATGAAACCATGGTAAGTAGAAAACCCTGCGCCAATACAGAAAATGGCCACTCCACTGATGAGTGATGAGACATAGCGGATACTGCTGAATCCATACCTGTAATCCAGAAATAATCTTAATAAATCATGTTCATAAAATGAGTGACCTTGCACATTCCAGGGCATTTCCTAGCAGGCAAGACACTACACTGGGCACTTCAAAAACAGTTAATTACCAATCAAAATTTAGGGTCGTACGAATACGCCAGCTTAACAAGCTGTGAGATGTGCCCCTTTCTTCCTATCATAGGTTTCCTGTGTAAATCTTAAATACTTTAGAGAGATGTCACATTTATGCACTTTAAAACTTGTGTGTTGCCTACATACTACTTTTAGAGATCTGTTTTTGCACTGACGATGGTACAATGAAACCTAACAGCTGTAAAACTCACGGATGATCTGCTGAAGGTCTCTTGATGGATTGCCTGATCCCCAAGGCAAGAATGACCTGATTACAGACGTCTGCAGCCGAGTGGATTGCCTCTGAGAACATACTGGAAGAACCACTGTACATCCATGCAACCAACTTGAAGAGGAAATTGGCTGAGTTACTGGCAGATGGAACAAAGAAAGAGCCAGAGAAAAGAGATGCTTTACAACCAAAAGATGATTGAGGCAGAGATCATGTTGGTTTCTTGCCTTTCACCTCATTGGAACCCAGTTTGGCCCCCACCTTTCACCTCTGTGGAACCCAGTTTAACCCCCACATTGGACCCACCTTATGTGGATTGGGTTTTAGTCCCTACCTGATAATGTATGTTTTCCTTATTTTGAGGTTTTTCTCAAACAACTTAACATTTCTTCACAGCGTTCTCCACCCAGATATTTTAAAGCTTCTTTCTTTTTAGAATCCCTTGTTTTTTATTACCAGTAAATTCTTAAACAACGGTATGCATGTTTTTTAGAGGACATTTTTACAAACTCTATTACAAACCCCTAAAGGTTTTGTTTTTGAGCCTAAAATATAATGGAAACTGTCTTACTTATTGACTTCCTGTTTGCACTAATGGTAAGAAAAGGTTAATGCAACTGATTCAAAGAGGGAATCACATTTTGTATGATAAATGATGAAGAATCTTTAAAGTTGACTTACATTGCAATTGCTATGAGGACAACTTTTCCCGTCCCTTGAAACATAGACTGCTCTGGCTAGAAAGTTGATTTAAAAAAGAAAGCAAAATAAACACAGCATACAATCAACAAGTTTATCATATTTGGTGGTCACATTCATGTTTAGTCAGTGATTTTGTGCGAATACATATTAGTTTATTTCACTTGCAACACCCCAAATAAGCAATGGTGATTTGTGGGGTCTTGAATTGCTATTTCCGCAAGTTTGATAGTATTGCAGACAAAATAATATCTCCAGAAGATCGGTAATGGTATGAGCTTGATAATCAGTGAGCTTTTGGGTTGAAACTAACAATTATTATTACTATTGTTTTTTATAAGTACCAACTCTGTACGTTAAAAACACTTTTTCAAGTACAAGAAAATATGAACATGCCATATTCTCCAGAACAAATAGAGTACATTGTTTGAGACATCAAGTTTCTCTTCACTCACTACTGGTTCTTTTCAGAACAACCCCTGGTTCTTTTCAGAACAACCCCTGGTTCTTTTCAGAACACCACTGGTTCTTTCAGAACCACCACTGGTTCTTTTCAGAACCACCACTGGTTCTTTTCAGAACCACCACTGGTTCTTTTCAGAACCACCACTGGTTCTTTTCAGAACCACCACTGGTTTCTTTTCAGAACCACCACTGGTTCTTTTCAGAACCACCACTGGTTCTTTTTCAGAACCACCACTGGTTCTTTTCAGAACCACCACTGGTTCTTTTCAGAACCATAATCACTTCATAAAAGAGATTACTTTCCCATGGCTGTCATCCATACACTAGTTACTTCTCATACCAAATTATACTCACTTGTTTTGTATCTCCATAGAATGTGTCATATTCCTTTATTGCTCTCTTCAATAAAAACACATCTATTCAAGGAAAACAAAGCATTAAAGCAAAGAAGGATGACGGACTTCATTCACAAAATCATGTTAAGTCAGATTGTAAAATTCAACATCCATAATGTAACACATTGCATGAGAAAATCCATGGAATCATAAAGCCTGATTCATACTTGATGCGAATTTCAAAAGCTAAGCGAGTTGTTTTGCGCCACAATTGGAAAACAGAATGTTCCTGATTGTTTGCATAACATAATTCGCTTTGCATTCACTTTCGCATGAAGTATGAACCACGCTTAACTTCTGTTCATCAGAAATTGTCAAACATGCTTTATAGTCACTCAGTTGCATTTAAACTAATTGTGAAGGCAAGTTTCAAACTTTCAGAGTTGGAAATTTCAAAAAGTAGGACAGCTTAAAAGAACTCTGGAAACTCTTCTAAGATTTGTGTAAAATACAATGAGTGTACAAACAGCTCAACATCCGCATCAACATCAAAGAAATATAAAATGAAGATCCTTTATTCAAAATGTCTTTAGCATTGATGACATAATCCAACATAATGTATGTTATCACTGCTCATGTGGGGGGGGGGGGTGGAGATCATACACTTATGATTTGTGTAGCAAAAGTACTAATAATAGCCTGCTGGGTCAAAGGTGAAGGTTCAAGGAGCATCATTACTCACGCTCTTTATAGAAGTCTTCTTTCTGTTTCCTTTTCCTCTTTTCCATCTCCAAGGCCTCTATACTTCCCCACACTTCAATAGATCTGACATGCAAAATGGTCATTTGATAACTTTAACACTCCTAATGTCGGACCTCAATCAATGATACTAAATGGTCACACAGTAGAAGGGTTGACTGTGTACTGGGTAGATGCATTCACCGTATGATACCATATTACAGGCTGGCATAGTGCATCTATCATTCAAAACCTCAGTAGATGATATTATACGGTCACACAGTAGAAGGGTTGACTATGTACTGGGTAGATGCATTTACCACATGGTACCATATTACAGATTGGCATAGTGCATATTATTCAAAACCACAGTGGATGATATTAAATGGTCAGATGGATTACTTTGTACACATGTAGATGCATTTACCACATGGTATCATATTGCGGGCTGACAAGAGTTTATATATCATTCATAACCACAATAGATGACATTGAATGGTCGGACAGTAGGAGGGTTAACAGTGAACCGTGTAGATGCATTCACCACATGATATCGTATTGGAGGCTGGCATAGCTTATCTATCATTCTAATAAACAACAGTGGATGTTATTGAATCGTCAGATAGTAGGATAGATTGGTAAAGAAAAAACAAACATCAAGCAGAACAAATATGCAAATAAAAAAATTAAAGACTTCCTGATGTTCTTTGTTCTTGGAAGAAAACAACCAAAGAAGAGAAGAAAAAATATGAGCAAGCTATTAAGTGAAGTAAATAAAGAAATGACATTCCTTACTTTGCCTCCACATCTGATCTTAAGTACACCATCATTGAGAGTTTTTCTCCATACTGCTCATAAGGACTTCGTCTGACTGTCTTGCGTAATTGCTCCAAGTCACTTCAAAAGAATAGTCAAACAAATCAGATAAATAGCAGAAATCTCTACAAAAATCCAACACGAATCTAAGAGTAAAGAATTGTCACAATTCAAGAGATTGATAATCAGTTGATACATGAGCCATTTCATAGATCAGTTTAAGCACACACCTTTGCTAAGCTTAGAGAAAATCTGCTTAGCAAAAGTACATACAGTGAGTAGATGAGTGTTTCCATGGTTTAATCACTGTTTTACCTCTAAGATAACAGCATGATGATGTCAATGCATTAAGGTCCATTGCATACATGACATCCCAACTTTGATCTGCCTAACACTATAGTTTCTACTGAAAGAAATGAACATCACTTTACACTTACCTTGATTTCAGTAAGTATTCACTCAT
The DNA here is from genome assembly GCA_032158295.1 of Pycnopodia helianthoides. Classification (NCBI taxonomy): domain Eukaryota; kingdom Metazoa; phylum Echinodermata; class Asteroidea; order Forcipulatida; family Asteriidae; genus Pycnopodia; species Pycnopodia helianthoides. The sequence goes on from CM063243.1 coordinate 35,882,879, forward strand.
AGCACGTACAGCTGTTATTGTGATATTGTCAGTGTATTTCTTGCTGTAATCAATCCGACGCCTCCTTTCTTTATAAGGAACTGTAGCAAGATATAAAATCATTTTTCCAAACATTTTTCCAATGTAAGACTTACCATCCTCATCATTGAGGTCATAAGATACATATTTAATTGATGTGATAATTGTTTCGGGATAAAGAATACATTTTTGGTTTTGTCCTTTCACTGATGTGTGATTAAGTATTCTAATACTAGTCATAATCAGTGCTTGAAAACCTGCCAGAGAACATGGTCATGAAGTTCTACCTTCAGGAAGCATTGAACAAGTTAACCACTAAACAATGGTTTTACCCATACACGGATGTGTGTAAAGCACTGTATACCCAGCACATTTCCCGAGTCCTGTGAACAAAATCCACAGCCATTCTACTCGGGTGGGATTCGAAACCCACGACCTTTGCCATTCTAGAGCAGATGTCTTACCACTAGACCAAAGAAATTGCCACATAGCTAGAGGCAGCTTGAATCCTATATTTTAGCAGCAGGTACCGCAACAATTTAATAATGTTAAGTTTACATCGGGAAATTCAGTTATTTACCTTATATAATTCCACATGTCAATGTCTGATTCCGTAAATCAAGGTGCCCAAATTGAAAACTGTGTATTCATTAGACATTTAGATGTCCCTCTGGCTAATGCTAAGATTCTATCAAAGGACAACAATCACAACATTCTGCTGGTTGCAGTGTTGATTCACTGTCTTTATCTGTCTCCTGGTTTGTTGTTGTTCTTGTCTGCAGAGTTTCTTGTTGTTTATCCATGTCCTTGATTTACTCATTTGTTTGTTTCTCTGGAAGTGGTTGGGGAGCAACCAGATAGAAGTACTGTCTGTTTTTTGCAATCCTTTGGAGTTACTGTCTTTGTTGTATCTATTTTGTCTGTGGTTGCCAACTTGTTTGTATTTATGTAGTGCAAAGTCTTTAATTTAAATTTCTATGAAACATCTATACATTTGTATGCTATTTTATCCAGTAAAATTAATAAAGATAAATAAAAGTAAACTTCTTTTAGAATGAGCTGAAGGCAGAGACCAATGGAGAGTCATAATTAAATGACTTTGCTTAAATCGGCAAATAAACACGTACCTGTCTTAGGTTTAGGGACTGCATCTTCATCTGTGGTTTTACTTGTAGTTTTCTCAGGAGTCTTTTCATTTGATGTGATCTGAACTTTCTGCTGAGGAGTTTGCTCTGGGATCTGTCCAGCCTTCTCTCCATTCTTATTCTGTCTATCACTCCCTTGGTTACTGGTACTCCCTTGGTTACTGGTACACAATGCTCTTAGTCCACACCATGTCAAGGGTTGTGAGGTGAAAGGTCTGAGCAATCTCAGATGATTTCTGACCTTTGTTGAACTTGATGCATAAATAGGTTTAACTGTGACATAAAGAGGTGGGTAAATGGAAAATAATGATGGAACAAATAAGCAGCAAATTGACTTGAAATCCCACAAGGAAACTGTAGAATAATATGGGTCGAGACAAGATCACTGAAATAAGAATGATAAATAAAACCTATTTTCATGTTAATCTTGTATCAGAATATTTATAATCATTTAGAATCTGGAATTGTGAACAAAATCCTTGAACTGATATGTAAGAATAAATTATTCTTTTAAAAATGATAGGCCTATACTGCTGGCACCGGATAAGTTTTACCACACGGTTTTACTAAACACCAAGTAGTTGCCTTTTTGACGCTTACTCAAGAAGCCATTTTTCGTATTACTATATTGCAGGAATTTTGGACCATTGTTGTGCAGCTCAGTGGAATGCCTCCCATATCAACAGACATGCTCCACACATTCAAATCTCAGAAGAAAAAAAAAAAATAATAATAATGAGAATATATATTTAATGTACTTTTCAATTATTAAAAGTTTAGGTAAATGGATAGTATACCTTTTCTTTCTCTGATTTGTGGATCCCGAATGAATTTTGTTTAAGGTAAGGGAAATAAAGTCAGAAATTCATCAAAATGAATGGTCAAACTTCAATTTCAAAGTCCCCCCTAAACAGTGAATTGTAAGTGACTGCACAATGTTCAGTGCCGCTGCCGGTGTGGCAAGAAAGTCCCCCCTAAACAGCGAGTTGTAAGTGACTGCACAATGTTCAGTGCCGCTGCCGGTGTGGCAAGAAAGTCCCCCCTAAACAGCGAGTTGTATGTGACTGCACAATGTTCAGTGCTGCTGCCGGTGTGGCAAAAGTCCCCTAAACATAGTTGTAGTGACTCAAATGTTCATGGCGCTGCGTGTGCAAGAAGTCCCCAAACAGTGAGTTGTAAGTGACTGCACAATGTTCAGTGGCGCTGCCGGTGTGGCAAGAGATGACTGCACAATGTTCAGTGCCGCTGCCGGTGTGGCAAGAAAGTCCCCCCTTAACAGCGAGTTGTAAGTGACTGCACAATGTTCAGTGCTGCTGCCGGTGTGGCAAGAAAGTCCCCCCTAAACAGTGAGTTGTAAGTGACTGCACAATGTTCAGTGCCGCTGCCGGTGTGGCAAGAGATGACTGCACAATGTTCAGTGGCGCTGCAGGTGTGGCAAGAGATTCTGTCTGTATGGGGTTACAAAGAATTGTGTACAAATCTCTTCTGATACATTAGCATCCTCTTTGTTCAGACCATGAATGATTATTTACCACACACCACCTTGGGGACAAAATCTTATGACACTGCCACCACCGGCACAGAATCATGGATAGCTTCGTACATGTAATTGTTACTTTGTTAGAATAATCCTTTGCAGCCCAATTTGGGCTAAACTGGAATGTTGTTGAAAAGTGAAGACAACTTTTCAGTATCCTGCCACCACTTTTTCAATCGTTATGAAATATTAATAGTATCTAGCTTTTTACTCAAATCAAAGTCAAAATAAAATGAGAATCAAGATATTAATTTTGCTTTGGTAAAAAATAGTGAAAAAGTGGTGGCACTGGCAGGATACAGAAGTTTGTCCAAAGGTGACGTCAACACTCACGCGGATAAGGTGCCAAAAGAAAAGAGAAGATGCACTTAATTACAGGTTAATAAGAAAAATAGTTAAAAGAACACTGTTTCTAAGTATTTGCCATGCATGCAGAGGCCGCATCGCTCCGAGCCGGAGTCTGACCGATGATGCCTTTTGAATCTTTAGTCTTACCACAACTAGATCGATGCACAGATGATAGTTGCAATAACCACCATTTGGCTGTTGTTCTCGAAATTGTTTGTGATACTGCCATTCTTCCCAAACAACCTTATTCACTTTTAGATTCGGAAATTGTTATCAATTTGCGTGAAACCTGCAAATACAGGATGTTATTGTCAACATTTCCGATTCATTGCTGTGATCATCGTCCGATGATGAAGGGCGCCACCAAGCGTTATAACCGCCTCGGTTATAACACTTTTGAAATACTTACAAGGCTAGCCTCACAGCTTTTTACAGTAAAAGGAAATTTATCCATTGACTCTTGATATTTATCCTCTGCTCAATTTAATATGGGGAGCCACAAGGCCCGCCAAATAAAAGCACCCCTACAGCTAAGTTTCCAAATATGGTCCTACCTCTCGGCAAATAGGACAATTTTTTCAGGCCCTATGTCATCCAAAATGCCCCAAACCGGACCCCCAGGGCACAATAGGCACATTTTGTACACTGTAGGCCTACCCTTTTTATTTGGCTCTCTATTCTGTCTAATATTGAATACAAAATATGATTGAGGGCCTACAAACTATTAATGGGGGACTACAAAATATTAATGAGGCTGACGCTCTGTTTTCTCCATATTATTTAGTGGGATGTACCACAGTGGGTTTTGCTGGGTCCCATCAGAGGGTGTGGGGGGGCGTGGCAGGGGAGGGCCCTTCCAATGGATCAATAAGGCGCAACACACAGCTTTGGTCAACGGACTAAAACCTTTGTAAGTGCATGTCTTACAAAAACAGGCGTCGTGGGATCCCACAGACGTTTTACTGTTTTCAGTGGGTGGGTCTTTTTACGTCGTTGCGTCACTTGTGCAAAAGAAAGCAAATTATCGATAATATCTTTTTAAAATTCAAAGAAAAAGATAATTAATACAAAATGCTATAGTTATTCATTAAATTGTGCACAGATGATGACACAGCAGCCTTATAGAAACCCAATGCTGTGTTTCACTTTGGTTTCTCCGTTATCGTTAGAATAAATAAAAAAAAAATAATTAATAAATTTGTTAAACTTTAAAGCATTCAAAACTATTTAAATTATCACTTATTGTTTTTAAGTTTGTACCCTCAAACGAGGCACCTGTTTGGGACAAACGTAACTGGCGGTACGTTCTGTCATCAACACATGCTGACAAGTTTTCCCCGTAGGTTAAAAGGGTTTGTTTTGCATGTTCTTAACCCAAAAAATCATCTAAGCTTATTTGTTAGCTTATTCAATTAATTTTCATAATTTGGTTCAACATCCATTGACAACTGACAGACAATAATTGACAGACCGATGGTGAACACAAAAAAAACTGGCAGAGTTTTGTCCTGCCCTTTCTAACCAAACTACTGTCCCATGTCTCTAGCATGGTCCAGCTTTTGATCTTATGGTAATCATGAGCTGACCAGTGTGTATGATGTGTTATGACAATATAACAAAATAAAATATTTCAGCATGTGCTGACAACGTGCCTCGTTTGAGGGTTTAATTAAGTATAAAAAAGACACAAACGAACGTGAAACCCTGAGAGTATTAAGTATACACATCTGTGGCAATTTTGTTGTTTTATTTTCGTTTCTAATTTGTAGCATGAACACCACATGATAATTTTTAAAAGTATAAACAGAGCTTTATTTAATATATAATGTAAAGACAAGTGCCGACCATAAAGCCAATAAAGTCATACAGAGCACCCGGAGTCAAGTGCAGGCATTGTTTCACGTAGGCCTATTTTATTATCTTTTCCAGGACACTGTACTCTCCTCGTGACCCGTCACGTCACACTCTCAATAAATGGGGCATTGTTCAAAGATTGGACCGTGGTGTCAAAGTTGCAACGTTTATCGAGTTTAATAGTTGTTTGCATACTTCCAATAAACCAAGTAAGGTAATTAGGACATCATTAATACGGTGCATTAATTGCCCTGGTCGGACTGTATTCGCTGGGTCTGTGGAGCATCGCCTAGAAAATGAATTTGTCTCCCAAGACAGACTCTCCCTTCAATGCTTTTCACTCTGTCGGAAATTCCGTCCACCTTGTAAATGTTATGTTGGTCTTACCATGGAGGTAGAAATAGACCTCCATGGTCTTACAAGGAAAATGTGTTCCCTTCCCCCTTCAAAAAATGTGGTGGTGGTGGTGGTGGTGGTGGTGGGGGGGGGGGGGGTATTTCCTTTCAGGCTACACGCCCGTCCACTTAATTGCAACTGCGCGTGCCTCTGAACATTGTTATTAGGAACAATAAGAAACATTGTTGATAGCTTTGAAGGATTTATTGACTTATTTTATTTTATTTGTTTATTTATTTATTTTTTGAGGGGAAAATCTCCCGGAGGGGGGGGGGGGTGACAAAATCCCTTATGTGTTTTTATCTCTGGTCGGACTGTTTTCCGTTTTGCGAGGAAAGAGTCCCACACCTTAGGCTCCTTCAGTAATGGCGTTTTGCGTGTTTAATGCAGAACAAAATTACGATCACAGACTTCAACAAAAGTGAAAGTAGGACAAAGGTGTGTTAATATTTTTTATATTCGGAGATAAGCATTTTGCACACCTCTATCGCGCAGCCCCACCCACCAACCACAACACACCCAGAGTATGAATCCTGTTAGTCGCTATAGGGCGCCATCAATCGTACCATCCTCGAAATGTTCTACCGAACGGACGGATGGTGTACGGACGTGTCTCTCTGAGCTCTAAACCATCATTGCTTGTGTGTGTGATGAGGGAGACGATGCACATGTCAAAATACTTGCGCGTGGTGGATGGACGAATTGTAGCAGATAACAACTAGAATTCAAAGTATACAACTTTTAACAAGTAAAAAGGGTTACAGTACAACAAACTACCAAGCTTTCTACGAGTGGATCGCATGTTTATTGGATATAGATATTTTGCTGTCAACAATCATTGGACAGGCTTCTAAGTTGGACACAGCGTTACACTAGTGATGGGGTCTTCGGACCTTACGTAAGTGAGCTTAGTCGGTGGAGTGAACGACCGGGGGCCGAGCGTGGGAAAGACGGGGGCTTCTGACTGGTGGTGCAGTCCTGCCGATGTCTCGTTCAAGTATCGTCCAACAACATCTCCGTAGTGTGGCAGCAAGGTACTGTTGCCTGCCTGATACGGTGCAGTGGCTGCGGTATGTTTGCGAGGCATGGTTGGCTTTCAACTTGGAGCGTGTTTGTGCTGGTAGTCACCGGGATACTGCTTGCAGTTCACCAGGTAAAATAAAATCCATCATTGAAACAATAACATCCAGAAGTAATAATTGTCATTGTTGTTAAAAAAACACGAAAGAACGACCAGGGTTTTCCTGTTCCTGCAAGTCTTAAAAAAGGTCTTGCCTGAGAGTGAGAGTGGCTACTTCATATTCAATATATTCTGTTTTATTAAATAATTATAGAGAGAGAAAATGTTGCAAATTTTGATTTGTAATACAGGCCTGCAGTACAGATAAAATGGTGCAATAATTACTATTAGTTGTTTGGAAATGAGAATTAATATGCTGTGATGATTTCCATTTTTCCTAACAAACGATTACGATTCATCAGTTTATTTCAATGAAATGCATCACTAATTATCTGAAATAATTGCAAGATGCATTCAATAAAAATTAGAACAATTAAAAAGTAAAAGTAACAAAACACAGTGCAAAGAAAAATTCAGCAAAAGATGCTGAATCCGAGCTTCACTTTTTCATTTATTTTGTCCAAAATACACTATCTTCTGTACACTGTGCCTTCTTTACTAATATAATGTATGTTTGTTGGCACATTTATTACCTGGATATCAGCTGTTTGTGCTGAGTGATAGAATGGGCACTTGCTGCTTAAAATTGTAAGACCTACAAAATTCATCAAATGAACAATGGACATAAATATTATTAGTTTAGAATCGAAAGAGATCTAGGATTTTTAATTTGCCTGTCAAATTTCCGCGTTTCCAGGTACTATTAAATATTGATAACTTGTTTCCTTACTGTGCATGACTTGATGACATTATCAGGGCATAACGGTTCACTTGGGAAGGTGTGTACTATATTATACTGCAGTTCTTTACAATTGATTTTATCTAAGTAACGCAGTATTAACTGTTGTATGAAGACCAGCATTTATGTTCTATGTACATTATTTTATGCATTGTTATTGTACCAGTAACTTTTGTCAAAATTTCCCTAGGTTATACTACACTCCATGTGTTAAGGGTCAATATGTAAACGTGTTTTTAACATGTCAAACAGTGAGTTCATTTTGTCATAATTTAGTTTTGGCCTCCATTGTTTTAATTTTCAAAGGAGAAAAACCTCTTTTCTTACTTAAATTTCACAGTGTTTACAATGCTGCCCTGAATTTTCACAGAGTTAGGGGGCCTAAGTGTCTTTTTAAATTGGCACATATCTGTTTTTGAATGATTCTTACAGTTTTCAAATGTTCTAGCTATCCTGCTTACTCAGATGCTCAGATTGAGAGCATTTGTAGTTTTTTTTGTCTTTAGAGAGAAAGATTTAGCAAAGTGAGTCTTATATAAATTGTCTTTCAAAGCTGTGTACACCCAAAATAGACTGAAAACTGTGTAACTCAAACCAAACAACAGTAACTGAAAAACTTTCAGTTACAAAGTATTATACACATTAAGTGTGTGTAAAACTGATCGACATTTTTGTTACTAGTAAGTCTAGTAGTTACTGCAGGATTTTTAAAATGCAGTCCAATCTCCTTTTAGTATTGACTTTACTTATTTGTCATTGTGGAGTAGTAGGCCTACTACATGTAGCTGTCCTACACATTATCAATTATTGTGGCAATTTGAGTAAGGAATGGTGATGTGGGAATCTTCACTGCTTTTTCCCCCAACTTTGACAGTTTATATTTCTTTGGAGAGTTTATACGGATTCACAGACAGTCAGCTTTCAGAGATTTAAACTAATAAATTTTACTTTTTGCTTAACTACCAGTCCCATACTTTGTCTTTAACCATTAACAATAACACCTAGATGCATCCTTGTTATTACTCCATAATGTTAGCATCTAAATGCAAGCTTTAACTTAACTGCAGGCAGGGAACTTTTCAACTCTTGGCTTTTATATATTTTTGAGTTTTTCCAATGAATAAACTTATAATTGTCAGGTCCGAACTTTTATCTATGAGGGCAAGGTCATTTTAATTTTGTGAAGGGCAATTGGAATATTTTGAAGGGGCCCCTTTCACGAAATTGACAGTGTCTTTGTCACTTCATTGTGTGCAGCACCAAGCTTGTAATTAGTACATTGTACATTATTTTACATTGTACTTTCTTATTTTCCTTGTGAGTAAAATGAGAAAATTGTTGAGACTAATAAAGTGGTATATCTGTATCGTTTGGAAGAAAGCTTGTTCAACACTTAGAAATCAAATATCATTAAAATAGGCTGGATGTGAAGAAATCCTGTAAACCACAAAATGCAAACTAGAGCCTTTTTAAGGACTTGTTGCCTGAACAGGTTATATGAATCTCATGGGAATTGCATAGAAACCTTGAAGTCTGGGTATGGGAAAAAATATATCTCATAAAAAAGTCACTAGGGCTTGAAATTACACAGTATTTGTATACATAGTATACATGTAGTTAAAATTGGACTCATTTTTCTCTGCAGTGTTCTCTTTTTGTGTGAGCCTTGACTGAAACTAGACCTGAACAAAAATAGTAAATAATACTTCTTTTCGTGGCATTGAATTTGACTTTATTGATGGTGGTATGTAAAGTGAAACCTGGCAGCTTGTGGATATGGTGTACTTAAATAACAGCATTGTCATTCTATGGCAGAGAGTGAAAATGGAACATTCCTTAGTAGTTCAAACATAAGAAAGAAAAAAAAAAAAACCATTTCAAGATTAGTCTCCATGGAACATAAGTAGATCCATCTAGGTTGATTTTTATTGCCATCATTACGATATTTATTGTCCCTTATTTCACATTTGGACTTCTGCCTAAAAAAACAAACCCAAAACAAATGGATTTAATGCAACGCAGGCTACATTTATTTGTACTTTTGTATGGGCATTCATCCAGTTTCAATGAGAAAAAATAAATGATCAAAGTTTAAAGTAAACAGTCAATTGGGAAAAGCAAACCAAAACAGAAACAGTATCGATGAGAACACATTGTTGGTTCAGTTCCCACAATAGTTACAGTACAATGTAAGGCAATGCATAAATTAACTGTCCGGTATTGAATGATCAGATTGTATTTTTGTCATACTTATCCTGTTACCAGTTCTGTACAGGAAAAGTATGGCCTAATTATGTCACCCCTTGGCCGTGAGAAAATGGTAAGAGGATCCGGGAAAACAAGAATTAAATAAATAGAAAAATAAACCATAAGGAAGTTGTAAAATGATTTTCTTGAAACTAAGGAAGATTTTTGTTTTAAATATCAAACGACTGCAAGTTCGTGGAAAAGACTCTGTAGGCCTACTATGTATTTTTCGAGGGAGTTTATGTTGGACATTATCATTTTTAAGAAGACAGAGTGCAAAACCTTTTAAGAGCTATTCAAAAAGAACTATTATTGACTTGTTCTTTTGAAGACCCTTCTATCAGTGTGACCCTATAATTTAGTTTTCTCTGGATAGCCACCCCCCCCCCAGACGAACAAAACTTTTTTCCTCACACAATCCTTGTTTTATTGAACTTGAAATCAGGTTGGAAGAGGTCAGCGCTATTTGTTGAAACGGAACGGACTGTAGAACAAAAGAAAGATTGAGATTGAGCAAAGTTAAAAAGGATTGGAGGGCACTGGAAAAACAAGAGTGTACTGACGTAGCAAAAAAATGAAGTATTAAAATTGGAGTCCTACAGTTGGAGATCTGGTCAGTGCTATGCAGTCAACAAGTCAAAACTTTTTCTTGGTCTGTGTTGAATAGACAACAACATGTAGATTTGGGCTAGGTATGTGTGTTTGTGATCAGGGGATTACCTGCACTAAAGAACACCCATTGTGCTGACTAAGTGAAGAGGATCTGGCCAGAGTTTTCCCACGGTCTGGGCTATAGTATGTCACATGGTGAACAAACAACAATAGAGTCTATGACACCTAGTTGTTACACAATAGCTGGATACTGCTTACTTAGTGACTCCAAGATAACCTGTTGTCAGGTGGGTGCATATCACTTCACAATGTCCATTCCAATGTAGGGGGATTTCTCTAGATTAGGTTTTAACAGACTCCAGCAAACATACATCTTGTTACTGATATCAGACAAGGTCTGTAACAGCTGTACTACAACTTAATTTGATAATCTGTGTAAACTGACTGGAGTGCCCTAGTTCACAGGATCTGGTCCAAAGAAAGGAAACAGTTATATCAAATTTGTTTTATGCTATTCAATGAATATGTTCAACTTCCAGCTCATTGTAGTATCAACAAAATCAATTGAATTGTTATTGAAATCTTATTGTGCATCAACTATCCAAGTCTCAACCATCATGAAGAGCTATTGAAATGTATAGCAAATATTTAATATTGTGTTATTATGAATAAAAAAAAAAGAGAAATCATAACTTTTTATTCATTTTAAGTTTATGGTTTTTGAGGCATTGCTTGGTGAGGTTTCAATGTATATTCGGTTTGCGGTAACATCATGTGTATACTGCGTAGATTTTGTTCTTTAGAGAACTTGTCTTGCTATTTGTTCTACTACCGCGGAGTAGATTTTCGGAATTCAGGAGACTTCTCAGTTCTGAAAAGAAATCAGCCTGGACCACTACTTTAGCTTTGTGGATCGGGGGGGGGGGACTTCTCATAATTAACTGCACTGCCTTGGAGTGAGTTCTTGTTGGTCTCAATGTTTCAACTAGCTTGCTCTAGTCATCGTCAGGAGACTGAGTACTTCTTGCAAATAAAGTTAATGGTTATTGTGGTAGGGTTTGCCCTTAACTCAAGTGACTAGCCAGCAGACCAGTTAGCATTATATTTTTATTTACTTATTTTGTTTTATTTGACCAGGGTAGCCCCATCATGCAATGAGCTGTTATCCCCGGGGCCCCTCATACAATTACAAAAATAAACAGAAAAAAATACAAAAGTAGATTTTCATTTCAAAGGACAGCCATTTTTTCCACAGTCCATATTTCATAAAACAGAAATGCTTTTCAACATTGAACAAACTAGGCTGTCTAAAAATGGAGACCTTTCATGAAGAGACTGGCTATTATTTCCTTCAGACAAGATAGGTGAATCTTTTCATTGATTCCCCATGCAATTATATGCTCTTTGTGATGAGTTTTGTGTAAACATGTAGCTACCCTTTTTTAATCAGCCTTTCCCACGCCTCCCTGTCCCTTGCTAAAAAAACAGCAATTGAGAGTTAATGAAGAAGAAAATTGAGTTGTATTTATTATCCCTTGATCTCATCAACGAGCATTGCATTCTAAATTCTGATTTAATTCATGGTTTGTAGTTGTACTGTGGAGACCAAACTGGAGAAAAGACCAGGATTTACATGACAGTATTGTTTGCTCTGAATTCCCCCAATTTGAAAGGAACTTGAATAAGCTTGTACTACATACCTGCAGTTGCTGTTGTGTACCAATGAGCTTATCCTTAGATTGACATGATTAGAGAATGAATGGCCCCTAGGATGGGAAAGGGTTTAACAAGTAGTGATAAACAGATTCACATCAGGGAGTGGGTCCTGGTTGCTAAACAAACATTAGCAATTTGCAATGTCTCCAAATGTACCATTTGTTTGTAAGATGTTACTTAAAAGAAATCTTGTTATCATGTCAAGTGATGATAAAATGATGGATGCTATGAGAACCACGTGATACATCCTGTGGTTTTATCCTATAGTGAAAGAAAACCAAATAAAGGGATTGAAACTATAGGATGTATTTTGTGATGAACTGATTTAGATGATTAAATCACTGTCACGCTTTCATATTTGCTTCCACAAATATACTTTTTGTTGTATGCCATTTGCAACAACAAGTTGGTGATCACTTAAGTATATATCATTATCAATATTCCGTTGACGTAGCCTTTGTGGATGTTGCTTGCTCTTTCGGGAATGATAGGTTTCAATCAACTTGTAAACTAAATGTCAAATTCATGGTTAAGAGGTAACTCAATTGAATCATGGAGGTAGAAATATTTCTACCTCCATCAACTTAGAGAAGACATTGTTGAAAACTGAAGCAATTCCTCATTGGAATAGATTTAAAAACATTGTCCATCATTCAAAAACTTGTTTTCTTCCTTGGAATTTGAGATTAAAAACAAGAAACTTGATTGATTTTTGATTTTGATTTTTCAGGTGCAGCTTGTCCAGGCCTCTGGGTACATGGAAGTTGTCATTTTGTCGATTGAGAATGACTCTGGTGAACTAGCCGATGGGGAATGCTGCCATGGATCTCAATCAGACTCGGGCTGTGCCAGTGCCTGCCACACCTTCTTTGTTGGATGTTTAAGACAATACCAATCTAGAGCCACACCCGAGGGAGCGTGCACATTTGGGATCAGCGATACACCTATCTTAGGAAACAGTTCATTTGAACTGCCTTTGGATGGGAGTGGTAGAATTGAGAATAGTGATGCAACAATGATATTCCCTTTTGAATTTGGATGGGTGGTAAGTTTTCACTTTTGCTGCATTCTTTAGCTTTGCCTTCCCCCTCCCCACCCCCAAACACATCCATTTCATATTTGCCAGAGTTGATTGGTTTTCTTTGACTGATTGAACGGCATCAGGTGATTAAATTTGACGGCAATTGATCAGAAATATCTTCTTTTCATCCCAATGAGTATCAAATTCGCCTCACCTATTTTGGCCACAGTCCAGATTCCGTTTAAATAAATTAACTAAAAACAACAAAGAACCCTGTAACAGTTGGTTTCCTCATTTAAGCCAGCGTTACAAATCTTGTAATTTATTCGTGGACAACTGTCTACTCATTGCACTGATCCCACCTTCCAATGTTAACAGATTTTATGATAGATGTCGGGTCTACTTTTAGTTTTCTTGTTAAGAATTTCAGGCGTTAGCACAGTGTTCATCTACACAAGAAATTCAGAGCAGAATTTCTTCAATTCAGTTAGGAGAGTTGTGTTTCATGACAGCTACATGTAGTCCCTCAATATTTTATTATTTTAAACTTGAGGTATAAATTTCCTCCACAGTTGCACCACGGGGATGGTTTTGCACTATTTGAATACCCTCTGTTATAACAATTGCATTTAAAACAATTGAATGTTTCAGTTTAAAGAAATTCAGATTTTGAATATTTAGCAAATTTTGACGCCACTATTCCCAGAAGATGGAAATTAATTTGGTCTTCTTGACGACAATCATGTAATTTTTCCCCTAAACACTAACAGCCATAAAAACAGCTTAATATTTAGTTAAAACCTTTATTAGAGATAATACCACTGGCCAGAGTCCAGTAATTTTAGCATCCAGCCAATAATCCTAAAAACTAAAAAAATTCTTGCAAGAACTAGTGTTTTCCAAAAACTTTGGAACTTCTGAAACAAATTTTTTGTCTTGTTAAACAGTTCTGGTCCAGTGAAAGTACTGAGATACAAAACATGTGTATGGAGATTGATGATTAGTGGAGATTTTTTGCAATTAAAGCCTTAGACATTTGGACTTTATTTCATGAATTTGAAACAAACTGTAATAAAATCGGAGGGTTTTCATTTAGTTTGACTTTTGTGTATTGATGATATCTTTTGCAGCAAACATTTACGCTGATCCTATCTGCCTTTGATCAAGATGACGCGGACACCTCAGGTAAGTTAAAAGAAAACTCCCATGTAGGAGAACAACTCTTTAATTTTTTATTAAGGAGTACTTATGTTTATGAAATGTCCTTGAAGATCTTTTACAAAATCCAACAACATGCTGGCAACACATCACCCAAACTATTGAGTCTGATAACGGACGTATTCCTAATCTTTACTCGGTCCAACCATGGAGGGTCCATCATGCAATTGGATTTGGCAATGGTTAGTGTTAAAATTTGTCTTCATTTAAAGGAATATTTCACAAACTTATCACACACTTTGAGGAAACAGAATGTTACAGGTTCAAGTTTCAAGTTTTTAACTGGACGGTTTGTTTCACTTGCATCTTCCAGGCAATTGAAACAAACATAGATTCATGTGAGAATGATGCCATCTCTGACTGATGTACATACTTCTTGGATAGATTGATGCCTGCATCATGGGACTACAAAGTAAAAATGAGCAATGTCTAAATTCCAAATTTGTTTTCAAGTCTTTGAGGTATAGGTAGTGATGGATGACATCACTGACTAAAATATGAAGAGGTGCCTTTAGCATATGTTTAGGGGAGCAAGCTACCACCTGCGGTGAAGTCAGCCCTAGGGTCGCTCTCCAACGGAGGGCCTTCTTCATTGACTCTCTCACACGTTCTAAAAAACCCATTTCCCACGGCTCATTGCTTTTCGAAAAACTTGATTAACCTTTTCACACTATGATGTCTGAAGGATAATAAAATACCCAGGCTCAAAACTCAACTATACAATTTGTTTTATTTGCAATTTATTACAGTATTGTTAATTTTTATGGCACGGCCTACATTTAATGAATAATGCCAGCTAAAGTGTTATTGTAGGATGTATATTACCAAAGTCATGGCAAAGTTCACAGTACTTTAAGCAATATTTAAGGCCATGTATTATTAGGCAATGTAAAGGCGATCTGCAAGAATAAAAGTTGTTCACATTGGAATTTTCATACAATTTTGTGAAGGGGACGGGGGAGGTTTTTTTTTGTTGCTAGCTCTGCAGTTGGTTGCCTCCATCTTACCTTTAAGAATTGCCTTTGTGTGACGGGCATTTAGTCTCATGGTACCAATTTCAGTGTTTAAAGAGTCCGCACAGCATTGGTCGGGAACATGATCCAATTTCACAATACAGAAAAGGATGCTTAGCAAATGTTAATGCCTTGCAAAAACTTGCAGGGAACCAGTCATAAATAATATACATTACAAAATATTTTGGCTGGTAACCTGTTTCTGATGAGCAAGAAGTTTCAGTGCTAAGCATTTTTGTGCTTAAAAGCTTTATGAAATAGGGCCATTAATTGTATGGGGAAGGTCAAGAACAAATGCATGTGTGAAAGTTCACTAACAAGTAATATAAGTTTATCAAAGTACTTAAAAATGTTTGTATCTTATCATTGTTCATTCATTCTGGACAAAATTAGGAAGAGAGCAAGCTATACATTTCAACTTTGACAACTTAGTTCTATTCAATTATAGTAATATTTTACATTTAAGGGGTTGTGATTCAACTCACTGTCTTTGTATATTGTTAAATATTAAATTTAAAGTTCTATTAAATGTTATATACCACTTAAAAGGACAATGTGGTTTTATGAACGATGAAAGTACACTCTTTGATTCATGATTGTGAGTTAAGTTTACATCACGTACATCAGCATGAAAAACTACTTCCATTGAGACATTTATGATGCCAAGAAGTACAGCTCTATTATCTCCAACAAGTCATGACCAGTAAATTGTACTGGTATGGCCTCCATTCAAGCCACCATCAATTCTTGAAGCCCTCTGCTTGAAATTCCCCTGCTGAATGATTGATCAATTCTTACAGCTTCTGTAAGTGGATCGTTATCCAAACTTCCCTGTGTGAGGAATGAAAAGAAGAAGAGGAAGAGTGATGACCGCTGCAAACTCAGCCAATTCCCCAACTACTGTAAAATGTCTCTGTTACCCTGTATGCATGGCCCAGAATCTTAGCAGCTGTTCCCGATGGCTGCAACAAACTGTTAATTTCCCACCCTTTTTTCATTCTTCCTTTCTGAAATAATTTACGAGTGTGCCTGACCCAAGGGTTGGACTCTCGTTTGCTCGGCTTGTGGCAGAAACAAAAGGTACAACGGGTTGGCTTGTTCTCTCCGACTGGCACGGACTGGAGAGCACTTGTCCTGCTTTGAACAGGTTCAAATTTCACTCCCTGTTTCAATTTACGAGTGATATTTCTGTGTTGGTAGAAAAAAAGGCGATCATTGTTTTCATTCTGGAACTTGCAGTGGTGTCAAAACTAAGGATTTGGAGGTACAAATGACATGCTTTACACTGTGGGATCTAACATTCCTTGATGTGTGAGATTTGAAGATTGGCATGGTGTAAGTTTGGAGGTTACAATCATGCTGGTAGGGTTAGCATTGTGATGATTGCAGATGGTGCTGTGGAGAGAGTTTTGTCTTAAGTAAAAAATAATAAAATAAAAACAATTTACCTCTTAAATAAAGTAGGTCTTTATGTAGTATTTTTCAGGTTTGGGTTAGGATTTGTTCACTTCACCAAAAAAAAGAAGTTGTTTCAACAGTAAAAATAAATAAAAATTGAGACAGTCCTCTAACTTGATCTTTTGAAGAGCAGAGCCTTTTCATTTTTCAAAAGACACTTCATCTTGAAATCGATAAGACCAAGGGCAACAGAGGCAAAATTAGGGTTGACTGAGGCAAGACTATGGGGGGATGCAGGCAAGACAAAGGGCAACAGAGGCAAAACTAGTATGCACAGTATAAGTGAATGTATGTGTGTGCTATTCACCTCATGTAAGCAACTGTTATATTCGAATAAATCATATAAAAAGAGAAAAGCCAGATGAGGTATATATTTGCTACTCAATACCTAAATGATAAAAAGGCTGTCAGTTTATGAAGTACCGCCAAACTTAGGACTATATTTTCTGGAAAAAAAACATTCTAAAAATCATTAATTTTTTTTATTCTCCCACCAAATTTAAATAGGAAACCAAGATAAGGCATTATTTTTTGCTTAACACGTAAATGCTGAAAATGGTTCTGAAGAAGACTGGCATGCAAGAAAAAAACCCCAAACCCCTGTATTTTTATGTTCGAGAAAGGTATTCCAAATATAAGGAAGAATTTTATTTAAAAAACACAAACAAATTAAAATAGGAAACCCAGATGGTTATGCACAATTATTTTTTTCTTACTAAAATCACTATAAATAGAAAAAACTAATATTTCACCAAAAATTGCAAGGAAACCATGTTGAGGTGTATTTACTTTGAGTTAAAATACCTGACTGATAAAAAAGCAGATTGGAGCACCTGTTTCCCCAGCCGGTACTATGTCATTGTTTGCACAACTCTCAAACAAACTAGTCCTAAGAGTACTCACACAGGTAGCTCTGCCATTGTGCCCAACATTTGTTCAAATTGAGTCAGATCTTCAGCAACGATGACCTCGTCAATTGGTCCGGGTCGGTCGATAGTTGGCTGCAATGTTTACCGATGTACAACAGAGATCTTGTGGGAAACGATTCTGAAACCATTAAATTGAATAACTGAACAGCATGTGTAGCTTAACGCTGTGGGCAGAAATGTCCGAATTAGAAAGGGTAATGCAAACAACTTATTGCACCAACATGTACAACCATGGTATAACCAAGAATTGTTTTTATAATTGATATGACAATGGCTTCAGGGATAAAGAGTTCTTTTACACAACAATCCTGCAAGGTTAAAACCAAAAAGGGTATTTATTTATTCATTTTATTTATTTTTTATCTCTCTGTTTTTCTAGTGAAAGAATTCAACATTATGTGTTGAAATTTTCAAAGGAAGATTGTTGTCTCTACATGCCACAAAAGGAGTTAATATAGTTTTAGAAAACAATTAGCCGTAAATAAAAAATAAAACAAATCTTTAATGAAATGCAATTTACAATTTATATTTTTTGAAGGAGTATAAAACCTGAAGTTTTCAATTTAAAACAATAATAATGAAAAAAGTCTTACAAATTTGAGAATTTGAAACATTTTGACTGATACATTTTTGGGGTTGAAGAGTATTATTTTTAAATTTCATTTTTTGTTGCAAAAGTTGACATTTAGTCTGAACCATTTAGGGCCCCTAACCCAATATAAAATTAAATACAGCAAGCAAATGGACTCCAACATTTTTGATAATAGAAACTTTATCTACCTAAAGCTGTAGAATTAAAGTTGGTTAAATTCAAGTTTCTGTCGGCAATATCAGCTTGCTATATCATCTTGCAGGAGCCGACATAATACAGTAAATACAACCCAACCGCACTAAAAAAACAAACAATTCAGTGGAGTGTAAAATGCTTCAAGACACAGTAACAATGGTGTTACTTGACTTGTGTCATTTAAACAGGGAGTCTGCATCAGCTATGCGGCTGCAGTCACCAGCGCTATCGCCATGGGGGGCTGGGGGTGGGGGGGGGATGGGGGGATTACAGTGCTGGTGGTACAATAGGCCTGCCACAGGCTGGGCCCCTTTGTTCCAAACTGACCTTGATATTGGATACCTCGGTCAATAAAACGCGCCAGGCAACCGCAGACCGGCCCGACCCATGCAGCAGCAATGTCTTCATCGATCTTATCTGAATAATTGATAACGTGATGTAGAATTAGCGGAGTTTATGAACAGAGTTGAAGTGGCTTTATTTTGACATGGGACAAGTGGGCACTTATGAATTCACTGTACCATTGTTAGTCATTATGAGAAGGTTCTTAATCCGCCACGTGTGTATTCTCAATGTTTAATTGACACAATAAGGTGAAGCTTTACAACTTGTGCACAGGCCGCCTTTTAGCCAACTTATTTTGGTTGTGTCCACTGCGCATACTCTTTATATAGATTCCTATAAAACATTGTGACATTAAATTTGAGGGTAGGATGCCCACCCAAGTTTTGTATGTTATTGAAAACAGAGATCTTAATTTGTTCTTTATTATTATAGTTGTGTAGTTCAAAAATATTAATTAAAAGATGACCACACTCTGGTGATGAAACAAAAGGTGCATCGAAAGGAAACTTAATCACTGAAGTCCAACAGCAAAAGTAAACTTGTAAATGAGGTTGAATTAGCCAATCTATTCATTTCTGGGAATTTTTAGTTTTATTTTCATAAGGTTTTGAGAGCAAAGTATTTAAGCATTGGAAGCACTGAACTATGTAGGGCCTATCTGTAGTATTTTAGGTAGTTCTAAATTTTCAAGTGGCCTGGCACATAACAAAAGTGTGCCTGCGATTACATGTAATGTGAGAAATTGTGATTCAAGACTATCGGAGTGTGGGAAAAGTTGCCAAAACAAAAATTCCACAAACAAACACCCCAAGTAAAAAACAAACCAAAACAAAAACAGAATAGTTGTTATCCTACGAGCTTAACTGTACAAATGTTGTTACTTATTTTTATGTAACAGTTATTGTTTTCACAGAATTTTACAGTAAATAAAAAGCAACATTGTAGAAACCCTTACCATACTAAATTCTTCAAAATCAACTGGATGATTTTGGACGGTTTAGGTTTGTTCTTGTAGTAGATGTTAGGGCTCAGGGTTTGCATTAACAATGGAATAAAACATACGTTAAACACACATCTTTTAACAGTTTCTTAAGTCAAGTGGAATGGTGGAGTTTCAGTTTCAATGAGTTTATTTTACTTCACCTGCAGAATCCACCAGATTAATAGAGCGTTCCTTCCACTCTGGGATCATAGCCCCAGCCCCTTCCTGGACAACCTTGAGACATAATGGTGCTAATGCCAGACTCTTGTACAGAATACGGGTCTTGTGCGACCCAAACTTTTATGACACCACGTGTGTCAAGTTTTGCCGTTCTCGAGACGACACCTTCGGACATTACTCTTGTGATGCGAATGGGGACAAAGTTTGCTATCATGGATGGACTGGTGTTAACTGTCAGACAGGTATGTGGTCTTATTCTCACCCAAGACGTCCTCAAAAACCTGCTGTGTCACTTTCTCACATTTTGTTTTGCCAATGCCACCATTCAAATTCTTTTTGACTAAATTTTGTCTGTCATTGTAATCGTTATATGATTTATGTCATTTTTTGACACACTTAACATTTGTTTAATCTTCTAATTTATTATAATGGTAACCTTCTATAAATAAAACTTTTAGTAGAAAAATTATAAAAGATTGAAGTTCATGTACGGTATTAACCACAACACCTTCATTTTCTCTCTATTAAAGCTATTTGTAAACAGGGTTGTGATTTCATCCATGGATACTGCAATGAACCAGGAGAATGTCTGTAAGTACAAACTTACCACGCTAATTCTTATCAATTAATCCAGAATCCACCCCTAGCTTTGGTCTGATTTTGATGGATTCAGTACTGAATACTAGCTACTGTTAACACCAATTGCTCACAATTAATCCAGAATACATCCCTAGGTTAAGTTTTAGTGTTTAGTGTAGTTTGATTATGGGGTTCTAAAACAGTGCTTTGCATGATTGCTACATGTACAGTTAGGTACAATTTAACAGATGTTAGTGTAGTGTTTATAGATCTATGAAGATCACAATAACATTTTCTTCCTCATTAGCAATCACTTCCTACATCTTAAATTCACTGCAAGACCTGCCTGCAACTCTCATTGTCCTTGTTTAACCAAAAATCACACATTTGAAAATACAAGAAGACATTAAACACAATATTTTCTATTTTAATCATAGTTTTAATGAAGTCCAAAACTAATTCCCTACACTGACTGTGTACTATAGATTGTACCATCATCTAACCACTCCCCCCACACTCAATAACGATATTCAATTAGTCAGCTAAATCTGCC
This sequence comes from Pycnopodia helianthoides, assembly GCA_032158295.1. Taxonomy (NCBI): domain Eukaryota; kingdom Metazoa; phylum Echinodermata; class Asteroidea; order Forcipulatida; family Asteriidae; genus Pycnopodia; species Pycnopodia helianthoides. The sequence goes on from CM063243.1 coordinate 35,903,736, forward strand.
CATACATGTATGTTGATTACATTGAAATGTTTCCCCCATTGCAGTCAGTCTTAGCCTGGTATTGGTCTCTTTGTATTGTAGAGGCAATATGCAAATAAACTCTCGTTCATATGTATTTCATTAACACAGGCTGGTGTTTCTATAATGTAAATATTTGATGTTGATGCTTGGGCAATGGTGAGGCATGCAGTACAATGACCTATAAAGCTGTTATAACATATGTAATTATTGATAGACATGAGCTGTTCACAGTCTGTACATTGGCATAAAAATGTCAACAGTTTAAAAGATGATGACAGAAATCGTTCTCTCAAAATTCCTTTTCAAAATAACTTACACTTCATGCAAAACAAACACCTCATTGAAAGGGATGCAGAACACAAACTTACCATACAAATACACAACCAACTTGTAATAGTTTGTCAACCAAAGTGGTCAGGTTTTTGTTTAGAAAAATAAGAGTAAAAGCTTTGATGTTTTAGTGGCTTATTTTCCTCTTGAAAAATTAAACAAGAACTTAATTTATTTGGAAAATTTCTTGCATTATTTGAAAAAGAAATATCTGTGCTGGTATGAAATTTATTTAAAAAAATTACTTTTCAGATTGAAAATTGATTGTATGTTCTGTTGACTATTAGCATTCATGTGTCCGACAATACATGCAGCCGCTGTAGCACCTAAACAGATTGACCAACATGACAGCGCAAATCTCCATTGTCTTTTGAGACAGACGAATGCCAACAAAAATCCCACAATAAAAGTACCGCACCTGCCAGTGCACCATTTTCTAGTCTTGCAATGTAACTCAATTAGTCCTTACATTTGTTGCACTCTATAAATAACAAGCAGCATCGACAATGACTTCTTTAAACAATTAAAAAAAAAAAAATAATTTTAAACTGTGGCCAATTCAGTGGCATCTACTGGTCTGCCATGGGTCCCAGTATTCATAAGAAACACACATGTAATACAAAGTGATAATACACATCTCAAAAGCTGGTCTGTTCAATCAACGAAAGAAAAGTAAAACATATACATGTAGGCCAAATAGAGGAACCATCAAATAAAGAAAACCCATTAAAATGAGTTAATTTGGTTGTTTGGAAGTTAAGATAGTAAGATAGACCTTGAGATGAGAAGGAAACCATACCAGTTCCATGCCCCTAAGTCTAAAAGTTTAGAAGGATACCATACCATTCATGTCCTCAGTCTAAAGTTGAGAGGAAACCATACCAGTTCCAAGCCCCTAAGCCTAGAAGGTAGTTTTCCCAGCCTCTGTTTAAGGATGAGGAAGAACAATATTAACCTGTCCTACCATAGCCCAATTATCAGACTCTTAGATAGATCATCATTCCACAATTATTTTACCGATGTATGATTAACAAAATTGTATAAAGTTGAGACATAAATGGTATCATTACTGTTTAAGAATAACTTATTAAGGTTGAGGGTGACTAACCAGTCAAAATAGTTTTACTTACACATTTTTTGAATAAACAGAATAAAGAACTTTCGATGACTTCAACAATGATTTATTCCTACTCAACACATTGCAAGTGAAACCGAATCAAATCTGTTATTTTGTTACTGCATTTTTTTGCCATCCAAGATTTATGGTTGGTGTTTTTTGCTGACAAGATATTTTAGTATCTCATAAAATTACGACCTTTTGCTAATGATGAAATAATCCAACGATTATTAGCCATCTGTAAAGAACACACTGAGGTCTTTATTGAAATGCTACACAAATATACACGGCACACATGGTTAACTGACAACCTGGGAGGACCACTCATTCCTTCCAATGCTAATCCACTTCAATCAAATTGAAAAAAAGAAGTTAATTCTTGTGGATTTATTTGGGACAGGTGTCGCTATGGCTGGAAAGGGGAACTATGTGACCACTGTTCGCCGTATCCAGGATGCGTTCATGGCAGCTGCAACTCCCCCTGGCAATGTAACTGCCAACAGGAGTGGGGTGGCATCTTATGTGATCAAGGTATGTACAATCAATGTATCATGGCCGAGAACATAGGCTGGGTTACATAGAAAAGGAAAATTAATGGTTGATAAAATCCTGTAAAAATTGAATTGAGTAATAATTGCATCATGTTAAAGAAGTTAAAAGTTAACCTCTACATACCTCTTCTAAGGTAACACAATCAAGTCATTTATCACTTACAGTAAATTTGTGATGAAACTTGATTCCAAACCTAAATTCAAGCACTTGTTTTCAAACCCAATATGAGGAAGATTCCAAAAGCCAAACTAAATGCAGGTTTACTGAATAGCTGTCACTTTATTTGCAAGGACATATCCGCTTCAGCATAACAATAACAACCGTCCATTTTGTGACTCAACAATTCAATAAAAAGGAGAAGATTGGGTGAGATGGAATTAACTGGGTCGTTATTATGGCTGAATGAACTCAATCATCAGGATTGATTTATGATAGAAGAGTCCTCGAAGTATGGGCATCCCACTTGTTTCCTTGACGAAGACACTTTCTATACTTGGTTCTCATCACTTGGTTCCCATGCATGGGTTTTTGAGATTCTTATTAATATAACAATGAAGTTTTGGAATGTTAATGTTAGAGAAGATCCTGAAAAGCTGTTTGTCCTTTTACTTTCCAATTCTTAAGATTACAATTTTTGCGGAAGACACCAGCCATGTCTTAATGGTGCAGTATGTACAACAGTGGCCCTAATGATTATACATGCCAGTGTCAACCTGGGTTCAATGGAAGAAACTGTGAGGAAGGTAAGGATTTTACATTAACTATGAGTCAACCATCTTGTTTGGGGTTTTTCTCCTAGTATTGAAATGGATGTCACCATATAGAGGTTGGAAGGATGAGACAGTATCACCATTTGGGTTACAATAAAAACAGTTACAAGGAAGATTATGAAAAACAGCAATGAGTGAAAAATAGGACCATAGTGATGTAAAGTTTCAAAAGGCATAATTGGAAAACTTGCATTGATCATTAAATACTGGAAAAAGCAAGATATGTGCTTAATAGCTTTATGAAACTGAGACCAGAAAACCAAAGGGAGTTATAGGTTTAATGTACTTGTATGTAATTCAAGAATGAGGTGAAGACATTTTTGTGTCCATTATTTTTTAGCGGAGCATCCTTGTGAGAACCAACCATGTAACAATGGTGGGACATGCTTGGAGATAGGACGAGGGTTTTACTGTAGATGTACAAGAGGTTGGAAAGGAGAGACATGCACTGAAAGTAAGTCAGTCCCTCAAAACTCACTATAGTGGATGTGTAAATATGTAGAACTTTGTACTTGGTGTTTTATTTCCAGTTATTTTGAGACTTTGAGATACATACTGCAACTTTTAGAAAACCTAACGATTGGTATTTATGTGTCGTTAATAATAGGGAATGCAACATGTTAAGGAATTATTGAGCCCCATGTGGTGTCATCTCCAGAAAATGTAAAATGGAAGTAGGCCCATCATTCATTACATTAGATCAAATGCACTAAATGAGATCTTCAGTATTTCACTTTCTCTCAAAAAATGGAGAAGCTTTTGATTGCAAAAAGTCAGAAAAACAAATTCTGCATTACCTAAGGTAACCTTGTTTTCATGTAGGGATTAGAGTTTAATAGTTGACAGTTTTTCATTGTTGTATTTATTTCTAGATATAGATGACTGCATCAGTCAGCCTTGTCTGAATGGAGGTGAATGCGTTGATGGAGTTAATAGCTACAGGTGTAGTTGTACACCACAATGGCAGGGACCCATTTGCCAATTCGGTGAGATTACAAAAGAGTACTATTTGTTTGAAAAAAGGGGGAGCGGTTTCACACAGAGAAGTGTTGACAATTGTGTTGTACATCATCAATACATCATTTGTAACAATTAATTTTATAGAGGTGACAGGTGAGTAAGTGTTTAAGTGGGTACAAATACCATCAAATCGTGGGAAATGATTCAGTTTGCAATAAAAACAAGAAATCATTCACTTAAATCATAACACCAAATTAATAATACTTTAACTTTGTTTTCATAATTTTGATTTCTTTCCATATTCATAGACATGTGTTTAAATAATGAAATGGCAGGAAGTATTTTAGTTTTCAAAATGTAGTTGTTGGTTAAAACTAAATGGGGTGTATGGGGGGGGGGTCTGAAGCATTAAAAAGACAGTTGCTGGTGAAGAGGGGGTTACTTATGATGTGTAGAAGTGTAGAACCCCTCTTCTTCTACCCCCCCCTCTGCCTCACATGTCTCTCTGATCCCCTACCCTCTGCCCACAATGACTCTGTCCTCCTCCCCTCGCCTCACAATGTCTCTTGATCCCCTACCCCTTGCTCACATGACTTGACCCCTACCTCTGCCTCACAATGACTTTGGCCCTTGGTACAGTACACACAATATTTCTTATATCAATGATTACAGATGCTGATGAGTGTATGGGTAGGCCCTGCATGCATGCCTTTGCGTGTAGAAACAGGATTGGAGACTATCTCTGTGACTGTCAACCAGGATGGACAGGAAAGAACTGTGACGTCAGTAAGTTCGACTCCATCCTTAATTCATCAAAATTCCTGCTTTCAATTGATCCCAAAGGGAATTAGTTTTGTTTTTAGTTGAGTCTAGTAAGCATGTAAGTTTTTTTTTATATATTTTTTATATATTTTTAATTATTTAACAAACATTTAGTTTTTTTGTATTATTGTGATATGCCTGAATAAATTATTACTATTATTATATCTTGGATCAATAGAATCTAACAAAAGTTTCAATCAGAAAGCTTACTTGGCAATCAATAAACAATTGAATGTTGATGTTAAGAGACATTTTGCCCACATATCTAACTATTTCAGGACAACCTTATATCAAGTAACAAAAATAACTGAATAAATAAATGAATCATTCAATGAATCATTACCACTCATCACTATCCTAATATAACTGCATAAATGGAACAGCGTATACTTGCTTTACCAGCTATGGCAGCTATTGACCATCATGTTAACCCGTTAGAAATTCTTTTAATTTCACTTTTAAAAATGAAACTAATTAAGTAGAATAACTTAGAATCCTTACACTTCTACTTTACTTCACCCGTTACAATTTGTATATAAAAGCCATCCTTGGTCTTGAAGCAGTAAATTCCCTTCTCTAGTTTTCAATAAACACGGCTTTCATCCAATCACATTAGGTGTTTGAGGTAAAAAAAACTCCACAAACTTGTTGTTTTGTCTATGCTTTCAGGCTCGCTAATTACACATGCCAATGTTAATTAATATCAAAATCCAGTGTTTTGTTGGGGTGTTCAAATGCTATTATCTTGAGATATTTTAAATGGACTTTATGAACAGTGATCTTTCAGGTTGACAGTATTCAATTTTTGCTATCTATAATGATCTTGTTATGCGCCCTCGAACAGGGTGGTCATGGAGAGAGCGCAATATAAATTCAATAAATTATTTATTATTATCTTTGTGTTATCAGTAGTATGTACTGTTATAGAGAAACTTTGTGTACTTCACATTTCTATCCTAATGAATTGATTGTTATTATTTTGTCTCCTAGATGTCAATGACTGTGTAGGACACTGCATAAATGGAGCTACTTGTCTTGTAAGTTATTATTCATTGTTTCAGAGAAAAAACCTAAAACATAATTGCTATACTTTGTGCTCGAAACCTCGTTGTATTTGAGTAGATTACTGACTCACACTGTGCAAACCTCATTGTATTTGAGTAGATTACTGACTCACTTCTGCAAACCTCATTGTATTTGAGTAGATTACTGACTCACTGTCTGCAAACCTCATTGTATTTGAGTAGATTACTGACTCACTGTGCAAACCTCGTTGTATTTGAGTAGATTACTGACTCACACTGTATGCAAACCTCATTGTATTTGAGTAGATTACTGACTCACACTGTATGCAAACCTCATTGTATTTGAGTAGATTACTGACTCACACTGTATGCAAACCTCATTGTATTTGAGTAGATTACTGACTCACACTGTGCAAACCTCTTGTATTTGAGTAGATTACTGACTCACACTGTGCAAACCTCATTGTATTTGAGTAGATTACTGACTCCACTGTTGCAAACCTCATTGTATTTGAGTAGATTACTGACTCACACTGTGCAAACCTTTTGTATTTGAGTAGATTACTGACTCACTGTCTGCAAACCTCATTGTATTTGAGTAGATTACTGACTCACACTGTGCAAACCTCATTGAAATTGAGTAGATTACTGACTCACTGTCTGCAAACCTCGTTGTATTTGAGTAGATTACCTGTGTGCAAATCATCTTTTGGCCAAGCTGCCTCTTTTTCCAAATGCTTCCAATTTCAACCTTAAGGGACTTTCGTTCCTGTATGCGTTTTCTACTGTATATTCGCATAAAGTTTAATGTAGCATGTAAATTTGATGGATTTTTTTTATCAACCATTTTTCCTGGAATATCTTTGTGCTTTGTATGGCATACTTTTGTGGTTTAGATAGCATATTTTTAATGCATGTTAGTTAAACCTCAATACCTTTTTCAAAATTTGTCTTCTTTTGTTGGAGGTTTTAAGAGAGTTGTTATTTACTTTTACCTCTGTGTAGAATTTTAATGAATTTCATGATAATGTACAAAACACACAAATTATTGGGTGCTTTAATTGGCAAAATCCATTTCTGTGCATGGTGGTTGGGGGGGGGGGGCGTTATAGAATAAGCAACAGTATTTTCTGGAAGTACAGTCATCTAAGAAGTCAATTTATACACTAGATTATCGTACTGTGATAAATATACTGTATTATAATACGACAAATATCATGCCACAAATTAAAATTGACAACACTTAAAGTTTATGTCCTGACCGCAGGCTACCAGCAAATTTAAATCCTCAGCCAATGATTCTGTCCTTGAATCACTGCTGAAGTAATTTTGATCAGGACAAAATGTTGCCAACTTCATGTTAGAAATGAAATGCATGGTGAAAGTTCAATAAGATTGAGTTTTGAGGTAACGTCATTTGTCAAAATCTCTTGAAAAGTCTTTCCATGTTAGTCAAGGAGTATGACATGAAGATATTAAGTGGAAAATGCTTGAGCAGTATGACTAAGGATACCATACAGGAAATGACACTTTGGCAACTAAGCAAGATGATTGTCAAAATTGAAATGGATTTTCTCAAAGGGATTTTCCCTCTCTGAAAATTGTGTAAAAAAATTGTGTGTTTTGAAATTTGTTTGCAGGATTTGGTGAATTCGTTCTCTTGCGTTTGTCTGCCGGGCTACTCAGGGATTGAATGTGAACTCAATATTGATGAGTGTACTAGCAATCCTTGTCAGCATGGAGGGCAGTGTGTGGATAAGGTGGCTGGTTACCAGTGTACATGTGCACCAGGATACGCAGGGGATAACTGTCAGGTACATCAGATAAAATCTCACTTTCTATCTTTGCAGAAAATTCTCCTTTTGGTTAGTCTCTGAATCAATGTTATGCCTAAACAGGTTATCAATAGAGGAACATCATTAACATACCGTTTCAAGGGAATCAAAACATGTGCAAAAATATCCCATTCAAATAAAGACTGTACAAAAGGAGAAAAATGCATTTTACAAAAACTTTTGTATGAACTACGGTATAGAATTACAGTATAAGTATTCAATCTAAACTAATCATCTACTGATGTACTATTAGTCATCCTTGTTACCATGGGAACAAGTCTAATACCACATAACTGTAGATTTGTTTTCATTGTTTGTTCTGTTGAGATGTATTCACCCCATGTTATCATATTGTACGTTCATATAGTATCTTGATCCTACAAAACCATTAGAAAAGCCCTCTTCACTCTGCTGAGCAAGTACCAGGAGATCAAACAGCAACAACCATCACCACTCCATGTTCATTCCACACTTGATTCAATCCTTTAAACAAATGTACACTCAGTATAGTAACCATGGAGTTATCTCAGTTAACCCAACCCCCAAGCATGGGTAGATTCTCCCCAGGAAATGCAAGTTTGAACAGGTCAACAGAAGGGGCTCACAAAAGCAGTGATAAACTATTCCTAATCATTAGAAAGATTTCAGTTTTATTGTTACACTGATGTGTGATAAACATAGTCAGTGCCTTCCAAGTCTTGCATGAACAATTCCACATGCTACCTGGGTGGGATTCAAACCCATGACCCACGACAACGTAGATCAGATGTCTAAACTGGTAGAACACCAAACTTACCCCGTAACTAAGAGTCTAAACTGGTAGAACACCAAACTTACCCAGTAACTAGAGGCTAAACTGGTAGAACACTAAGCTTACCCAGTAACTAGAGGCTAAACTGGTAGAACACTAAGCTTACCCAGTAACTAGAGGTAAATGGTAGAACACTAAGCTTACCAGTAACTAGAGGCTAAACTGGTAGAACACTAAGCTTACCCAGTAACTAGAGGCTAAACTGGTAGAACACTAAGCTTACCCAGTAACTAGAGTCTAAACCGGTATAACACCAAACTTACCAGTAACTAAGAGTCTAAACTGGTAGAAACACCTAGCTTTCACATAACTAGAGGCTAAATTGGTAGAACACCAAGCTTACCCAGTAACTAGAGGCTAAACTTGTAGAACACTAAGCTTACCCAGTAACTAGAGGCTAAACTGATAGAACACCAAGCTTACCCAGTAACTAGAGGCTAAACTGGTAGAACACAGCTTACCCAGTAACAGAGGCTAAACTGGTAGAACACCAACCTTAACCAGTAATTAGAGGCTAAACTGGTAGAAAACCAAGCTTACCCTGTTACTAGAGGCCAATTTAAATCATGTAGTTACCTCACACAATTCATATGATGTCAAAATAGGGGATCATGCAAGAACACATATCAAGAATTAATCCAGGGTAAAATGAAACAGAAAACTTGATTTTGATACAATATTTCCATAACAAAGGTTTCATGAGCAGTGTTTTTTTCTCCTTCTTGCCAGTTTGATGTTGATTCATGTGATCCCAATCCATGTCAGCATGATTCTCAATGTTTTAATCTACTTGGAGACTACTACTGTGGCTGTACTGATGCCTACCAGGGTAAAAACTGCTCCCAGCCAAAGCAACTGTGCCAAGGACCTCAATGCCAAGGTATTTGACAAAAACCAATAAAACATTTAGGTATGCAAGTTCTCAGCCTTTTTATTTAAGTGTCGCAGTAAACTTACAAATAATGTTACAACAACTTGCCCCTTTATTTCCTCAGTGGTGGATAGTTGTACAGTAGCATTACCAGCAAGTGAAGGTGAGGGTGGGGTAGCCTTGGTTCCATCTGGTGTTTGTGGTCATCATGGTACATGCTTGAGTCAAGGAGGTGACCGCTTTGCTTGTAAATGTGATGTTGGATACTCTGGGAGATACTGCCATGAAAGTAAGTCATATTTAACTGATTTAGGATTTTCATTCATTTCTGGTTCAGTTTTAAAGAGGGGCTGCGATTCTTTCCACTTTGTTTTTTTCCAGTGCAAGATTTCCAGCAGCAAAAAGTAATTGACAGTTTCCTATTATTTTCAAATCACAAAGTTACTTAGCAGTTTCCTGAAATCATGAATATATGCCATTAATTTGTCTCATTGTTGATGTGTTGGATGTTAGAAGTCTCTTCTTCCAAACAATGTCAATTAAATTTATTTTATTTAATTCTGCAACTAATTCTTAGTTGTTTATGAATTTGTTTATCACATCTACGTCCCTACAGCATAGACACAGTATGATCTAGCAAACATCTGTAGTGCTATTGACTGCTACTTGTGTGTCAACCCAAACCACCAGTAAACAATAAAACCACATACTACCCGGTGTAACCAATACAATATAGAGCCATCTGGAAACACACAGATGGTTACATCCACCACCCCTCCTCCTCCCCCCTCTATTCTTTATTAATAAACAGCTGTTTATTCATTGTTACAGTTTACCATATCCTGGGGATGGATTAATTAGTAATTATCTATTGTTATGAAGACAGCTCTATGTCGTGTGTCCAAGTGTGAAATTGCTCACTAATTTAATATCATACCACCGTCCTTACACACAGCCAGTTTCATTCATTAATATCACCTTATGGAAGGATTGTATTCAGCTTAATTTCTTTGTGTTTATTAATCGTTGATGTGTAAAAACCACACGAGCCCCAATTACACTAGCTGAATAGCCCTAGACCTTGTCATACTTCAATTGCTAACCCTGGCTAACTCAGGGTAGAGACAGTTCCTGGTGACAAAAAGTTACCCTGCTTGGGAGAAGGATTAAGCTAGATAACATAAGGTTTAACAATAGTGTTCATTCTCCATGGGAAATTGCATTAGTGTGATACAAACATGCAATGGCTCTATGCTTCAAATTCCCATTTTATTTGCTGGGATTTGGCTCTGTAGTTTGTATAGGCTATGTACTCTTTCCTTGGATTAGAAACTCGGAGGTATTTTGTTTTTATGAAAAAGAAGTTATCGTATGATGACAATACATGACATGATAGTAGTGGATAGAAAACTAAGTTTATCAATCAAGGTATTCATCAGTTTAGGCAACTTAAAAGACATTCTTGTTACACCAGTGTTTTGGGTTAGAGACCCACGGTACACCCAAATATTAAGATTCAAGGGTAAGATTGGTCTGCCTTGCCTAATGATAACCAATTGTTACTAACTCTCCACAGTCAGACAACTTCCTTAATAGGGTTTTGGAGGACAGTGGTGGTTTTAAAAGAATACAAATTGGTCAGTCTCTTTATGTAATGTTTTTTCCTTAATTACTTCCATAAGATGTATGTCCTTCCTAAATGAACACACCCTGTATCCTTTAGTGAGCATCAGGTATGATATTCATCATTCAAAGAATTCAACCTAATATCGAGAATGTATTAATCATCTTTAATTAATTAATTAATTAATGCGCTACAAACACTCGCAACAACCCCCTCATCTCATCTTGCATTAGTTTTTTTCGTCCCGTGAAGGAATTCAAGCGAATGAAAAGAAAAATAGCACTCAATCAATAGTTTCATACAAGTGTTGTAATGGAGTCACACGAGGCCAAATAAAGTTCAAAACGTGTGGTGGATTAGAGCAGATCTGAGCCACGCGCCAGCCATAATTAATGTGGTTTTGTTGTTGGATAAGCATCGAGGCTAGCGCCTTGGCTATGTTTATTCACTCTTTGAATATTGATGTGGGAATAGTTACAGCTGGTGGCATTGTCTAAGCCTCAAAAATGATGTGGTGTGGTTTTTATGTTAGTGGTTATTTAGTGCATTTTGATGGCAGTAAATTACAGTGTATTTCTCATAGTTTGACTTCAAAAGGGCCTTGTCACACAAAGTTTTGATTACAGGCAACTGACTGCTGTGCATGCAAAAGAAGTAGCAAAAGAGGAATTTTCTATAAATCTTTAATTTTCCTTAGAGAATTATTTTAAACTTGACACATGGGTGTGTTTGTCTTTTTGGATATTGTCTGGAACTGATTGCCTCATTTGACATGACCCATACATGTATATTTGATGTGGAAGTTCCATTCCTTCAGCTGAGTCTTCCAACAGTCTAGCCTAGGGTTTTTGTTTGAGGTGATGTTTTTTTTATTTAAACCAAAAAACTATAATGGCATAATTATGTAAAAGAAGTATTAAGTCTAAGTCAAAAGTTCAATCTGATACTGTACCACAAAGGCAACAGAGGACTTCATTACCTTGGTGCCCCCTTGGTGCCCCCTTGGTGCCCTTTTCCCTTGGTGCCCCCTTGGTGCCCCTTGGTGCCCCCTGTGATGTCCCCATTGTTCCCTTGGTGCCCCTTGCTTTGGTCCGGCCCCTTGGTGCCCCCTTGGTGCCCCTTGGTGCCCCCTTTTTGGTGCCCCATTGGTGCCCCCTTGGTGCCCCCTTGGTGCCCTTGGTTCCCCTTGGTGCCCCCTTGGTGCCCCCTTGGTGCCCCCTTGGTGCCCCATTGGTGCCCCCTTGGTGCCCCATTGGTGCCCCATTGGTGCCCCATTGGTGCCCCCTTGGTGCCCCCTTGGTGCCCTTTGGTTCCCCATTGGTGCCCCATTGGTGCCCCCTTGGTGCCCCTTGGTGCCCTTTGGTTCCCCCTTGGTGCCCCTCTTGGTGCCCTTTGGTTCCCCTTGGTGCCCCCTTGGTGCCCCTCTTGGTGCCCACTGGTGCCCCTCTTGGTGCCCACTGGTGCCTTCTTGGTGTTTCTGTAGAAGTTTAAATTGAATTCATAAAATTGTTCTTTACTAATGACTAAAACTGCCTTGTTCTTACAAGAAGGAAGTATCAGACCAGTAGAAAGCCACAAACTCCATCTGAAACATTTCCACGAAATATGTGTCATTGGCATTGAAATGTTTTGTAGGCCTACTATTTATTGATTTTCTAGAAAAGTCTTGGAATCGATGGCGTGATGAGTCATTGACATTGAAAGGTTGTATTCAGGATAGATTAGTTGACCTAGATATGAGTAGACAATGGTAAATGACCAGGAATGTCTGTTAAATTAAAATCCCCTTTTAGCTCATGGATTGGTTTAGTGTAAAGTATTGCAGACCAGTGCAGTTTACCCTGGTTAGAAACTACACTTTACTTTATTCATCACCATCCTGTTCATAAAGGTGACGTACATGTAATTCCATGCCATGCCTACTTTACACAAACTGGCTCCATAACTACCAGAAGCCCATTCAGCTAGTCTTTCCTTTTTATGATTTATGCAAGAAAAGTTTAATAATTAACTTGGCTTTTACATACATTTGCAAAGACTAAGGTCTTCTCATAATTAGAAGCTACTCAATGCTCTTGAGTGATGAAATTAATGATTTTGAGTAAAATTGAGTTTACCAGCTTTGCAGCCATAATTAGTGAACACTTTGGGAGTTAGATAGGCATGCATATGACAGAATGACTTACCAAACAGGCAAGGCCCTGAAGTAGCTCATTTTGCTTATTTTGTAATACCATCTTTGAAGTAAAAATGTATTGGAAAGTAAGGTGAAAACAAAGCCCCAAATTGTTTTATTTATGAAATGTGAAATTGGAGAGTATAAAAAGCTGTCGGACAGTAGGGACATGACCTATACTTTGAACTACTTCGGGTGAATGTCAGATGCTTGGATTGTTTTCTTATTGGGATTGATGTTTTGGTTCAAACGTCTGCTCTAGTCCCTAAAAGGTTTAGTGATAAACTATCCCAAACTCATCGTTTCTGTTCAATTAAATAGTCCTTTATTTTAATAACTTTTTCTGATTGGATGACTTGAAAAGAGAACGATTGAGGTATAATTTATGATATTTTCTTGCCTCAAGAGTGATTTTAACAGTCAGTTACAATGAGAACCCTTTTTAAATCCATAGCTAGTCCGATGCTCTCGAAATTGTGTTTCTTCCTAGAAGTTTGTAAAGAATAGAAATGAAGCTGGTCTGTCTACTGCTATCTAGCATCTTATGGTCTCTTATTGATAATCAATTACAGCTGTATCTGATCATCTTTTTATCCTCATTGAATATGAGATTCATCAAGTTGAAGATTGTCTTGTTTTTTTTTGATGTGACTTATTTAGTTACTCAATCTCTATTTGTTTTCTGCTCAGATATTAATGACTGTGAGAGTGGGCCGTGTCAGAATGATGGTGTCTGTGTAGATGGACTCAATTCCTTCAGTTGTATTTGTTCTGAAGGATGGGAAGGAACCTTATGTAATCATGGTAAGTATCCCTCTTGTCTTACTGTTCAACAACTTATCGCTGGAGTTCCAGATTTTGTCCCATGCTCACCCATTGATTTATTTTTTGAAATTTCCGAAAATTATTTTTGTTTTGAGAATATTATTGTTACAATGAAATTATGACTAAACCAAGTAAATACAACAAATGTTCTCATAAAATGCAAGATTTTGTTTCTTCTCTTTATTTGGGACTTACCTCCCATGGAAAGTATGGCGGTAAACAATGGTGGCAACCTGATGATCTCTCGTAATCTTAGTTTGTCCAACAAAAGGACAAACGTCTGGAATTTGGGATTACACAATAATCCATGGAAAAAGGGAGAATTTGTACATGAATTTCAAAACCCTGAAATCAAGCTCTGGTGTTTCTGATCAGCAGATTTGGGGTTTGTGTCTCAATTGTGACATTTGTGTCCTAAAGCAAGACACTTATTACTTTATTACTTTGTCCTGGGTCACCTGTGTTCTGTAATATACATAAAATAACCCAGCACACTTATGGCTTACTGAAGTGGTTGGCCTGGTGTTTGCTAGTTGGCTGCAGATTGCACCACAGCACCTTGTTAACCATTACATGGTGCTATGTCAATAAATGGGTCTGATGATTTGAACATACTTCCATATACCTGCAGAAAAAAAAAATGAGCACTTCGAGACACTCTTGGGTATGATAAAGCATTATATAAGAACTGCTTATTACTGTTATGTAATCACAGTTAAATACTGTAACTTCCTGCGTATAAGGCAATCGGCGTATGAGGTGCAGTTCCCTAAAATCACTGAAATAAGATTCAAGTGAAGCAATTACAGTTTGTTGTCTTGCCAAAGATTCAAACCCACACTCCAGTGACTCTGACATCCAAATTTGAGTCCAATTGCTAGACTGCTCAACCACAACATACATTTTTAAAATCTCGTTTACAACAATGTAACCAAAGTGAGGCTGAAAGGCGGAGTAGTCAGGTCCCTTTTTTGTATATTAAGAATCAGTATAAGTGTTAACAATTACATACAGGGAACATGTCAAAGGTCTGTGTCATTAGGATCTTAATGCATAACATGTCCCTTGTTGGTTTAAGCATGGAGGTAGGAATAGCCTACCTCCATGGTTTAAGTAGGGTATTTTAAGACACTACATGTAGGTGGCACCAGGCATACCAGTTGTATTTCTGTGGTTGACATAATTCTTGGTGTGCACACATTTTAAGAACAATTAGATTTTACCTTGTAAGTACGCGTTGAAATGATTCCATTGAGTTATACTGACACTATTTTGGTTGATATCTTATAGATGTTGATGAGTGTGAGAGATTACCATGTAGGAATAATGCTACCTGTGTAGATATGCCAGCAGACTTTGCCTGCCGTTGTCCACCAGGATGGAAAGGGAAAACTTGCAACTCACGTAAGTTCACTTTGGGGTTTTTGAAATCCAGCTTTTAATGAAGATTCTTAGCTCAGCTCTTGAGTAATGATCAAGGAAACTTCAGTAACAGAGCTCTTCAAAGTTTAACCATTCGCTTCTTCATTTCTCCCTTTATTTCTATAGTGCCCAAGTAAACATCACAATGAACATTGAATCAGTTTCAAATGATCCTGAAAATGTCCATATACAAACGGACACAAATACCCACATGTTCACCACTATTTTGATCAGAAAAGATCCAGTGTTATAAACATTTGATGTTTCAATTAATACAGTCTTAGCATCTTCAGGAGAAATATTCTTAAAACTGATGCTGTAAACATTACTAATCACAAATTTTACTATCTGAATTTTGTCCAACAAAGCATAATTTCAAATCTTATTTCTAATGCTTGTTATTGTGGTTGCTTTGTAGGTGATGACCAGTGTGACATCAACACATGTCTGAATGGTGGAACATGTTATGACCTGGGCCATTCTTTTACCTGTGTCTGCCCTTCAGAATGGGAGGGAAACTCATGTCAACTCTGTAAGTTGAATACTTGGGTGTTAGTGCCTGATATAGTTACATTAGCAGGGATGCCTTTATTTTGTTGGGTCAATGTCAGTGTTGTGGCAACCAGGGTTGTGTGAGCTTATGGAAAGGCCCTTGAGGGGTATTTTACACAATGAAACAATGGACCCAATAAGAGAATTCTTTGTTCAACCTGGACCTCACAGGGGGATTCTTTAGAAAAGGGAATAATAGAACAACAATAGCAGGACCCCACAAACCCGATCCGTAAGGTTGTGTGTGTGTGTGTGTGTGGGGGGGGGGGGGGGTAGGTAGACACATTCAAACCAGGGACCAACAAAAGAGGAGAATAGGAGAAAGGTTCCTAGTTGGAAAGTATGTACAAAACCAATGTGAGTACAAACAATAGAGTGACAATAGGAGGTTCCTGATTGCAGGAGTTTACACATTGTGGGCTTACGGAAGGGTCCTTGTTGGGTATTTTACACAATGGAACAATGGACCCCACAAGAGAATTTGTTCAACCTGGACCCCACAGGGGAATTCTTTAGAAAAAGGAATAATAGAACAACAATAGCAGGACCCCACAAACCCGATCCGTAAGGTTGCGTTTGGGTGTGTGTTGGGGGCGGGGGGGGGGGGGGGGTGTGGCGAGACACACACTCTTTATTACTGTATGCATGTATTTTTAGCTTCCAGTCAACAATTTGCTATACCAGGTACATGAACACTCTCTCAAAGAAAATGCCATTGTTACATCTCTAGTCACTGTGTGGTCACACTTAACTAAACTTGCACTATCACTACTACACTATCACTGGTCTATGTCTGAAGGGTTTTCAGTATAATCATTTTGTGTCTTATTTGAAATCTTTTGACTGCTTGTTGGTGTTTTAACTGGTACTTGGCTAAAGGACCACTGATTCAAGTCTGGTCTGAATTAGGCGATAATGAATGTGCTTGGTCCCAAACAAGTAGTCAACCCCAAACACCCTTTATAAAGTTATGGTATTTCATAGAATCTGAAATATAAATTTTAATATTCTTTTGTACCTTTATAACAACAACACACTTTGCCGATGATAGACAAATTACTCTGTACACATAAACTCAATGTATTATTACTACCAAGATTTTGATCAAATACAGGTATTCACAAATAAGGCAGTTTTTTATTGTAAGCATTTTAAATTAACCCTTCCATCATGGCATTACTTCTATCTGACTGTTCTATTTTTATGGGCTGTACCCTGGGGCTGTACCCTTGGGCTGTACCCTTGGGCTGTACCCTTGGGCTGTACCCTTGGGCTGTACCCTGGGGCTGTACCCTGGGGCAGAACACATACACATAACATCCTCCTGGCAAAAAGATAGAGCCTGTTTCTGCCACCTCATCACCTGTACAACAAGTAGACACTATTGAGAGTGCATTGTGTGGTGGTGTGGACCTCACCTCTAGTGAGCATAACAGTTAAAGGCTATACAAAGCTCAGTTGGGGGATTAGGGCAGGTTAGATGCAAGAAGGTCAATAAAGATTGATTGAGATTATCCATCAAGCTGCAGTTATCAAATAGAAACGTTTTACAGTGTTAGGTTGATTATGATTACTAGGGATTGGTCGGGGAGGGGGGGAGGTGGCTGATAATTGAATCATTGAAAGAGGCAGGGGGAAGTTGAAGTGTTTGTAATGTAACAAAAGCCATATTGATTCAAAATTGATTTTCTGTCTGTCACCTTAGACTAGACTTTTAAGGGATCATCATCTAAATGTAGCCTCATAATAAACTCAGTGTTTTGATTAGCTCATCCCTTAAAGATGACAAACTGAAAGTGATGAAGACATGTCCAGAATTATCATGGGTATGTTTATTTGTCTGTTTCTATAGCAACTAGTAACCAGTGCGGTGCCAATCAGTGTCATAACGAAGCAACATGTATCCCCAGTGGAGATACTTTCATCTGTGTCTGCAGAGAGGGTTTTGAAGGTCGTCTCTGTGAACAAAGTGAGTAGATATTGACTCAAAGTTTTAGAGTCTATTATAGTCATTGAAGCTGAATCATTTCGTATGTGGTGTTATGCTCTAAATGTACCACTGTTAAATGTTGACTGTCTAGGCTAGACATGCACATCTGCTGCACATGCAAGGTATTCACTACTTCAGGCTCTAGAGCTGACACACTTTTGTGTGTACTTTTACAAACAAAAACCACTTATTTCTTAATTAAAAACATTCATCTTTGTGACAGAAACTGATAATTCTGACAAAACCTTAAGTCTCTGCTGAACATTTGTGAAATGCATTTGTGAAATGTTCAAAACTTTGTTTTTTCCATACATAAATCATCAAGACAATCTAGCTGAATGCATTTCCTAAGGGATTATTGCGATAGTTGGAATCAGTTTTGTGTAAAGTAAATGTGGCATAGAGTAGGTTGTTTAAATTGCAGTATTTCAGTTATTAATGGAATATGAATGTAGCAATATTAATATTAGAACCTCGGGTCAGATGGTTCCATTCAGTGTATATTTTTGTTTTTACAGACACGGATGATTGTAGCCGCAATCCTTGCTTCAATGGTGGTCAATGTGTAGATGGCATCAACTGGTTCAGATGTCAGTGTGCCGATGGGTTCACTGGACCTGACTGTCGTATTAGTAAGTCATATAAGATACTACTCTTTGTATAAATGATCAACTTCTAAACTTAGTTACTATAGCCTAGATACATTAGGACAATATTCAAGCCATTACAACCAACTGATTTAGCTAACAAACAAACACACATACAGGTTTTTGACACCGTAAATTGAGGACTTCCCTTTTTTCTCCAAATGTTGTGACTTTTTTAGTGACGTTTTCATTGGTTTTGTCCAGGAGAGTGAAGCAAGGACGTTCTCGCTCTGTTAAAATACCCAGATCTCTTTTGTTGAAATCATCGGTTTCAATGAGTAGACACCCTCACATAAACAAAGTGTTTGCATTAACACCAAATTATTTGCCAACGTTCAACAATCTGATATTTTGATTCTCATTGAGTATGTTTTTGTTTTGTTATGCAGATCTGAACGAGTGTGCATCCAATCCATGTGCTTATGGCAGTACATGTGTAGATGGTATAGATTCTTTCATGTGTGTCTGTCCTCCTGGCCGCAGTGGAGCAACGTGCTCTGCAGGTAAGCAACAAACAGCATTTCCACCACCCAAACACCCACCCACCCACCCATCCAATATACCCAACTTGGTACAACAATTTCTGTAAACATTTCATAACAAACTTATTAGTACAGATTAGCTGATGCTAGTGGTGCCTACCAAACTTTTCTGATAAGCAAAAATTAGCGAACAATATACATAACATGATATTTTAGCTGGTAGTCTGTTTCTTTGCTAAGCATTTTTGTATGCTGAACAGCTTGATGAAACTTGTTTGTCTGTCTTTTGAATGTAGTGATTGGTGTAGTGCCAATGTGCATGGTGGAGAGGAGGGTATATGCTCAAGGAGAATCTTGGAAGGATAATTGTAACACCTGTAACTGTGTCCAAGGAATAGCTGAATGTAGTAAGGTAAGATGGGATGGGTGTAGTCAAGCCAGTTGGCTGATTTGCAAACTACCAACATTCTCACCACTGTATTCAATAAGTTAGTGCAAAAAGTAACACTGAACGTTTCTGTGTAAATGAATGCTCATTTGGGCTTCATTTGCCAACTGAGGCTTTTTGTGTGTGTGTGTCACCCCCCCCCCTACACCTGAACCCTGTGCCCCTTAATCACTACACCTCTGAAGGTAATTAATGCTAACTAAGAAAAGCATAAGCAAAAAAGTTCATCAAAGAAAAAATTGAAGCCTGGACAATGAGGCTTCTTAAAACAAACCATGTTTGAACTATAAAGAGTAAGTTATTATTTCTGGTATTTGATTTCCAAAATCACTTCTCCTACTAGCAGTAGAGTGGAGTAGCATATTGACCTTGCACTAATTGCACAACCAAGGAGATGTGGGCAGTTGTGGTATCAACTGGTCAAACAGTTTAATTACAGTTTTGAATTGACTTGCTACTACTTTGAAAGAGTCCTGTTTTCCAGTACCAGAGAGTGGGTTTTAATCAAAAGCTGAAGGTCACTTTCATTTTGGATAAACAGGTATGGTGTGGTCCAAAGAGATGTGCAGAAACAGTAGACAGTAACTCAACAACCCAGCTAGCTTGCTCTCCAGATCAACGATGCCAACTACTAGCAGAAAGTAACTGTTTGACTCCTCCATGCCAGCCATGGGGACTGTGTGTGATGGGGGAAGCAGAAGCTACATACCCCAGTAGTCCTGGAGATAATGAGAACCAAGACAGTGTCTGTAGGGTGGTCCAAGGTAGCCAGTCTCAGGAGAGTTGTGCTGGGTTTACCCTCACTCTCCAGACATCAAAACTTCCCATTGTAAGTCAACATTTTGATTCTAATATTATTAAGGTGAGGGTTAAGAATAGAGAGCTAGAGAAAGAAGAATTCACATGGAAGACGTGATGATAGTTTCAATGCTGTGTTAGGGTTGGGAGCTTGAAATAGGTTGCAATACATTGTATGGGATGAGTGTGTTTGAGTATTGTACCTCACTGTGCATGTATTTGCTTTTACTGCACTATATACATTGAATTAAACATATATAAGAACAATTTGAAGTTACTGGAACCATCGACTTAAAGACCATTGCAGCTCATTGTAGAATCTCTATCTTTCAGAAGCCCAGTCACCAACTTTATAGCTAGCTGGTAGGCTGTCATTGGGATATTCCTATTCAAAAGTACATTATGGAAAAAGTAAAATAAACTGGAGATATTTGAAGAAGTAAAATGTAGAGACTTTCCTGATTGGAATTAGTCTAGGCTAGGCACTTTTTGTTGATTATGTGGGATATTTTTATAATCAAATTTCTGTTGGAACTTTGCATCACAGCAAAAGCAAGTTATACTCACACTGGAATTAAAGTGAGGTTATGGGTTTATTTGACTGCTAGTCCTTTAGAAGATTCATCTAATGAAGACACAAGTACAATTGTTATATGAGTATTCAATTAATTACCATTCCAATCCAGGGTGTATCTGTGGAACATGTGTGTAGTAATCTGAGGCAAGTAGTTGGGCTACAGAAGCAAGTAAGGAGTCATGCTGTGAGGCTGTTATGTAGTGTCACTGGTACTACAATGGACACTACAGGCAACTATGACATCTATGTATCATTGGTAAGCATGACAACCCTATAGTTTTTGTGTAGAGTTACTCTTTCAATATAACATGTTCAAATGGTCAATTGGGACTCTCTACTTTTAACTTCACAGTAGATTTTGAAACCTTTATTTCTTCCAAATTCTGGCTAGGTCCAATTTCACAAGGCTGTTATTGTTAACCCTTACAGTGCCAGCCTCGTTTTAGTAATTCTGTATCCACAGGCCGGCCATTTAAACAAAATATATATATATATTTTTTTATGTCGAGTAGTAAAACCTAAGGGAAGGTTGGTGGCCTGTGGATGGAGATTCAGTATGACGTTTCAGAACGTTGGCGGCACTCGAAGGGTTAAGCGGGAATTATTGCAAGTTCTTTTGTTATGTAAAATAATAATTGTGCACCAGCCAAAACAATGGACATGACATGGCGTTTTGGCTGGGAACCTGTTTCTGCTTTGCAATATTTTTCTAAACCAATTAAGAGGAATTGATATTGCTTGTGTTCATTTGTAATGGAATTGCATTGTTGCATCACTTATCTGTTTTAATACAAGAACCCTTTGTCAGCAGTTGGTATGCCAGTAAGCAGTAGTTATGAAATGGAAACTGGTGCTAATGGCCGCTGAGTTGTAAGCAGAAAATATCTGCTTACAGGTTTTTTGAAATTAGCCACTGATGTGTCGGGAAAACTACGTCTCTAAATATGCTTACTTATATTACTTTATGTAAATAAACACTCTCTGTCGTTTACAAAAAAAGAAGCGGTAATAACACATCCTTAAATGGTCTACTAAATAATAATCAATTTATTTTTCTTGAAATATGAATTCACTTTCCTGATGACTCAAAAAGATGTGCTGCTTTTGTTTATTACATGAAATAGAAAAGGTCTCTTGAATTAAATGGCCCATATAAGTTTCAAAGAAAACGATTGTCTTCAAAGGAACAGAGTTTTTATGTATTTTGAACATTTTCCTTTGGGATTTAAACATGACATATAATGAAATCTTTTGATTTGACCTTTGTAGTGGGTAGAGAGAGATGGAGATAGTTCCTTGGCTGAAGAGATTGCAGATTCTCTCCTGGATTACTTAAGATTACCTGCCTCCAGTAACTCAGTCACTGTGGCTATTACAATGGTGAATAGACACACCAAGAATTCTCAACAGGAGCCAGCTAAACAAGGTGGGTGTTAGTCAAGACTCCGCTATCTTTCACTTCATTGGTTCGAATCCCAACTATCGGTGATTTGTGGTGCTCCATTATCTTTCAATTCATTGGACAAGGGTTCGAATCCCAAGTATCAGTGATTTGTGGTGCATCGTTATCTTTCCCCTTATTGGATCAGGGAAACCCAGCTAGGCTTAGAGACTTAGTATATTCCTGGTTCAAGTCCTAACTAGGACTTGAGACTGTCATATGAGTGTCATTAGGTTAGGAGTACCTTTCATTCCTTTCAATTTGTATTGGTTGTTGGACCTTCTTGTTTTTTCAAATTTTTTCCTGGCTAAAAAAATAAATAAACTGAAACAGTTTTAAAATTATATATCCTTTTGAAATTCTTCACATATGATTCTCCTGTTAATAAAATCAAACTCATTTTCATGCAAATTTAAATATTCCTTCTTTTTTTCCTAAGCCCTGAAAGCTATGAATACATTTTTGTATCGCTGTGACGCATGACATCACATTCCTTTGCCTTTAAGTTTGACCCTTTGTTACTTGTCTATCCACTCAGGTGCTGGAGTGATGTGGCTACTTGGATGTCTCTCTGGTGTGGTTCTTGTAGTTCTACTTGGAGGTTTTCTCTTATGGGCTCGCTTCCACTGCATCACCAAACCTGATGAAGAACAACCACCTGTACCACCACCCCGCACCGCCTCCACATCAACCCAACCCACCTCAGGAACTCATCCACAAGACTTGCCAACCAAGCTGAGGGTGGTCACAAACTCTGAAAGAAGAGACAATCGAACACGAGCCCGGATGGGCCTTCAAAGTGAAGACACTCAACTCAGTGTGGCACTCACAAAGCCAGGCATGGATAATGACTTAGAACAAGGACCAACTAAGTGGATGAATAAAGAGAACGCTGATCCAATTCTGATGGATATTTATAAGGCAGAGACACAAGAGTCTCAGAAGAACAGACTAGAAATGCATAAAAGGACTAAGAAGAACTCATCACATGTTGAGTTGACAGTGTGCTAGCCCTCTATAGAAAGCATTGATGCTGGAAAGAATACCAAGGACCATGTACTCCAATCTACAAGCAAGGCTCGTTTCAGTTGTGTTTTGGCGTTGTTTGTTGTGAACCATTATGTATTCAAAGCTCTGGATGTATCTGTGAGTCAACTCAAATCCTTATCCACATCAACGAGGCAAAGGTGGATCTGTAAGATCTTCTGCCCAATATCTACCAGTATAAAAATGATCATACAAGCCCATAAGATCACCCCATATTCTCCAAACCTGTTGTAATGTAGACATACTCAACTTGCCCAGTCATTCTGCACATACATGTTGAGGTACATTCAGGAAACTCATAAATTTGAACTTGAAGTTGAGATCAGCACTATACATAAAGTGCACCATTTACGATATATCCCTAGGATTGGATCATTGGAACAGCAACAACATTAACAAAGCATCTAACCTCATTATCCCTGTGAAGATCATTTGAGCACAGCCATTTGTGTGGACAAAAGCAAACAAAGTTCTGCAAAGACACTATGTTGGCAACATGTTTGAATTGTTCATTTGCAGGAAGCAGGTCACAGCTTCAGGGTAGGGGTTGGTTGAGAAGCGGGTACCAGTGAAAAGGGGGTGACAATTTAGCTTATACTTATAGGGGAGGATGTAAAGCGGCCATTGATATCATTTTCACATCTTGGATACATTTTGCCGGGGTTACACAACATCATCCTAAAGCCAAGAGATACATCCATAATCTTAAGACGCCCAACTCAGACAGTAATGGAACTCATGGCTTCCTGATCAGCATGCACAATAAAGTAACTAGAGTTGTAAATAGTGTAAAGTATACAACGCAGTGTTATATTCAGATTCAGTCTAACTATATGATGTAAGTTAACCTTGTTTATATTATATATTAATTTATCATGACAAACTCAATTGTTGTATTTCTTGTTTTATCTTTATGTTTTAAAAAGAAAGAAACCTCAGTGATTGTTTGAAACTGCAGACTTAATTTTTATGAGCATTTTTTAATGATGGACCACAATTGATGACCAAGTGCTTTGTCTCTTTTTTAAGATTAACTTGATTCATTTTTAATGTACCTTTTTTCCCATTTTATCAAAGAAGTGAAACATTTTTGCATTTTATGAGGGCAGACATTTTTTGAGATGAAAATAGTTTTAAATTGATTTTAAAGACAAATTTTGATAACTTTTAAAACTTTTTTTTCAGGTAGATCAAGTAGATCTCAACTCAGTTTAATCTAATTTGAGTTGAAATAAAAATTGGGACTTTTAATAACATAAAAGTTGGATAAACAGTAGATACAATAAGTTCACATTGCTATTTTTCAGAAGTTATAATTTTGTGAATCAATCACTAAAACCTTCATATCAACGCAATATTTGAATTTTTATAAAGTACTAGTGGAAGTACTCCCTTAAACATCCGCTTTAATTTTATATTGTCACACAAAAGAATTCCCCTTGTCTATCATTGACTAAACATACCATTTAGTTATGAAAAATCAATTACATTATTTTGCGTTTTGTCAAAGTAGACAAAGTAACATATGTATTTTATAGAAAAATCAAGAAGAAATCAAGTAATAGTAAGTAATTTTTTGTTGCCATGCCAGATTGCCATTTGAAAGATGAATCCAGGCTTCCATCATGTGCCTTAAAAACCTACAACAATGGCAGGCAAGTTAATTGCTTAATATCTGTAGTATTAAGCCAAGCACTCTGTTTAATACACCAGATTCCCTAGTTGAAGAAATTCACAATGGTAAATAAATAATTGTGTAAATGTCAGTTAGAAGAGTGAGTTCTAGGTCAACTATCTTGATTCAAATGTTATAAATTGTTCAGTTGTACACATTTGTTGAATATATGTTTAGCCAGGCCCCATTTACAACCATTTGCAATGTTATGACATGCACTGAGTGTTTGTTGATGAATTGCCTGAACTCCACCTGGTGCGGATTGCGTCCTCTACAATCTTTACTATTTGTACTTTTTCTAAATAACATAAAAATCTCACATTTAAAAACAAAAATCCATGTGATTTGTTCAGTTGATTTTTGTATCAAGTTGGGGAAACTGTGCTACTTTTGAAATTCTTGAAGCTGTTACCAAAATAAATGTAGATGTTCCTTAAAGTCCATATTTAATTCATGAATTTCCGAACCAATGTATGGCTGAAGTATGCTTTTAAGATGGCCTTATAAGTGGATTGCTTCTTGTGACTCTAATGATGATCAGGAAGACTGGATTCTTATGGTTAAAATGAACGGCAAAATGTTGCATATAATCAAAACCAAGTGGAACATTAGATTATTTTTTCCAATGTGACTTGTATTTTACACATTTTGGTGAGAATTTATAACTTTTCAAAGTGTTTGTTAATTTGAAAATCTCACAAACATATCTCAATCAGATTTCATAGTTATTAAATGAGATCAGGAATATTTTTTCAAAAGAAATTAGCATATTTTTACAGAAAAATTATTAGAATGGTACGAAGGCAAAAATGATTGTTACAAGTCCAGTGTCATAAATTTGCCGAGTACACAAAACATGCTGAGCACAAATATATTTTGGAAAAAACTCAAATACCATTTAATATATAATTGTAGTCAATTGGTTCCCTGTAAAGTTTGGCTAAGCAGATGCATTTATTAAGCAATAACGTCTGTTTACCAGCTCAAACTGATCCCAACCTACCGTCTATTGCAATAGTAGGCTGTGCAAGTATTGCATGTATTCCAAACCGTGATTCCGACGTCCATTGTTTTAATGTATTATGAAGGAAACAATCATGGATCCAAACTTTTGTTTATGCATAAGCTTTGCACAAATTTTAAACCCCAAGAGTGAAAACAATCAATAAATAAATATATTTTGAAATTAAAAAGTTGAAATAAGTAATCATTTCACAAATAAAGATTCTGTACCGGTACCTTTAAAGATATAAAAACTTATGTTTAAGATATTAAAGTGTTATATAGCGGATTAGATTGGGTAAATATACATTGTTTGTGCTCTTTATTACAAGGTATTTGTCCCCATAACAACCTCAAATTTGTTATTATTTACCAAGTAATTTGTTTTCAGTATTTTTTTGTTATAAGTATGTTTAAATTCTTTCACTATGATTTATTTATTTGTTCCTGAATTGCAACTTTGAGTTGATTATAATTCATATCATTTACAAATATCACATTGACCCTAAGAATAAGTCATATGTAAATTAATTCATTCGAGTATTTTTTTTACTTGTTTAGAGTTTGAACATTGTTGGACCAAACATGTGTTGTAGGCATGATCCTTTTGTTGCAGGGAAATGCATGGGTTTTTTTCTTTTCTGTTTTGTACCTAAATTATGAGTTTCTCTCTTTTGTTGCCAAGAGAAACCCCTTTAAATCAATCACCAAGCCTGTAATTCAGATCCACTTTTTCAGGATTCAAAATAAATTAATTGACATTTCTAAAAATGTTTTGTGTTCCAGTGTGTCAGGTATTGTGTATTATTTTGACAAAGCCACATTGTTTGAAATATTGACTGTTAATAACATGGGCTCCATTTCTTAAAGCTTTTACCATTGTACATCAACTTGTTATGCACAGGAATACTTGCATAGCAAAAATGACCTTAACCAACCAAAATTATGTTTAATGTGCATAGCTCATGACTGGTGCTCTGCGGATTTTTAATAAGCAGATACATTTGTGAGGCAAACAGTCTTTTTAAATACGATGATTTAAATAAAGGAGCGGGAGCTGTGGAAGTTTTGGATACTATTTCCATAGTTTTGACAGCATTTGATAGATATATTTATCTGTACAAATGGTATATACAGGTATGAAATTTATAATTGATGAGGTTTCAGATTGTACTATTTTACTAAGTATAGTTTTTTACCAATCCTGTACTTTGTCTTTAAAAGAAACTGAAAATTTGGAAATGATGACACCCAAGGCTTCAGATTCAACACACCTTAAGGAGCACTTTATTTTACTTCAAAGAAACATAAATATAAATTAATACTTAGTGCATTTTAGCAACGCAAAAACAAAAGGTATTTTTGAAAAACACACATGATATACACACATTTATTTTGCTTTAAAAAACCCAATTGCACACACCTTTATAGTTGGGAATAGAACTGTTCTTTTCAATTAGTTATGATCCTACAAATCAAAAACTACCTGGCACTGCACATTTTACTGCCCACCTATTTCAAGTACAAAATTAGTTTACCATCTTGGCAGATCAAAGAAATTTGATGAATATGCAAATTGATTTCCAACCCAAAACAACATGAGAGAATTGTTTGAATGTTCGGCAAAAATTGAAAGTACTTTCAACCCAAAAGAATAATTTCTAATAATTTTTGATATAAAAGTTACTTTACTCATAATAAATGCATTTAAGTGAGATGTATCATCAAACACAACAGGTCTGGTTGGTTACAATAACTTTGATTTACATTTCAACAAACACTAACACGTTTCAACAATAAATACTGTTTTAAAACATTAGGTTTTTCATCAAACTGTTAAGCATAAAGTAGTCAACTTTTCTGCATACAATTAGAAGGGAACCAGTGGCAAGCTATCTGTAAACAACATTTAACTGTACTTGGGAAATTTGCTTGCTTGGCAGTTTTAGAAAATTAAGGACAGGTAAAGCAGTTTGAGAGAACATTAATTCTTCAAAGTAATTATCACCATACATTGAGACAATGTTAACATTGAGGAAGTTTGAAATGTTTTCTTTTAAAGTAAACATGTCTTGAAAAATAACATAAACAAAATGTAATGATTTATTTTAGAAATTGGAAAACATTGGAAAATGTCATTTAAGATTGAGTGGCAGTTTGGCCATTTGCAGCTGGTATTAGGCATTGGTACAAGTCACTAGCAGCTACTATGGCCTCTGAAGGGTTTCGGTACAAGCCACTAGCAGCTACTATGGCCTCTGAGGGGTTTTGGTGCAAGTCACTAGCAGCCACCATGGACTCAGGAAGGGCTTTGAACAAGAATTTACATCAACAGGAAGAGAATCGAAGCATACAGATTGAATTGTTTAGTAACTCACGCTACACTGACAACAGGAATCAGCAATGATCTTTTTCTAAACATGATTGTTGAGATTTGATTTGTTGATATTTATTAGAAGCAGCAAATTTCAAAATATCAAATCCTAAAATCATTCAGAAAATTAATGTTTGATTCCTGTTGTCAATGTATTAATAAAAAATCAATGTGCTAATTTAAATAAATTTCATTGCAATCTTGTTAGTCATTGATGACTGCTCTCTCCCCCCAACCCCTCGATTCATCCCTTGGTATTGGGGGCGTAGGGTCCCAGGGCATGTAGAGAGGAAAGAGTCAACAAGCAACAGCTGAAGGTAGTATTCATAGTACTTCAACACTCATTTCTAAGGAAATTTTACAATTTTTAATCCATCACCAAGTGAAACCTTTTTCAGTATTTCCTTTGCTATACAATAAACACTTCCCATAAGAAATCTTTTGAAAATTGTTTCAAATTTATACGCGAGAACACAGAAAAGGCAAAAGGCTGAACACCCAAATACAGAGCAGTTGAGGCACGTTTCCTTGAAAAATTAAGCTTCATTTTGTTCTACTTAATGATGATGAATACATCTACACAATAACAGTCAAACCTCCTACTCTCTGACCATTCAATATCACCCACTGTGGTTTGGGTAGTGATCTATGCCAGCCTGTAATAATGATATCATGTGTGGATTTTATCAACACAGTACAGTACACAGTCAACCCTCCTACTGTCTGACCATTCAATACCATCCACTTGGTTTGGGTAGTGATCTATGCCAGCCTGTAATAATGATATCATGTGTGGATTTGATCTACACAGTAACAGTACACAGTCAACCCTCCTACTGTCTGACCATTCAATACCATCCACTATGGTTTTGAATGATAGATAATCTATGCCCATCTGTAATATAATGTTATGTGATGCATTTATCAACACAGTGCATACATACTGTGCACAGATGTGCCACTATGCAACTAACTAGCGCAGTTGAATGATTTCAAGTGCTTGGAAAAATGTAGGACAATTTTAAACAATTTATGAGTAATAAAACTTGCATTGGCTACAAGGTAAGGAAGTAATGCAAACTTCAACAAGTGGTAACTTGTGGTTGAATTTCAAATAAAACCTGGGGTTTCAGAGTTACTAATTGTTTAAATTTGCATTTTCACTTTATCTGTCACCAATGTTACATTCACATATGACTAAAATTAAACTTCTGGCTCATTTAGAGATGATTTGTCACAATTTGTATGGAATTATTAAAACCTACCTGTGAAAAAAATAAGCCAAACAATCCAGATTTCATAAAGTATATACCAGTCTGATAGAACTCAAGCATTATAGATATTCTAGATATACTTTGTGTTTTTAAATACAAAACAAGTATTTTCTTTATGGGGGTATTAATCTCTGACAATAAAACGTATCGAAACCACAACTTCATAAAAACTAAGCATATATTCCTTTTAAAGGAAGCTTAAACAACAGTCAGCTTTCAAAACTAAAATACTCTTAGAACTGGAAAAAGACTCATTGCACAAAAAAATAACATAAATATGATAAGCTTTGTTTGATCAAGAGATGCATTTAAAAAAGGAACAGCATATTATTTTTAACAAGCCATGTTTAAACACATTTAAATGTTTAACAAAATTACAGAAATTAAAAAATGATAAATTGGTTATGTTTTCACTTTACCTCTAAAGTGTACAATGTCTCTAAACTTATATTTGTATTCTTGAACAATACAGGTACACATTTACCAGGCTTAGACCAAGTCAATACTTTTATAAATACTCAATAACTTACACTCTATAAAAAATGTGATCAAAATTGTATTAGCAAGTAAATTCTTAAATGTAACCATAACTTTAAAAAATGTTACTTCAAAATGACTTAAACTTAAGACCCATACTGCACCAATGATGGTGAACTAATAAACAAATACTTAGGTTAAATTGATATTGAGTGATAAGTTTGGCTTCAGTTCAGGCACTCATTATTCATTGAGGATGCAAAATGAATTGGGCCCAACATTGTCCACTGTAAAAAATGTATGGGTTGGGTTGAAATCCCTCTCCAACCCAAGTTTCTTTTCTGGCAGACATGTTTAGCAATAATGTACATATTTGTGCCAATGTTGTGTTTTGGCACCACATTTTTACTTAAAAATTTGGATTAAAGAACAATCAGTAGCTTTGATAAATAAAGCATGAAAACTAAACAAATAAGGCACTTCATAAAAAACACCTTATTAATGATATTGAACAGTTTTGTTCTTGCAGGCCTGGAATTTCATCTTTGAGTTGGCAAGGCCATTTTCATTTTGAAGGGTTCTTCCATTGGATTTGTTTTTTAAGTCTATAGGAAACTTTTAAAGGGGAACTAAGGCCAAGACCAGGGCAACGAAAGCCATGCACAGTCCGCCCTGATTTTGACTACAGTAAATTAAACTATCAGATGACAATTGTAGATTTAGTACCCAGATATATGAGTTTGATTGCCTTCTACATCTGCTCTGGATGTTGTGCATCAATACTACATGATTGACTCACAGCCAAATCCCACAAACACTAATAAAGCACATTGTGTTCTCAAGGTTGTAATTCTATGGCTGATCTTAATCAGCTAATGAAAGGTCAGATTTAGGACTATAAGGGTTGTCAAGGAACAATTCCACAAGACCACCAGTTTTATAGCTTCACTTTTAAAACCATAAATACGTTTTAAAAGACCTGAAACATTTCTTCCTGTTTTATAGTTACTGAACTATAAGAAGGTGGTATGGGATTGAAAAGTAAATAAAACTTCAAAAAGACTGCAGGAGCTGTTCGCCTGTAGGGTAACTAGCCCATTGACACAATTACTGGTGTCTGACTCTAGCCAAGTGGTTAAGTGTGAATTTCATACCCAGGTCATATTAGAATTGCACAAGTCCCATGAAATCTGGCAAGCCTTCTGGCTGTGAGATTGAAAAAAAAACTACACTGCTATTTAACTTAGTACTTACGTTTTACCCTGAACTGAAGTATGGGATAATGGTCTTACCAATTTAAACACCTTGTTTCATGGATCAAAAGACTAGTGAAGCAATAATTGAAAACACCCCCTAGTTGGGCACAATGTGGCACACCAAAATAACTAGCCTTAAAAAATATCAACTAAACCCAAACAATTGTACTTTCAATATTGTACAGTTAATCTAGTATAAAAAAGAGGTAAGGTAAGGTCTTTATCGCAGATATCTTTTAGAAGTAATGCTTTTTATCTTACATATAATTGACTCATAACTGTCATGCAGTTTTGTTGTTACAAGTGCCTGCCAACTTCAGTCAGTACTGTTACAACTGTTTTATGTCTAACTCTATAAATTTCACACAAGAAAATGAGTACTTATAATATCAATATAGCATTCATTTATCAATCAATAAAAACATTTAAAATTTGTTCTTGTAGATCCTTTTTTTCTCGTAACATAATAATCATGAACCACTTTTAGTTTGGGATCCATTTTAATGATTTGTTTTCAGTCCGCAACTGTCACTGTGTTCCACAGCAATTGATTAAACTATATAATGGTCATTGCACTTCCATTGGGCTTCTGATAACTGTTGGAGGTAAAATGTGTAAAGTGGAAACAATGAACTTCTCTTTTACATGAGCCAATAGGTTACAGTTCTTTAGAGAACTGTATGCTTATCTGACTAATTGATGTCTTAATTGTATTGGGGATAAAGGAAATTGAGTGGAATTCCAACCCACCTTACATATACATTCTAAATAAGTTTTCATCGATAAGACATTGGTGTAAGGGTACAACAAGATTAATCCACATCATATTAATATTACTCAGCTGAAGTGGGATAATGCTGTCTGCCCAAAACCTGAAACCATTCATTTGCACCTTTTTGCAATAAATCCTAAGAGCCTACCATGACTGAGAATGAGACATACTCACACCATTGAGCAAGCTTTCGCAATACTCAAACCAAAGATGAGTTAGGAGACAGTAATCCTGGGCTCATTGGACTCAATGATTGCAAATCTTCACTGTCTAAGTCCATACTATCTCTATCTGATAGACAAGACATTGTCTCCACTACTACTTTATATTCTTGAATAGATTCATATAAAGACCAGAGTTGGCTCAGGAGTGACATGTCCAGCTGGCGCAGACCCACCTGAAGTACATAAAGAAAGAAATGGTGTCTAAATATTCACATTAGTTAATAAGACATTTCAAAGATACCAGTATATGCATAAACATGTTAATGATGAATCTAATGTAAACTAGACTTAAATTTTTGTTGAAACAAAAACATGGTGTTCGGTAAATATGTCCAATAAATGAGCAATGAAAGCTGGTGATAAGTAAAGAGACAATTTTGTAAACATGTCTTTGTACTATTTAACGTTAAGTTAGTTGTGGTTCTTGAGATATGCATTTTTGGAATTTTCAACTTGAGTTATGATTTTTTCAAATATTACACTTTGATTTACTGTAATTCGACACCTGATGACGTCATCAGGACGTCATTACAGCAGTTTCATCTTCTAGTGACTATTCAAATATATCTAAAGTTTGAAGGTTGTGTGAGCTTGGGAAATGTGCTTTTGTTAGGGGACAATCGCGAGGGATAAAAAGAAAAAGAAGAAGTATTAAAAAAAAAAAAAAAAAACGGAACAAAAACAATAGGTGTTCCGGGCGGAGTGCCCGAACACCTAACAAGACGAGATAAGTGATGTTTGAAGCTTTGCATGGTGAGGAAAATAAGAAGTAACTATAAATAGTAAACTTGAAGGAAACAACCATGTGTAAAATTTCTTTTGGGAGGAGTGTTGGCTCTGAGAAGAGCCGGTGTGGTCTCGATGTTTGAAACAGTATACTCTGCTCGTCTTCAGGAGAAAGACAGATCAAACCAGGATACAAACAATAATTATTATTATTATTATTATTAGAACAAACAAATATGAGATTAAATCCAGTATAGAGATCCGATCGAGACCTCTAACACTGGTTGGTCTCATTCATCATAAAGAGAGGTGTTAGTATTGTACATTACCATTTCCTTTCTCAGAACTGCCAAGGCACCATCTAGATTCCCCTGAGGAACAGAAACCCTTCTTCTTCCCCTCCCTGGCCCCTTCATTGGGGGTCCGGAAGACGATGGTGAAGTGGCTGATTTATTATCTGTTCCAACCTGTTTTGTCGTCCCACTAAGATTGTCTTGGATCATGTTCTTGTGAGTTTGTATTCGAAGCGTCTCTCTCCAGCTCCCACTGTTTGCATTCAAGAGACTGCTTAGGCTTTTGGGCAGAGGAGGAAGACCGGGAGCATCCATAGGTCCAATGCTACAGCGGGATATTGAGATTTGCTTCTCCCTGGGGGGAGATTTTCGCACTCGCATTGTGACACCAGCTGTTGAGTAGGCACTGGGTGAGATGGCTTTAGCCATGATGTTCTCTTCTGTTAAAAAAAGCATGAAAATATGAAATAAAATTACTTTTAAATTTATCAAATATCATCAATTCATAATCACAATCATTAGGCATCATCATCATCATAATCCACTTGTATCACTGTCATCATCATCTCACATTATCACCAAATCACAATCACAATCATCAGGCATCATCATTATAATCAACTCGTATCACTGTCATCATCATCTCACATCATCACCAATTCGCAATCACAATCATCAGGTATCATCATTATAATCAACTGTATCACCGTCATCACCAATTCACAATCACAATCATCAGGCATCATCATTATAATCAACTTGTATCACCGTCATCACCAATTCACAATCACAATCATCAGGCATCATCATTATAATCAACTTGTATCAGTGTCATCATCATCTCACATCATCACCAATTCACAATCACAATCATCAGGCATCATCATCATAATCAACTCGTATCACCGTCATCACCAATTCACAATCACAATCATCAGGCATCATCATTATAATCAACTTGTATCACTGTCATCATCATCTCACATCATCACCAAATCACAATCACAATCATTAGGCATCATCATCATAATCCACTCGTATCACTGTCATCATCATCTCACATTATCACCAAATCACAATCACAATCATCAGGTATCATCATTATAATCCACTCGTATCACTATCATCATCATCTCACATCATCACCAATTTACAATCATCATCCTAATCAACTTGTATCAGTGTCATCATCATCTCACATCATCACCAATTCACAATCACCATCATCAGGCATCATCATCATAATCAACTCGTATTGCTGTCATCATCATCACACATCATCACCAAATCACAATCACAATCATCAGGCATCATCATTATAATCAACTCGTATCACTTTTCATCATCATCACACATCATCACCAAATCACAATCACAATCATCAGGTATCATCATTATAATCCACTCGTATCACTGTCATCATCATCTCACATCATCACCAATTCACAATCACAATCATCAGGCATCATCATAATCAACTCGTATCACTGTCATCACCAATTCAATCATCAGGTATCATTCGGTTAATGACAATCTCCTCATTATCATCACTACCAAGGCAATACTTGATCATCATGATTATAATTATCCACCATTTATTACCAATAACAATCACCACCATCATCATGATTACTCCTAGAATTATGAGGTTCGATCCGCTATCGGCTCCATTCTAGGAGTACATCATGATCACCACCATCAGTCTCAGTCATGCTTTACCACAACCATGATGACCAATTAATCCACTAAACATACATACTCAAGTAGCATACTACTACACATTGAACTCTACTGCATCACTTTCATCTCAATTATCACCACCATTCAGTCTTATTTCAGATAGCATGAACATTGAAAATGGAATATTCTCAGCATCTCTCATTGATTGTGAATTATAAATCTAGTAATTATTTACTATTTTATTTATTTAGTATTAAAAAAACTATTATTATTAATACTATTCTAATTAATAAATAATACAAAATAGCAGCAGAAACCCAATTAAACTAAGGACTTACCAACAGGGCTGCTTGTGGAATAATTGCACAAGAGACAAGAATGTAAAGAATGTCTGACAGATTGCAGCCAGCCAGCACTGCAGCAGTGGCGAAGCATGCGGAGGCTGGCGATGTGTGTGCAGCATTGAATCATTGAGTCACTCCCGAGTCCGATAGCAGAAATGACTCAGAAAATAATCTGCAAAACCGCAACTACCCGACAAAAGAATTAAAGGGAAGCTCTGATATACTTACGATTTCAATGTATCAGTGTTCTCATCTTGATTTATGAATAACCACCGTTATTGTTACAATTATTGCTTAGAAATGAGGTTCAGAACATCTCACCACAGCATCAGATTTATCAAAGGAGAAAGAAGATGTTTTCATCACAAAACAAAGGCCACCAGTGTTATTGAGAAGTAATCGCATTGGTTTGATCGAGCAATAGAAACACTTGCGCTTTTCAGGAAACAACCAACTACTTTGAAGGGAAGTGCGCATTGTTCATTGTCATTAATATCGCGTATTTTTAGTTTTGCGCAAGAGAGAACCAAGTGACGCTGGTAACCTAACAATGGGCAACTAATAATTGTTACTTTGATTGCTGATGAGAGACATCGCAGGGCGGTTACCAACTAAGGCGTCGAGAAGGAAAGGGCTTTGATCCGAGTTGGTGAACCGATAAATATAGACATAGTTTATGTGAAAACCTCATTTTTTTCTCGTCTTAGTACCGTTTATTTTTATATTTGCAATCATGGCATTCACATTCGTTGCATTCTGTTATCTACTGGCGATGCTGCTCGCAGCCGTCCTCATATTTTTCGCAATATTTCACGTAAGTATTTCAACCTTTAGTTTACTTGTGCGTATTGTGTTCAACGTAAATAGTAATGGACGTGTATTTCCGACACAGTATAATTTATCACTCAATTCAATCATTTATCATCATGATCATTGTAACGGCAAAATTGCCTTCGGATTTACACCTTTAATTTATCTGTTGGTATAGGCCAAACATTCTTACATGTATAGAAAGGCTCACAGAATGTTAACCCCTTAATTAAATAAACAGCGCCAAATACCCTCCCCTCCAGTCTTTTGGCCCTACGCCCACATTTTGAGTTAGACCCAGTCAGTAACTGGGGTGCTTTTAACCCTTTGCATGTTACAGGCGCAAATTTGCGCCCGCAACGTTTATTCCCTCACTGCTGTGGGCGCATATTTGCGCCCAACACAACTTGCTTTAGTATTTGTTTTGCATACAATCGAGCTTTCTTTTGACCCCTGACATCCATCCGGGTACTTTTTGTACACTTGGTTGGATACATAGAAGCCATGTTACGAACAAATACGCGACAATTTTTCTTGAAAAAATCCTGTAATTTCCGGGTTTTTCCGTGACTGTTATCACCGTAAAACAAAAGGCAGTATGAGTAACAACAATGGATGCCGCAGCAGCATTCCAGAAGATTTTTGTGGATTCTAACTCAGGAAAATCAGAGTTTTAGGATGTTTTGGGAGACCATAGCGACAATAATACTTCACTTGGGTTATGTCTATTGACATTGGGCCAGATACCGGACACATATCTATTGACGTAGGGGCTGAATCCGACGACGATGATGGCATCGTTCCTATGCAAGGAGGGGAAGAGGGTAGAACAGTCCAAGGTGATGGGGATGCTTTTCGGCGTGCTTTGGAAGTGTGTATTTTCGAAATTCTGCATTCAAAATCAATTGTGTTTGGACTACCTGGTTGCCAGTATTATACTCTTCATTTGTCTTATTTTGCATTTTGCAATAAAATAATTCCTTCACACAGAAAAAGACTTTTTAGTGCAACCGTGTGTTATTTTAATGATTGCAAAAAGTTTCTAGCGGGCAGGGAATAATGTGTGTAGGGAATGCAGCATGCAAAGGGTTAAAAACATTTTGACATCTGCAGTTGTACTACTACTAGTACTAGCACCCTAGGCAAATTCTGTCGTTATACACTGCATGCAGTGATTTTGCTAGTTCAGTTATTGCTATATATTTGATTAGGTACATAGCTATAAAAATAATCCCCCAAATGACCAGAAAGCTTGAAAACCATCGACTGGCTTCTCAATATGTTAAAGATGCAATATCAGGCATTTAATTGTACTCAGGTTCATTTTTTGTGCTCCAAATTGATGTTTTAAAGTCCACACTCAGAGTAATAAGAATGATGACGAGCCTAGTGGAGTGGTAAAAGCATAGGAGAGCTGAGAAGAGTAGCGATTGAAAGAGACCAGGTGATGGCGGCGACTCCAGGAGTGCGCCCCCATTACAATTTTTGGACGAGGCGGCCACGGACGCAAGTCTTTGCCGAATGATGATGACGAGCCTTACTAACTATTCGATTCTCAAAATAGATGGATGCCCTACCGACCGTCGTTGCGATCAATCATGCCATTATTTTTTGCATATCTCTTTCCAAAAATTGCCCAAAATAATCATAAAAGTCATGGAAATAGAATGACACAATAGCTAGAAAATCACCTAATTTAATAGCACTGGCTGGCCAATAATGTAAAAGAAATACCAGTCATTTAATAGATGGATTGCAAGACGTGTCATTGACCGCCATATTTGTAAAACAATGGAAAAGTGCTCCATGTACGCGCTACGCACAACTCTCAGCCAATGATAGCTCTTCACGCGGCGTGCACAATTCATCAAAGATGGCGGCCGATGACATCTATTGCAATCCATCTATTGTACCTACAGTCATTTTCTTTGCTCCAAATCCATGTTTCTAAGACTAATATTATGCATCCATTAAATTCTCGAGTTCTTTGTTTGAGGTCAAACAGGACACTTTGTCTCTATATCTCTCTAATTTAGGGACTATTAGTACCAATTTTGGGTAGGGTTGATCAACAATTTTAAAAGAATAATAATTAATTGTAAGAGCAACCTCTAACAATAATAAAGAATGTTCACCGCAACTAAAGAAAGCAATGAGACACAATTACATTAAAAAATAAACAATCAGAAAGAGTTGTCATAAAAATAACAATGCTCTATATGACCAACACTTTGTTACTCATGATGACTTCGAGCAATGTCTTATAGTGGTAAAATAAAATACTGTTTAAAATAATGACTGAGTGAGTGAAAAAGTGATGTTTGGGTTTGATATTTTTTGTTGTATTTATTGTTAATTTTCAGATTATTGCATTTGATGAGTTGAAGACAGACTACAAGAATCCTATTGACCAATGTAACAGTCTGAATCCGGTAGGTACATTGACCGTACATAGTTCATTTACACAGAGGCTACACTGCCTGTAATTAATAATTGAAGTACATCAGCTAGGACCAAATGAAGCAACTTTGGCTATGGCTGTGGTATCGGAAAAATCTGTAGTGGTGTAGCCATAGCCAATGCATATAAGAATCTATAGTGGTGTAGCCGTAGTCAATGCATATAAGAATCTTTATTGGTGTAGCCATAGCCAATGCATATAAGAATCTATAGTGGTGTAGCCATAGCCAATGCATATAAGAATCTATAGTGGTGTAGTCATAGCCAATGCATATAAGAATCTATAGTGGTGTAGCCATAGCCAATGCATATAAGAATCTATAGTGGTGTAGCCATAGTCAATGCATATAAGAATCTATAGTGGTGTAGCCGTAGTCAATGCATATAAGAATCTATAGTGGTGTAGCCGTAGCCAATGCATATAAGAATCTATAGTGGTGTAGCCATAGTCAATGCATATAAGAATCTATAGTGGTGTAGCCGTAGTCAATGCATATAAGAATCTATAGTGGTGTAGCCGTAGCCAATGCATATAAGTTACCTAGTCAGATACAGCACTCAGCCAAAGGTGTCATTCATAAATAAGAAAACCCTTCCATTGTATCTCTTTTTTAAAATTGTTTGGTAACCTGCTAGCTTGATTTAAAAGTTGTTAAGCAGAAAATCTTGAAGTTTCAATTGCTAAACACGCTTAGAGGAGGACCAGTCACAAACGATCTTCATCATAACTGTATTTTGGTTGGTAACCTGTAATTGATTCACTCAACAGCTTTACTGTTTGTTCTATCCGAGTACAAATGTTTTTTTGTGTTAAACCTCTCTGGTCATACTGTATTTTCATATCCACCTTGAACCTTGAATAAGGCCATATAAAGATAACAAACTTTGTTTTTTTTATCCATAACTAAACAGCTTGTACTCCCAGAGTATATTGTGCACATTTTCTACAATGTCCTATTCCTGGCAGCTGGACAGTTTGGGACGTTAGCTTTCAACATACCTCTGATTGCGTATCATATTTACAGGTAAACAAAAAAAGATTATGATAATAAGTCATAGTAATTATATATTTTTTATTTGCAATTTCATAAGCAATGTTCAAATGTACATCACATAACTGTTAAATATACCCTAAACATGCTTAGACTTTGCAGCAGAATTCCACATTGGGGATAAGCATCTCTTTCAAGATAATTGTCCAAGTGTTTTAGATTGATTAGTTGTGCAAATGTGTACACCACATGGTATCATATTGCACTAGCATGCTGATAGTTTATCCATCATTCAAAACCACAGTAGATGATATTGAATGGTCAGACAGTAGGAGGGTTGACTGTGTACTGTGTTGATGCATTCACCACACGATATCATATTGTAGGCTGGCATAATGAAGCTATCATTTATGAAACCATGGTGGATGATATTGAATGGTCAGATAGTAGGAGGGTTGACTGTGTACTGTGTTGAAATCATTCACCACATGATATCATATTGTAGGCTGGCATAATGAAGCTATCATTTATGAAACCATGGTGGATGATATTGAATGGTCAGACAGTAGGAGGGTTGACTGTGTACTGTGTTGATGCATTCACCACATGATATCATATTGTGGGCTGGCATAATGAAGCTATCATTTATGAAACCATGGTGGATGATATTGAATGGTCAGACAGTAGGAGGGTTGACTGTGTACTGTGTTGATGCATGTACATGTATGCATCAACACCACACGATATCATATTGTAGGCTGGCATAATGAAGCTATCATTTATGAAACCATGGTGGATGATATTGAATGGTCAGACAGTAGGAGGGTTGACTGTGTACTGTGTTGATGCATTCACCACATGATATCATATTGTAGGCTGGCATAATGAAGCTATCATTTATGAAACCATGGTGGATGATATTGAATGGTCAGACAGTATTGGTTTAACTTCGTTTCTGTTGGACATTGATTACAGTGCTATGCTGATCCTAGTGCGCCCCATCACACTACGTATCAACCAACTGTTGACTCGATATGTGGTATGCCTGATCCATGTAAGCACAATCATTTCTATTGCAGCTCATCCAACACCACAGTAACTCAACACCCAAACTGTTGGACTCTGATTATGGTGGTATGCCTGATCCCATGTAAACCACAACAGTTTTCTAGTGCAGCCCTCAGTCCAACACCATACAGTAACTCAACACCCAAACTGTTGGACTCTGATTATGGTGGTATGCCTGATCCCATGTAAACCACAAAACAGTCTTCTAGTGCAGCCCTCAGTCCAACACCATACAGTAACTCAACACCCAAACTGTTGACTCTGATTATGGTGGTATGCCTGATCCCATGTAAACCACCAAACAGTTTCTAGTGCAGCCCTCAGTCCAACACCATACAGTAACTCAACACCCCAAACTGTTGACTCTGATTATGGTGGTATGCCTGATCCCATGTAACACCAACATCTTCTGTGCAGCTCAGTCAACACCACAGTACTCAACACCAATGTTGTCTGATTGTGTTGCCCGATCCAATGTAAGCAATAGTTACTATGCAGTCCTCAGTCCAACACCATACAGTAACTCAACACCCAAACTGTTGGACTCTGATTATGGTGGTATGCCTGATCCCATGCAAAGCATAATCAGTTTACTAGTGCAGTCCTCAGTCCAACACCATACAGTAACTCAACACCCAAACTGTTGGACTCTGATTATGGTGGTATGCCTGATCCCATGTAAAGCATAATCAGTTTACTAGTGCAGTCCTTAGTCCAACAGATTCAAACGAAACGAAACATTCAGTTGGACGTTGAAGTATTGAGGACAGTTTGGGGTTATTATGACCTTGTATCCTCTTACTACCCTTGTATTTAGATATGCTAACAGGCCAGTGATGAGCTCTCCAGGATTGTATGATCCTACAACCATCATGAATGCTGATGTACTGTCAAGATGTATGAGAGAAGGATGGATCAAACTGGCCTTTTATCTCATTTCATTCTTTTACTATCTGTACAGGTGAGTTGCTTAGAGTATGATGTTTAGTATACCAATATTGACGCAACGAGTGGAGAGGTCAAACTTCCTCTTAAGGTCATTGACTGCAACCAGTGGAGAGGTCAAACTTACCTCTTAAGTTCATCCCTCGAGACTTCTATTTTCTTTGAAAAGGAGAATTTATGTCTTTGTCAATACTGTTGCTTTCAACCTCCTATAAACCTCATTGCTGTACACAATACATCGCTGACTATCTCAGGAAAAATCATATCAAAGTTTTATCAATAATTTACTTTGAAATATGGATTGAGTGAATGCTGGGAGAGGTGTAGTTCATAAAGATTGTGATTGCAAAGGTTTTTCATGTTGTGATATACCTTGCGATAAGGATGCACTAGGCAAGTGTGCAAGATAAAAATTACTGATTTTTTAAAATTCTTTTTTAATGGGGTGGCAGGAACCTTTGTGATATTGTGAAATCATTTAAATATTTAAATGGTTCTCTTAAGTTTTGTTTAAGTGGTTAGCAAATTAAACATAGATGCACAACACAAGACCATTTATATTTGTTGTTCTTCTAATTGAATGACGTACTTGTTTAATTTTTGTCATCTCCGTGGATTGAGGCATACCCACAGAGTTCCAGACCAGACCGCCATTTCCATTGACCTCTAGTTTCTTTTCTTTGTTTCTTTTAAAATTGTGGGGAAAAATGTTGTGATTTCTTGATAAAGTGTGGATTAGTTTTTATGATTTTTCCTATTTTATTTTTTGTTTATCCTCATAGTAGTTATTTTTAAAACTCTCTTATTTTGTTTTCTTTTTCAACAGTATGATTTACGTGTTGGTGTCATCATAGAGTCGTCGTACTGGACATTACACAAGACTAAGCTTGGGTGAAGGTAGTTTGTCCTTGTCAACTATAACTCTTCTGCTTTTTTGTTGGGGTGGGGGGTGAGGATTAAGAATCAAAGGTGGGTCAACTAGGCAGGGGGACCTATTGGCGTAGTGACCCCCCTTCTTAGACTTGTATCTTAAAATAGCATTTGTATTTTGTATGTGTTGAGTCTAAGTTTGTTAAAGGTGTAGTCAGTTATTTTGTATTCACCACATACAGGAGTTTCTTGGAGTATTTTTTTAACAGTCTTCAACCAACTATTAAAAGAATTATCCCAATTGTCTTGGGCTAAAGACAAGCTAAATGAGCAATACCAAAAACTTAATAAACTACTTATGATTGATCTTAATAAATCATGCAAATCTATTCTTGCTTCTGAATGAATTTGCTTGACTTTGCTAAAATTTTCATGGATTCTTTGTTTGGAATGATCAGTGTTAAAAATTCCGAAAAAAATAGGAGTTCATTTGCGATTCTAGGTAAAGGTTGCTGCTTTTTCAAATTTTGAAAGTGGTTCATGTATAGGATTTTATTTTAAATCAACTGACATCAACTTCTAAATTGTGTTTAGGTGTTCATTAAAACAAAATTAAGTTCTGTGTTGGGAGCAGGGACAGTTTCATGTAAATCTTGCCCTTGTTATGATTGTATCAGTTGTTACATCATTTTTATGTGTGTTAATCTGTTACACCAAGGGAAGCATTATTGGGTATAAAGTAATTAATGGTATGTTAAACAAGATTTTAGTTCTAAGTTTGCAAATTGTACATATTGGCTGTTTGTAAAAGTGAAATCATTCAACATGAGATGGTAAAGAGCTTAACTTACCATGTTGTGGCCAAGCAGTCTAGATCATTGGATTCCAGTCACAATATGATGGCTCAGTCATCAGAGAGTGGGTTGGATTCCCGGTCATAACACTTGTGTCCTTGGGCAAGGCAACTCATTGCCTGGTGCATGTTTCCCTCCATCCTACAATCTAGACTGTTTTAAGAGGAATAGAAATTCCTTATGCTACCTTCAGCTCCTCCAAGTTATTTTTTTATTGTAGCTCCTTACCAAGAGTGGCTTTTTGGCCTTGTTTGGGGCAAACTTGCATTAAAAATAATAACGATTAAGAAATGAAGCTCCTTTTTATTCTTAGACCAATTAAGCGGCTTTTATACGTT
Source organism: Pycnopodia helianthoides (assembly GCA_032158295.1). Lineage (NCBI taxonomy): Eukaryota > Metazoa > Echinodermata > Asteroidea > Forcipulatida > Asteriidae > Pycnopodia > Pycnopodia helianthoides. The sequence continues at coordinate 35,947,313 of CM063243.1, forward strand.
GCAAGAAACAGAAAACAAAGGAGGAACCAAAGTGAGTGGAATTTTAACAGTTTGGGAATCTTAGATTCCTACATACATTAATTTACCATTTGAAGGAAACAAATCATGCCCTTTAATGAGCAATAGACTAACCCAGTCTTTTGCTCTGTGACCGTCAATATTTAGTTGTGTCTTTGAAAAGAAATTGCGTATCTGCTAACTTTAAAATAGCTCACTTAAAATAACCCGAATGTGCACGCAAAACAAGTACGCTGAGATACAACGTTTTTGCACCGATGCAACGATTTGATTTGGGTTTCAAGGTAATTGTTGATGTTTTCAACTAGTACACTACTAATTTCAATTTCTTAGCACATGATTTCAGTTGTGTGAATTCGTTGGCCAACATTAGCCCAGTTCAAAAGCAACTTTTGGGATGCAAACAATCAGTATGCACATTTTCCCATTTGATGTAAGAAAATTCATTTTGCTTTTGCATGAAGTATGAAACAGACGTATGTTAGCCAATGTGCACTTTGTTTGAAAAATGGAACACAGCCCTGGGACCAATCTCACAAAGCTGTTAACAAAGGTCCTAAATCAGACAAAACTTACTCAGCAGAAATGTGGGTAACAGCTAATGTCAGAGGGTACCGGCTCATGTACATTGTTCCACTAATTTGTGCTTAGCAAATTCATTTCTTATTAAGATTTTCTGCTCAACAGCTTTACGAAATTGTGCCCTGTTTGGTTTGGTAGTAGAATGTTGGAACTGTTGTCCTAAATTAAAACCATGCTTATTGTATAACTAGCTCTCTGTTAAAGTTTAAAAAAAAGTAGAGTTAGTGTAGAGATGAGAGTTCACTGACTGAGTTCACTTGTGAGCATTTATGATGAATCAGAGGACTTAATGCTATTAACCCTCATTCTGTCAGACATTTCAATGTCATTATAGATGTACTATGCCAGCCTGCAATATATTATAATGTGCTGAAAGCATCTACGCAGTACACAGTCAACCCTCCTACTGTCTGACCAGTCAATATCATTTGAATGATCTGCCATACTGTAGTTTAGAATGTAGACAAAGTCTGGCCTACAATATGATATTATGAGGTGAATAAATATACACAGCTGTACCGCTGTCCACAGCTCATGCAATTGAATGATTTCAAATGGTTGGTCAACTCACTGGAAAATGTTACCAAGAGTAGGAGGGTTAAGATTAGGTTACCAAAAACAAATCATTATTTATGTTGATGTTTGGAGGTTGCATTAATGAACTTAAAGCATTCATGTTAAACTCTCTACAGTTAAAGGTAGTTAGTGTAAAGAACCTGTGAAATGAGTAGACATCTTGCAGACATGATACACCACAAACATTTGGAAGTGACAGTAATGAAATGGTGGTACATATCGATACACAGTCACAGTATGTGAGGAAATCTTACAATTGGGTTGAAAACGCTTCCAGATCATAGCAATTTAACATCCAAAATGCTGAAACAAAAGGTGATTATTTCATTTGCTTGGGTTTTCTTGACAAAATAGTCAAGTTTGAAAATGAGCAGTTTAGTTTATTGTCCAAAAAGTAAATTTACAGGACCCAATTGGGTAGAAATTTGGCTTAATAAATTGATTCTTTCCTTGAACAATAAATCAGGAAACCAGTACAAGCTGCTGTGTACATTATACATTATACATTGTATGCATTGTTGACTGGTAACCTGTTTCTGCTAAGCATGAGTATGCTGTGGTTATGAACTTTGAGTGCTTAAGTGCTTATCTTTGTTGTGCCCAAACTACCAAACTGGCCCAACTACAGTTGGGCCAATCCAAACAATAGTTGGGCCGATCCCAACAATATTTGGGCAGATCCCAACAATAGTCGGGCCGATCTTAACAATAGTTGGGTCGATCCTGATAGTTGGGCCAATGCTGTAGTTGTGGCAGAACAGCTTGATGAAGTTGCCCATGTGTGTATGGATAGGTGTACATTTTGCTAGGTTAAAATTCATACACAAACAACTAAAGTTGTAAGTAACTATTCTTGTACTTTAATTTGTGTAGATTTATATCTGCATCAATGCATTTAAAACAAAGAATTGATGTTAATTTCAAATGAACTGGTGATAATAAAATTTAAGAAGTCATCAAACTTGAGTTTCTTTTTGTATTGTTTATATTATTTTAGTCAAAGATTTGTGTATTTTTCAAATAATTTTGTTGCAAAGAGCAACTTGCCCTATGTATTTTTTATCAAAAATGAACAGCAATGCACAGACCATAATTATCTGAAATGTTAAAATGAAGGATTGTTTCATTTAAAATCTTTGATCTTACCCCTATGTATTTTTGTCAAAAATGAACAGCAATGCACAAACCATAATTATCTGAAATGTTAAAATGAAGGATTGTTTCATTTAAAATCTTTGATCTTACCAAGGTCTGGTTTGTCCCCCTAAAAAATTGAAATTATGTCTGTCAATATCTCATTCGCAACCAAACTTTATTCATTTCGTCTGTGTCTAACCATTCCTTTGTAATTTGTTTTTCATTATTTTTCTGATATCACACTATTCAAGATTGTGGGAAGGATAAAAACAGAAGAATTTCCAATTTTCAACAAAAGAGGGCGCTGTTTAATGTGACCGATAATAATCTCGATGAAGCATTTTTCTCACGGTTAATGTCGCAGTCAATAGAGATCAGCGATATCGACGAGCTCGTTGGTGAAACCATGGTGGAATAAGAAGTGTCTTATTCCTCCATGGTGAAATAATCTCAAAAGAAAAACCATCTTTTGTAACTGACCATAAATCCACATGTACTTTTATTGAACCACAATGAACTGCACCCCTGTTGTAGTTTTGTTTTCTGAAAGAATAATAAATCTACACCACCCACCCAGTGCTGACACCACCTAGTACATCATCACGAAGCTACAATCAGAATTCGTATTAAAAGTATCGCGTGGAAAAATCATAAGGCTATAAAGGAAACAGAAGTAAACAGGAAGGAGGACCATTTTACGGTCAATACTAGCATCTGACATCCTACTCAAAATGGAAATACAATAATAGTATAGAAAAGTTACAATAAATACTTATGTGTCTGCTTGTGCTTCTATTCTACAGTACTGCGTGAACATCTTGGGTTATATCACGCAATGACAACATGCAAATATTAAATTGTGAAAGGGTGGGCACGAGATTTGAATGTCTTTAAAATGTCTTTTTCTACAACCTGTTACAAGTTTCCATACAAGAAACCGCTGATGTATACAAATCCAACGCTGCCCTGGAAGGTCTGCAAACCGAAACAAATTGAAGAACGGCCGAGACATCCTCCTATAACCTGACCATGCTATACCTGGTCATCATCTTTGGAATGTATGAAGTATTTGTCAAAATTGTTGCTTTTTTGTTTTGTTTTAGTTGTTGGTCAGGGACAGCATTTTGTTGGTTGAATAATTTATCTTTGTGTCTGTTTGTGGATCCAAACCTACTCCGGTACGTGGTAAACCTCGATAAGGCATCCACATAGAAATCTGTTTAAACATTTTTTGGGAAATTTAAATATAGAAACACTGAGGTTTTTAGGAATTGCGAAGGATGTGAAGAGATAGATGAATATTGAGGATTTAAAAACACTTAAAGTATAAAAGGATGAAAACTGCAAAATGTCATCCATCAAGCGTGAGTGTCATGGCAACAGAAGTGATTGACAGATGTCTGAACTGGCCTGTTCACTTCACTGCGCAGCTGCCTCGTAAAACGTAAAATAATTGTTAAGGTTTACCCAACGACTGTTATAGTTTGAGTTCAAACACAAAAATGTCAATGCACACCAAAAACAGACTTTAAAATCTCACACATACTAAGGCTAACAATTTTATTTCAAATCTCATCAGGTTTTATTGTTCACATTTCTGTGTGCAAAAAGAAGCAACTTTTGTAAAAAAGAAAAGAAAAGAAAGAATAACAACTTAAACTGAATTCAGACCACTCGAGCCACACCAATGACTCATCACTGCAAGATTATACATACATAGTTAATGACCGTAACATCTTCATATTATTAGAAAATTTACATGTCAGAAGTAAAAAATGGGCATCTAAGGAAAAAGTTAAAGGGTAAGAATGGCAGCAGAACTAAACATTTCCCACTAAAAAAAAAACAAAATGGCAAACTGAAACTTGAACATTTCTTTTCCGATTAAAAAAAAAATTGAAAAATAGAAAACAAAAGATGACCAATTTAGATTCAGAATGAAATTGTTTTGAAGTTATGAGAGAGAGAAAACAAAAAGCTTGCTCGGAAAACGCAGGAAAGACATTATATGATAACACTCGAACATTTCGATTTGTTCAGTTGACATAATAAATATTTAATAAAATAGCCGTCGGAAATTACCCATCTCATTATGATGCACCTGTACACAGTTATAATACCACACGGTTTGTATAGGATGCCCTGGACGTCGAATAACGCACGGTAAAAGAACGTGCATGTGAATTCACAAATTACATGGCTGCCTTCTTGGGGACGAAGTGATCGAATCTACTCTTCTAAACTGTCAATTTACAGCAGGATAACTGACATATCTCCGAGTTCATCGGTCTCTGTGGCTCCCCTAGATTGATTTGGATACGGACGAGGTAAATAACATTGCCTTTGGATGCGTATTTGAGGAAGGTTTTCGTTGGATGGTTTTGCAGAGAACCGCGGCTTCACAACACGGCTCTGGATCTAAACGAACGCGGAATAGCTATAGCCCAATGGCACAGAGGGTAGGTGCGCATTTCTATTGTGTTCAGTGTTATCAAGACTGCTCATTTACCGATTAACACCGCAAATTCCGTCGTTGTTGATCTTTGCAGAAGTTCCATGCATGTTTGTGTATAGTTAGTGTTGTAACTTTTGTTTGTGTGCTATTGTTATTAAATAAACGATACATAATGAGTGCTTAAATTGTATGGAGAAATGTAAGTTTACAAAACAATATTGGTTGGTGCTTGTGTTGATGTCATGATGGTTTCATTGCACAACCATAGCACTAGCAGTTTTTTTAAAAGTATAAACACACTGACATCATGGTGATAACATTATTGATAAATACTTATTGAAAATTCCTGCAATGTTGTGGGAATTATTGTTTGAGATGTGTGTCTTGGATATACTTGCTTGTTTTTCACTCTTTAAAACATAATTCACTGGGTACTATTTTTGGTCATAAGGAGTGAAAAGTAGTGGTCCAATGCAGCATAATTTCCCATGGGCTGTTTTCTTTACAAAATAACTGTCGTGGAAAACAAGAATTCAATTTATTTGTGTGTTCACAAAGTTTGCAGTTGAATCGCTGGTAGTCTTAATTTTTGTTCTACTTCCCCTATCCAACCTGTATTTACTGTGTGATTTTCTTCCATTTAAAGTACTTCTAGAGATGCAACCTTTCTGAATCAAAATCGGAAATCCGACTTTTATATTTTTCTCTCAAATTCTGATTAGTTTTCCTGACTCACCAATATGCATCCTAAAACGTGATTAAATCCGACAAATTTGGAAAAGAGTGTGTCTAAAAACTGAAAAATCTTGCCTGTTCTACCAGTCGTTAGTTTGCACCTTCTCTTGTAAAAGCGCTATTTCCAGATACAGAACTTCTTTTTTAAAAGTATTTTACGGCTGGAGATAAATGTATGTATCAATTGACCTACGACCAGTGGGAATCTTTCAGATGGAGAATCATTGACGTAGCAGTTACCACTAAGTCTTGGATTAAATTCCAAAAATGCTATGTTTAGAAAATTATCAAGAGAATCGTTAAGATACTGAAAAGTGTTATTGTAAAACAAATTTCAATTGTTGCAGGGTGGAAACACCTAACATAATCACTTATCAAAGGTAAAGAAAAAATAATAAAATTTTAATTTGACCGCATGGATTATTATTTTAGATCATTTTTTTGTGAGTTTTAAAAAGATAAGATATGTCTTTTATTGTTATAATTTCACCTTTTTTTATTGAGTAATTTTTCCTATTTACAGTAGAGTGCGACATTGACGCCTGGGTTACCTTGACTTGTTGTCCAAAATCCGGACATTCATTTTTTAGCAGTACTTTTTCAATTTATTTTGATAGCCAGTTGTATCCACTTTTCTATGACAAAAACAGTTGCAATGATTGTATAAAACCCTCCTTCTGGACAGTCGCTGCCCTGGGAAGAGGGTAACTTGGTCATCTATGAAAACAAATTTATCATTTGTACCTTGGTATATACTTGGCAGTGTTCAACATGGACTTTCAACAATTTTGTGTTCAGTCTCATTCTAGTAATTATGTTTATTATGACATAATTGATTGTTACTTAGGGGGAAAAGTGAAAGGTGAAAAACAGCATTTCTGTTACAATTGAAACTAATAGTAGAGAAATAATTTGTGAAGCAATTAAAATAGACTCTGAAATTTTAAGTTTTACACCAGTTTTTTAAATTGATTCTTGTTACAAATTGTCATTTTGTCATAAAAGAAACAAATTGATTGTTTATCGACATTGGTAACTAAATAAAGATCACCTCACTCAAAACTTCATCCATAGTGTTAGTTTCTGTTGATGCTCAGAAAATGGTTCTTTGTAAAAAGAATAAACCCCAAAAGGCTTTTTGGTTAAATGTATTTTATTGTTACATTTTTTTCATTTTTCATTTTATTACATCAATTTTTAGGCGATTGCAACCATTAAGTTTGACTGGTGTATTCCCCATCCCACCACCCTATGTACAATAGCCCCTTATGTTTATTTCATTATTGGAGTAGCTTAGTCTGTAATAATAACAATAATAATAATAATTTATAATAATAATAATGGAGTCTTGTATTGCGCCAGTATCTGCCAAAAAGGCGCTCATGGCACTCGCTGATGATGGCGCTTGCTCATGATGTACATTAACTTGGTTGTAGCAGCCACACACTTTCCGTGTCTGAAAGATGACCATTATTATTACACTGCAACCAATTCCTGTAAAAACATGCTTAGTAAATCCATTTCAGGGTGCACCACAGTAAGCACCAATCCTATTCCTTGGTTATTCTACCTCCATGGTTATAACAAGGCAGAATCAAAATTGTTATTGCTACATGTTACAGGCATTCAACATACCAATGAGAGTGCAATTAGCTACATGTAAACTGGTTCAAGTAGAGTCTAACCTAATAATCATGGGTACATGTGATCAAATCTCATAATATGGTCAGCAATATGACAAACTCACAAATCAATAATTTACTGTATCATAATATTGACACCTGCTCAGAGAACCGGACATTCAAGGGGTCAACAAAGACAGATTGCCCCCCCCCTGAAAAAATATAAAAGTAAAACAACACATGAGTTCAAATTGTAATGGTTTGAAAATAATTGGGTAGAAATTAATTGGGTAGAAATTAATTGGGTCAGAATTAATTGGGTCGCTGTATAACCTGTCCATCAGCAGGTGCAGTAGAAGTGCATACTGTAGGCCTACATGTTTAGTGTTTATACATTTGCCAGTTTGATGCACATATGTCCATACTGAACAGTATTTCATCTGATTTAATGAATACTGACTGCCTACCTATCATGGCACACAGTGTCTCCCCTGTAGAAAATGTTAAGTTTTCCAGACACAAAATGATTTGAGTTAGTCTTTACATTGTGTTCACAGTTTTCAAGTTTTATTTAATGAAAATATTTTCTTTTTTATAGGAACCCCATTTTAAACAAAGCTTTTCTAGCACTAAAATTGGAGTACATACATGTACAACTAAGAAATTTAAGGTTGAAGATAAACTGTTGAACAGAATGTTGAGAATGAAATGGACAGAATCGTGACCCGGATGGGTGACCCTTAGGCCTATTAAAGAAGGTGTAAAAGTAGCTAGATTTTTACTTAATATGAGAAACAAGTTCAATATTTGTTTTTTTTTAAAAGTTGTTTCACTCCTCTGAAACTTCTTTTATAATTACACTATATAAAATATATGTTTGGTTTGTTTGTATGTGTGATGCTCAACTTGGGAAGAGTTGTTTGAAAACTCACCTTGATGTGAATACGAAATGAGTAAAACATTAAAGTCCACAGTACTAGCTTTATGGCTGTGACCATATTGTACATTTTGTATAGTGCTAAGTAGCTCAGCCTGTTGTTTTCAATGTAATATGAAGGGACAAGAGGGCTGGCTCAACTGACTGATCCTGTTTTCATCCTTAACCAATTGTAATAAGCTCAAATTTGTTACTTTGTGGAATCCAGTCTCCTGTGGCCTGTACTGTGAACATCTTAATCTTTCTAACTTAAACCTGCCAATTTGACTTAAACAGGTATACTGTATAAAATGTGCAGAGTATTGTTGTTGAACAAAATACAGGCTCAGGGTCGTCATACATGTACATGTACATCCCCTATACTTAAAATGCATCTTTATCAGACTGTTGGGGCACCAGTCATGCTATTTAGACCATGAACCAAGCTGTTTAGCATCAAATATTGCTTTAAAACAAATGTACATGATGTATCTGCAAAGAGAAATTGAGCAGGGAACTGTTTACAAGAAATACATTTAATGGTATTAGGTTGGTAACCTAATTGTGCCATGCAATATTTTACTGTGGTTAGCAAATTGTGGTTATAATCAGCTTGATGAAACTTAGCCCATGGCTCTGCTGAAGTGTGTTATTGTATGTGATACCCGCCTGGTGACTACATGTATTAAGCACAGTGCAATTACAGCTTAAAACATACATTTTACAAATGTAATTGTATGTTATTAGTTCAAAGAGGAAATTTCTGAACACTTTTTACCTTATAGAGAACAGCAGTAAGAGTGTACAGTTGATTTGGTTAAACTTTGCTATTGTTTGTAGATTTTAACCAAACTAATTTTGTTTGTATACCTTTAGTTGCCAGAAAGTTTCTGTTGACCTTAATGATGTTTAATTCCTTTCCATTTTAGTATCATGATGACGGTCTGCCCCATTACGGCGGTTTAGAATCCTCAGCTACATCCATGTATGAAGCCCACGCCCCACGTTCTGCAGTCCATTATTCCCAGGCATACGGCCAACCCAGCATACCACAACTGAACCATGCCCCAGCCGTCGGCCACCCACAGTTCTATTCCAGCCATACAGCCAATGTCATGACACCGGTATCAACAGGGGTAACAGACATACACAAAAGAGACAAAGATGCCATATATGGGTAAATTATTTGTTAATTTTTTCCTCACCATTAATTAACTGTGCATCCATTTTGTTGGTGGGTTGGTCTTTTGTATTGCAGAGGTATCAGAATTTTGGTTTGTTTTTCAAAGGTAAGATTTTGACTTAAGGACCTCAAACTGACCATGTTTATTTCTGTGAGGAAGTCAAAGTTGACCTCTGATGTTGGTCAGTCACCAGCTTCAAATTTCGTTCTCTTACAGCCGTTAACTTATGTGTTACATATAGCTCGTTTTGAAGTAACTTTACCTCCTGTAAGGTAAACTCATTTATTGTGTATTTTAGCCCTTATGCAATTATTGCAATATTTAAGTTGTGGAACCTGCTGCTGATTTGAAATGGCCCCTTTTCATTGGCACACTCGGTGGTCTAGTAGTTAAGACATCTGCATTCAATTAAACGAAGAGGTTGTGAGTTTGAAGACTCGGAAAGCACTGGGTATACAGTGCTTATCACACATTGGTGTAAGGGTAAAACTAAAAAATATGGACAAGATTAACAATTTCTTGCTATTATGCTGGTATATGCACTAAGTTGAATTTAAATCTGCTTATGTTCAACTGTTTTAAAGAAATACATTTTCTTAGAATTTGGAAACAAAACAGCAGAAAAGCATTTTAAGAAGTGGTTATTACCCTACGTTCATTTCCGTCAGAATTTCTCAATTTTGAAATATGTTCACAGTATACAAAATCGACACATTCTGTTATTTGTGCTATGTGGTGGTACCTGTATTATTAAGCCTTATTTTGTTCAGATACACCTGAGGCTGTAGTATGCCCTCTACTTGATACACCCATTAATGTAACCACATTGAGGCAGAAAGAAACACTACATGTACGTAGTACCTTTTGGTTGTGATGTGAATCTGTAATGTGTGATTGTGTTTACCCTCCTAGAGGCTACAAAATATTGTATAGTGCAAAAAGATGGACTTTCAGAGCGTTAGCTAAATTAAAAATTTATCCCAGAAAAATTGTCCTCATATTTTAGAACATACAATTAATGTTCCTCCTCTAGTCATATTCCATTGTAAGTTCATATTCACTCTGGATGACAGTGAACGATGTCCCTTGCAGAGAACAAAATGCTACACAAAACATATCAGTTACTATTCATAAATCATAATTGTCTACTCAATATTAGCATTCAATTTTCACAAAATATGTTCACTCTAAATATTTTTCTTTGTAAAGTTGCTGGATGCAAATCCTTGCCTGTATGTGTAGAGGAGTGGTGCCATTTGGTGTGTCCACACAGCCCTGATGAAAGGATGTGGCTTAGGGTCAAAGCATGAATCATAATACAATCAAAACGTGTTCCAAATTTACACACGACATTGTCCGCCGCTAGGTAGAAGAAGAAAAAGACACCTCAGTTGACCTTATTTTTATTTGCCCAAATGGCTGATGTCTTTTGAAGACTCTAATGCTTAACAGCAAATCCAAGGATTTTTTTTAATACTACCAATATTTTTCTTTAAATGGATTTTTGTTAAGGATCTTCATAACAATGTTTGAATGTGGATAAATGTTAAATTTGTGTTTTGCTTCAAGTTACAAACCACTTAATAAAAGGCATTTTTTATTGACACTGTAAACATAATTGTTCATTTTGCAAAGGACTATTTAGTATTTACAGGTTCAAATTTGTAAATTAATGTGATAGTAACAGTTATATTTTCAGTTGATTCATTATTTATTTATCACAAACCTTTACACATACTTTAAACTTTTTAAACTGCTACCATGACTGAACTACCTATCTCCACACAAAATTGTAGGAAATGATTTTAAAACAAGAATAAAACAAATTATGGAAATATTTAAACATTTTATACTGAAATACATTTGCTGAGAAAAGTCAGCTGAATTGTTTGGTTCTTGCCAATTCTTTTCAATGAGACAAAGTATGACATGTTATTTAAAGTGTTTATTTGTGTTTAAAGACCACGAGGTGTGATACAAATTCCAATCTTAAACCCCATTTCATGAATACATGACACTCATTTTGACATGGACTATTTCCATTCATTGATTTATTACTCTAAATGTCCCTTCCCTTGCTCCCAGTTCCTCAGTCTGTAGTTATTTCAGGCACCTGGTTAAGGTGAGAGAGGAAAATACGTAGGTGGGTCCTGGGCCCTAGAGAACCAACTCCCCTTGCAATTTGTATTCTTGGCTGGAAACGAGATTATTCTTTTCCCTCCTCCTTCCGTCTATCTAAGGAATGGTGAGGACTTGGCAGGGTGTCCCTATGGTACAGGGCAAATTCTAAATCTTGGATTAATTAAAAGCAAAACATCAGATTCATCCACACACTCGTTGCATGACCTACTTAGTGTAACCACAGCATCTGACTATGTGTCGTGTTGTTGGCCCCATGTATACTCTGTGCTAAAAACCCTGTTATTTCTGGTGGAAGGCTTAAATTGACTGATTGTCGTTGGAATTTTATTCAACTGACTTTGAAGGAGCTGAAATTTTTTCAGAGACTGAAATATCACAGTTCCACTGACAAGTTACCCAATATTACATTCACTTTCTCCTCTAATCTCTTGCAAAGGTTCTAAAGTAAAACATCACTAAACAGTGGTAGACCAGGTATTAGGTTTAATTATCTGCACATTATGGCTGCCAAGAAAATAGACACTGGACCATTCTGTTTAGTATTTGCTGAACTTTTAACAGGGGAGGTATATAAAAAGTATTAATAAAATTTTCAGCCTAATGCTAAATGTACTGAACTCTGGCCGGTAGTCAAGTGGGTATTTTGAGTCCTGGTGCATCATGCCTGCAGTAAAAATAAATTTAAAATGTTGAAGTATTTGTATTAATTTTTGCAATATAATTACAAATTTTCAAGAACAAAATGCTGGTAGAGTAAGAAAAACAATGTACGCTGATGATGTTAATAAGCTTAAACCGCTTTATTCATAGTTAACCTTTTAGATGAAGACTGTGAAAATCCTGTGGTCCTAAGATTGTATGAAAAAGAAATCAAAATGTATGTTCTTATTCCCTCCTTGCAGGCATCCGTTATTTCCTCTCCTTGCACTTATCTTTGAGAAGTGTGAGCTGGCAACTTGTACGCCCCGTGAGCCAGGAGTGGCCGGTGGTGACGTTTGTTCATCAGAGTCCTTCAATGAAGATATCGCTGTCTTCGCTAAACAGGTAAGGAGGAAAGGATTAGACAACACTTCCCTTTATGCCACCTGCTGACCTTCTAGATAAAGTGTGTCTGTTTAGGGTATGCTACACTTTAAACAAGTTTATATATAGACAGTTTAAACCGCATTTCATGCAGGAACAACTTAATGACGTAAATGGAAGAAAACATAAAATCTTATATTTGATGGAGATTGCACCTAATGATTCTTGTCAACTGTTGATATGAAGGAAGGGGGCACATCTCAAACTAGTTACGGTGTAAAAATTGTAAACATTTGCATGTTCATTTTCAGTTTAGTATCTTCCCTGCTAAGAAATGCACAGGAATGATTGAGGTTATTATTTTTTTGCAAACATTGTGACTCGTGGAAAATATCCATAGAAAATAATTTTGATTAGGTGTCTTGTATTTTGTTTGTGTGAATTCTAAACGCCATTATATGAAAAAAAAAAAAAAAAAATTGTGTTAATTTGTGATGTTTGTATGAAAGTTCTGATACTAAACAGTAATTGAGAAAAGGTATGGCTGTGAAACTGATCTTAAGAAAAAATGGTTTTATTTTGTGTTTAGGCAAGGGCTGACAAGCAGTACTTCTCCAGTAATGAAGAACTTGACAGTTTGGTAAGTTGTTTTCATTTATATCCTCATCCTAACAATTACTGATAATGCAATTAGGAATGATGCTTTTACTGTAGACCTTGAGTTGAGGTTGTAAGTAGTAGGCAAGGATATGGTAGCATTAGGCAATGTGTGTTGGTGGATTCCTTCTTGCGAAAGCAACAACCTCTTAGAAAAATGGAATGGGAATCGATGCCAATGTCGTGGCATAAGAAGAAAAGGAATTCCTTTGGGTAAATTTAAGCCTTGAATTTAAAAACCCGTTATATGCCTGCAATACATTCAATAGTACAAGCTGTACTTTATTCATAATAATTATTCTGTATCCTATTGCAAGAGTGATATTATGTCCGGTTGTCTGGTTTAGTTTGTGCTTTTATCATTGTTCCTGTGTTTTCCCCCAAAGACCTCAGAGAAATCAGTGTAGAGTGGGTTATCATTAAATTAAACCCTCCTTTGTGTAAACTGGACACTTTCTTGATACCATTTGATTTACCATTTAGTATGATATTTATGTGGTATAACTCTGAACAGTTTGGACCCTTTAAATTGTTTTGGATGATAGGTTTACTTGTACTTCTTCTCACCAATACATCAATTAAATGTACTCCATAAATGTGTGTACATAAAAAGTGTGTACTAAATAAAATATAGAAATCAAAGGGTTTGATTTTCCCTCCACATAAAAATGAAGAAAGCCCTGCATATACAAAGAGAGCTTGCTGATCATGAGCTCTTGAACTTGGTAAGCTGCCAACACAAGCAGATTAGCACGGCAACCAAAAACTGCCTTTATTAAAAATGACACTTGGATTTCCTGCTGAAGACAGGGCATTTATCCCTGAGATTTCAACATTATCACTAGCCATCGCAACTCTGTCTTGATTCTGACTAGCTAGAGGCAATGTCGTGATGACTCCAGTCAACTTGAAGGAGTAGATAGTTCACTGCTCCGCTGGTACGTTAAATATTCTCCCGACTCGATCCGATGGGTTTTACGGAGGATGTACCACACTAATTTGAGAATAAATTTCACCTATGTCATCTTGAAATCTGGCAGAGATTTTGTTTTATATCTAACCTTACAAGTGGCTTGTCATTCAGTTTGATTTACTGCACACAATCATATTCCTTAAACTGTTCTTTGATAGGTTTGCATTGCCTGATGCAGTTCTAGGGAGAGCTGTTTCAAGTAATATTTTAGCATTGAGGTTTTTAATGATTAATTTGATATCAATTTGAACAAATATTTCTTCCATGATAAATTGTATTCCTTAACTAATTTGTAATAATATTCTTTATTTGTTCTTGGTTACTCAAATTGCTGTAATAAGTGCTAAGTTTGACTTACAAAATTTAAATAAATGAAGAGTTACACTAGTTAATTATTTAAATTCAGCCCAATTCCACTCAACTTGAAGAGAAACAATCAGTGTAACTTTTGTTGAACCATCAGACTGACTTTGGTCCTGCCACTAAGTTAATGTAGTCAATGGAGATTTACAAGGTAAACTGATTGCAGATGGCACTGGTTTGCTGGCAGCAGTCATACCGCCCTATCTCCTCTGGTAGAGAATGGTCATTTTTCACTTGAGTTTCTTTGATTCATTCCCTCTTCTTTGGGACTAAAATACAAACCAGTCATCCTGGAGGAAATGAACCTTCTGTTGTGAAACTTTAATTTATTTCTTTTTTTCATTTCTAATGAAATTTGAGTTCAAAAGAGAATTTTCTTTTAGGTCAGTTACTTGAGTTGATGAGTTTACTAATGAAATTTCTAATATAATATTTTACCTTAAATACCATTTATTAGAAGAAAACTTAAATAGCTACCAGTTAAGAATAATGGAATCGGTACAAAGTTTTCTTCATTATCACAAATTCCTGATTTGTTTGCATATAGAAAACTTTACCTGTCCTTTGTTTTGTTCTTGTGTTCCGTGAATCAAATAGTGTAAACAAGCCTACATGCCTCTCTTTTAAACATTGATGTCAAAATTGAAGATGTAAGCAAACCACATTTCATTTTGCACTAATCAGTTGTTGCATGTTTGTGATGTCATATTTCCTACACTGAGCAATTGCATAGCCTGTGTTCATACCACCGCTTCTCTCGTCAGGTATTCCAAAATTGCCCTGTCAATACTCTGTGGTTTTTTTGATAACAGGCGGTGCACTTGGGCTTACCCAAAGTTTTGATTGGGATTACGCAGTTCTTGTCAGACTCAATCTGAAGAGTACGGAGGAGGTGTTATAAAAGTATAGCCTTGCTGTCATTTTCTTTGACTGTGCAATGTGTATAATACTTGTTGTCACCTTAAGGTTCTTTGTGGTTTGATTTACAGATGATTCAGTCTATTCAGGTACTGAGGTTTCACTTATTAGAGTTGGAAAAGGTAAGCAAGTTCAATTTCACTCTGGCGTTTGTTTCTAATAATATCACAATCTGCCTTCCCCATTTTTAAGTAAAAGAATATTGTATTAGAATATCAGAATGCCTGAAGGAACTTTTTAGGCTCAAAGTAAAATTTGACATGTATGGCCTTAGTTACCTTGATATATACCATGTGGCCATGCTTACAAACAGAGTGACCTTATACATTCCGGGGCATTTCCTTGCAGGCAAGATACTACACTAGTCATGTAAGATTCTCTGTTTTTAAATCATAATTACTGCATAAAATAAAGAATTATAAAAATAACAAATGAACAAGTTTTGTGATGTGTCCTCTTTCTTGTATCAAATGTTGATAGAAATTGTATGATACAATTTCCATTTTAATAAAGGTTTTCCATTGAGCTTTTTACAAATTGTGCCAATTAATGTTAGGAGTGTTTGATAATTTGTTGATTCATAGGCACTTAATATTGTTGTAATTAGTGGCAAAACAATCATCTGGTCAAAAAAATTTGGTCCTACATTTCCAAAATGTTTAATGATTTTCTAGCTACAGGGATTTAAAGAGGGATTTAAATCTCACTTGGTGTAAAGTAAGTCCAAGGCACCTTGATGCATTTTCTTGATTGAAAAAGTGTCTTGACTGATACCTACAAAAATGGTTGCCATCCAACCTTCAAATTTTCAAGTACTGTTTCGCTTTGATGTGTTTGTCAAATCTAGTGCTTTAAAATCAGCAAAGCTCATAAGTCCTGTGAAAAATTTAATCAATATCTTTCCATTTCCCAAAATTTTATGGAAAAAAACACTCAAAATTCATCAAAACAAAATCCTTCTCACCCCCTGTGCATTCTTGTCTTGTGAACTGACAGAATTCGATCGTTAGGATTCAACATATTAATGTACTATCTTTTAGTGGTATTGTGTATTGATTATGTGTCAGCACAAGTCGTTTTGCCAAGCTTCCTTTACACTGCATCCCACGCCGTTATCTTTCTAATTGTATTTTCTCTCTGTGTTAATTTTGGGATGCACATCAATGTCAGCGGGGATACTTTACAGATGCGTCCAGTAATTGTATTTGTTTAAGCCGAAGGATGGTAGAGTAAGAATACACCAGTCAGAATTGGAACGTATTTTTCTGTATTGTCAACTAATGGTTATTTCTGAAGAAGAACAAAAAATCCCCAGAACATTTAGTATAACTTCAGTAGACAGCTTCTTTTCCAAACAAAAAAGAGCAGTCTTTCTTAAAGACAAATTACAAGATTTTTTATGTATGCAATTAAGAAAACCTTATAAACTTCTACCAATCCAAACCAATATTGTCTGGAAGTTAAGGAAAAAGCAGTCGAAGGACTCACATATCACTTGTGGATCACTTGTGCTTATTTCAATTGCTGATCTTGAAATAAACCCAGTCTCAAGTACAAAATCCATGTCAAATTATAAACTGGTTTCTCTTGTTTCCACTAAAACATGACCATTGGGTTCAATGAAATTCTCATTGGTTGGTTGGATAGTATGTTTATTGAAACATAGAGGATGAAAACAAATTTCTTGTCAAAAGACTGTGATGTACAATCCTTTAAAGCTTGTTTTTAAAGGTATATTATGTGACAATCGGATCCTTTAGTTGTCAAGAAGAGCACTATATATAGCATGTGTAAATTTAATCATATCACATTCTCAAAAATCCCCTCAGTGCGGATTTTTGTCAGGGAATTATTGTGCACCATTTTAAATGGAAATACTTCTCAAGACACTTGGTACTGCTATCAAGTTTATGGAGTAGGTTTTATTCAAACTAACCAACATCAATGCAATTTTTACTTCGATAAACATTTTATTATCAAGTACTTTTCAAAACATCAGCAGCCTCTCTCAAAGTTTGATTATTAACTAAGAAGACTGTGAGGTGGTAGTGTGGGGTTAAACTCTGTATTTTCATGGATACGTGAAAGTAATTTTTTTAATTTTAGGTTTCAAATGATAGAATTTTGAGAAAAAAACCCATACATGTATCTGTGTTGAGAAAGAATTTGGAAAACTCCAGGGATACACACACTTTACTTAAACTGTGGAAGTTAGTTGCTTGTCAGTGTTGTGTGGAAGTTCCTGCTTGCATGTCAGCGTTGTGTCACTTCTCCTGAGAAAAAAAACCTTGGGAGAAAGAACTGAGGTTTGTTTTGTATTCAGTTCAATGTTGGGGGTATGTAGGTTACTAGCACATGACATACAAACATAGTTTCTATGCTGTATCAGAGAATAGCTTTGTCCAGCACATTGTTAGAGTAAAATATTTGGTCTGGTTCCTTGATAGTGTAATAATGCAAGTCAGTATTAAAGCTTGCTTACAGGGAACCTGGCAAATATAGTGGGTGCATGACTGATGGTCTTTGGCTGTGGTTTGAAATGTTAAGCATTTTGAAAACCGTGACGTCTGTTTTGCACTGCTGTGATGTAGTAAACAACAGTTACACATTCGAAAATCAATGAACACACGGCAGGTGTAGAAACAGTTTTGAAAGGTATTGACAATTTTTTTGATGTTGGGGAAATATTCATTTGATTTGGTTAATTTGTATTTATCCTGGGTTGCCTGAGGAGTGACTGTCAGTATCCTCCCTTAGGAAACTTCATTTATATTATGAATGTATAACTAATTTCTTTAAAGGTATATTACTTGAATGGTAAAGATCCAAAACACATAAACTTCTGAATGATTTTCAATATTTTGAAGAGTTACACATATTGTCTTGAACACAGTGTACAAAAACAACTTTTTGGGGGTTTTCATTTTTTACATGTTCAAACATTGTTAATCAAGACCTAAAATTTCATGTAGTTTCAACGCTTCAGGAGATTTATTATGATAATTAGGCAAAGCAACTTTGTACCGAAACTGACAATTGTTGTGGCCTTGAACTGAAACCAAGGATACATTTATCATTGCAACACACGGTACGCATCAGCCTCAATGTTTAAAAAACTTTTCCACGAACTGACACCAACCACGCGTGTAGCGCGCATTTGCATACATTTTCACAAACTGGCACACACGCATTGTAATACATTTCGTGTCAATTCGTGGAAAAGGCTGTTAGCGTTTTAAACTTTCGACGCCATTAACTGACAGAAACCTTTCTTACTTTATTGTAAGAAAGGATAATTAAGGATGAAAAGCAGGAAAAAGCACCGTATCATGTACGAAGCTCAAAACATCAAGTCTCCACTGTAAGAAAACTAGTTGAAAACACCCTGAATTTTGTAGGAAAGCTTGATTTTAAAAGGTGTTCAACTTAAAATTCTTCTTTTTTAATTGCTACTTTGGACTGGTATCTTTGTCAGTTTGTGGCATCGGTGATGATTTGTCTCTCTAGTGTAATATAGATTGTCCATCAAAGCTCACTTTATTTCAGTTTGCCAATTCAAATATTAAAAAAATACACAAAAACTTGAGAATATGCACAAGAATCTCAGGTATTTGGAAATGGTTACACAAGAATAAAAAGAAGAAGATTCAAACACAAAGTTTTGTTAAAGATAACAGCAAACCAGGTTGATGCAATGTTTAGGACAGTTGTAACCAGGACAACATTTCATATTTACTTGAGGTGGCACAAATTTATACCAAGGAAATATTACGGAACATTCATAAACAGCACACTTATGACTATGTTTTTGCTAGTAATCTTGTTCGTGATTTTGCTTACACTTTAGCTTGTTTTTGTGCTTATGAAGATCTTAAAAAAAGGCCTAGCACCAAATTTGTAAAATAAGTTTGCACTTTGCTTTAAAGTCATGAAATCTAAATGAATAATCACTGTAGAACCATGTCTTTAATCAAGGAGGATATGTAAGTTTGGAGAGGTGGGAAGATAATCTGTAGAGGATACGTCCAGAGGGGAAAAACCCCCTTAAGATCAAGAAGGAACTGAAAACGAAATGCACATGCTCAATCAATCAATCAATCAATCAATCACTCATCAATCAATCGATCAATCTCATTATTCAGAGTTCCGAAAAAGATATTCTTGTATGTGTATTGTAGCATTATGAATTTGATATCAAAGAGTTATAAAAACTGTGCTTTGTCATCAGAAAGTATGAATTAAAAGATGTTTGTTTGTGTGCTGGCTAGATACATTTTGGTTTTTCTTTCCAATAAAACCTTGGTACTACCAATCTGCAAATAGGATTCTTTGTCGGATTCTTTGTACATTTCAATGGGCACCATGGCAATGACCGAGGGCATTTAGGCAATTGACTCTGCTCCTGCCTACCTTGTAAAGGTATCACACCTGAATCTGGGAATATTTCAAATCACTGAGACCCAATTAATGGCCTACAATGCACTCATGACTTCTGATTCTGCTAACCCTGTTACAGAAAACTATATTAAAGACAACAAAATAAAATGTGAAGAAGCACATGTTTTTTTTTTTTTTTTTACTAAACTTTTATTTGCACAAGATTGAATATGTGTTTTGTTTGCACAATGCTTACTGAAAAGAGAGAATTTGTTTCAAACGTTAACAGGTTATTGTTTATAATGTAACTATTGTGTATACATTTAAGAAAATTTTTGCCAAACTGCCTCAGACCATTCTCAGACCTAGACACAATCCTAATACACACCATGTGTACATTCATTGAAGCGTGTATATACTGCGGCTACCCAATAGGTAAAGCCCTCAGCAAACATTGCTGGCAGCAGCAGCATCGCCAGCCCCCCTCCTTGCAACAGGATGCAACGTTAGTTAGCAGCACGACGCAATCTTCAGCCAAGAAGAACCCAGGAAGTGTATTTTCTTCGCACAATTATTCACAGAGCACCATGATTCATCGTGTGGTGCTCCCGAATTACTACGGTGCTCGACGGGGTCCTTGGGCATAGAACGACGTTTGGGGGGGGGGGGTTGCGCGCGACATGCTGAGAGTGATATGACAATGCAGAAAAACGCACACGCACCTGTTTTATTCAGTGTTGTCAGCAAGCGATCGAGTCTGGACACCTTGGCTCCTAGTTATGAGCTAAGGTTGGTAGCATCTTAAAACCTCTTTGCATACCCTCTATCCACAAAATGAACCAACTCATTTCACAATTTTTAAATTCGTATCAATTTTATGAATGAGTCAACTTTGACATTTTATTTATTTATTTATTTTAAACGGCAATTAAGATATAGTTGTGACTAAAATGTATTTCCTGATGTTAAAATCAGGTCAATTGTAGAGATTTTGGGTTCTGTGAAACCTGAACCTTGTCCCCCTAGATTTATGTATATGTTAATGACAAACACCAAAAAAGGGCATTGATATGAACTGGATGTGGATTCTACATTCTGCAAATTAGAGACTTTTTTTTTCACTGCATGCAGAGACATTCATGTAAGTTCAGCGTGAGCTCATGGACTACACAAAGAATACACAGAGAGCATTCTATATACTGTACTTCTTTTTTTTCATCATCCCAGTTTGGTACTTATTTCTTAAATCAAATATTTTTTTACTTTAGGCCCACTTTATTTATGCCAAACATTTAAACATTCAAAAGCTTTGAAAATAAATCATGTAAAAACCATAGAACTAAAGTTGAAATAAAAATCATTAACCACCTAAGTCTCAATTTCTTCTTGAAGAGTTAATTAAATAGCGTACTATAAGATTGAACTATTTTTACCAAATTATTTTGTATTTTTCCTTATTTTAAAAGATAGGAGTTGAGAATAGTGTGAACAGAATGTAACATGTGTAAATTGCGTAGCTAATGGTCTGAAAATAAAATTAAAAATGAGTTTGAAAATCATAAACAAATTATTAATCTTATAAATTTATGTTAAATACAATATGAAATGTTTTTACACAGCTCTTGTTTTTTTAACACATAAAATTTATCATACACCAATCTTGTGCACTGATGAAACTCATTGAAATGACAGTAAATGCACTGCTTCATGTAATCAACAACTTGGTGTAAATGTTATTTGGTAAGCAACATTCTAACCAGGTGCTAATTCCATACACCAGCTTGGCTCACAAATTCTCTTGGAATAAAAAAAACAAACTTGCGCAGTAGAACTAGATTACACATAGGCCAACATGTAATGTACATTGTTTTGGGCTACTCCCCTCCCAAGTGCTAAGCAATATTTTCTGCTTAATAGTAATCGATGAAAGTAAAGACAAAATCCCGTTTTACTAAGTTAGAAGCTGAGGATATTTTTAGTGATGATAGATTACATTTTTGAGGAAGTTCATTAAATGAACTCCTTTAAAATGAAGACTGCACTCTGAGACCAACTAAAGAACTCACAAGAGACACACATGTCCTTCACCCTGACACTAAGCAAGACTTCCCAATGACTGTCAACTAGTCGTCATTTTAGGTTCTCCAACCTCATCCATCTTAACACCCATCCTTCCATCCCTCTCCTTCCACTCCCCCCCATGTCCTTCCACCCCTTCTTCCGTTGTCATTACCCCCCCCTCCATTCCAAGGTATCTCTCCCTCCTGCAAGGTTGAAAGTAACCTTGACCCCGTAGTCGACCCCCAATATGAGTAAGACAATCTTCTAGGGAGATGAAATATCTCTGTAAGGGGGTCAGACATTGCCAATAAACAAGTTCCACAACCTTGCCACAACTGTTTCTACAACTGCCGTTGCTCATCGGAGCATAAATCAGTACTCAATAGAAGGGGAGGTCATTTTTTTTCAGTAAAGTACACCATGAACATTTTTCCTCATTACTCACATTGTTGTATGCCATTGAACCAGGAATCTGGGATGGTTTCGTCTTTCATTTAGGGTGATCATAATTGTGTACCATATGTCAGATTAGAGTCAAGGTCATGAAATTTCAGTTATGTGATTATGAGTGTTACTGTTATAACTTACATGTTGATCTGTCAGATTTCCTCTGTGGTAACAAATAAAGAAATCTCTAAGACATTTCCTAAGAGGCCAGTATTTTGAAGATCCGGTTCAATTAAGTTGGTGACATACTGTGTACCATGCACATGGGACCTGACACATTACAATCGAATGGATTCTTAGTCATTAAGTGGAGGTAAAAATATAAAAAGGAAAACTTTAAATATTTGTGATATACTTGTGTACACCATTGTTGAGTTATCTATTTGATTAACCTTCTTATTTGTAAAGTTAGTGAAATTTCTTTTCCTATATCCGTAAAACTTGTAGGGTGTAGGGATGGTAACTTGTAAGAATGGTTTAAAAGTCCTCAGCACTCAGGAAACCCCAGAGCAGTGCTTATTACACTTCAATTCAGGGTTAAACACCTCCCAAAATTGTTTATCCTGATTCAGTATTGATACTTCAGTATCTTTCTTGTATGTGTTTAAGATTCTTAGTATTTATGTGCACAGTGCGGGACAAAGAATGAATGAATGAATAAAATGCAATTATTACATCTATTAGAATACTGCAGTACCTGCTGCTAATTACAAGATTCAAACTTGCCTCTTGTCATCAGGCATGCTTTATGGTCATCTAGAATGGCAGAGGTCTTGGGTTTGAATCCCTCCCTCATCCCCCGGGTAGTAAAACCTGTGGACTCGTTTTCCTGTAGGAATCTGGAAAGCACTCTGAGAATACAGTAGAGTGCTAATCACACATCACTGTAGGATACAAAACAAAATAATATTGAAGTATGTAGCATTTTCCAACATTACCTGTTGTTGTGTTAAAAAATGTGTTGAGATTATCAGTTTTGATTCCACATAGGAGTATAAATGGGTCAGATAACATGATCTTTCTAAACATCTCTCCTTTGGGTAACACATAGCTCTTAATCCCTCCTCCCCCCCCCCCCCCCAGCGCAAATAAATGTGTTGAGCACAGGTTCCATTAAATTGTTAGTGGCAGTTAACGGTGGGTTTTATGAAGTGCTTAACTTAGTGTTAATCATAGAGGTTCGTATGACTGAAATAATGAATTGGTTCCTGTTGCATTTAGGAGGTTGAAGAGATCTCCTTTTAGCTTTGAGAATAATATGCATGTCATACCTTCCATACTCAAGGTCATCAAGTGTGAAAAAGAACAATCTTAATGCCTATTTCCCCTTGTTTTCTACTCAACAAATAACCCGGAATTGTTAACCAGATTTTCAACGCTTTTTGATGCAAATACTTTTTTTTACTTGGTAATTTCATTAAATGTGTCAATGAGTAGTGATTGATCTGAAGATTAAAAAAAACAAACAAAAAAACCCCCTAATTTCCGGCAATTTGGGTTTACATATCAAGTCTTAAAATAGCCCTAGTGAGAAGGTGTCAGTAATAATGATATTACATGATATTACATGTGTTTATCAATCATGTAATAAGACATGTGAAATGGTTTTGAGTAAAGCGTTGTTTGTCGGTTTCTCTTCAACTTTTAGAGGAAAGACTTTAATTGTCATTCAAATATTGGGACCTGCTTAAATGTTTTACCACTCAAAAACTGATACATTGACCCAATCCACCTGACATCATCACCACAACAAATCTTGGTTGTGCCATCTTCGGATTCAGTTTCTCTTTGTGTTCCCCATTTTAGGTGACCATAGCTTTACAGTTTGACTCCCAAAATGGTAGATCATGGGCAGACACCAGACAGTAATAGCTACATGTGACTGTCAGGGCAAGGGGTCAATACAAAGTTCCCAAAAGGTTCTCTCATATTGGAATGTGCACCAGACTTGCTACATTCACATCCACAGATCCACCTCATACTAATAGGTGTCTTTACTGCAATTTTAACTTCACAGTTGCAAGAGTGTACTTTTCTTTTGCTACCAAAAGCATGTTTACTCAATGTTAATTTGATGGTTCAACTCATCTGGTTTTTTCCTGCTTTCATTAAGGTACATGAGTTGTGCGACAACTTCTGCCATCGATACATAAATTGTCTAAAAGGAAAGATGCCAATCGATCTAGTGATTGAGGATAGGGAAGGAGGTATGAATGGAGGAAAGCCAGGCTTGGGAGAGAACCACACAGATTCCAGAAGTGAAACGGTAAGTCTTAATACTTGAAAGGGGTGGGTGTTCATTGCAGAGGAACTTTTTTTCCTGCCAGGTACTTACAAATTTTGTTTTTGCCGGTATTTGTGTTTATTTATTTTGGATACTTTCTGTATCAGAGCTCATGGTGCTAATAGCGCATTTGACACTAGTTGAATGCCGACAATTAAATCAACACTAGTTGAATGGTCTGATGCTAACAAAAAAACCTGAATCCTGTCAAATGTATAATGATTTAAATCACTAAAATCTCATTGGTTATCATTTTCTCTCAAAGTGACCATTGTGAAGGTTTTAGGTGTTTTTATCTAAGTCGACCATACATGGGAAACACATTTATAAAAAAGAAGAAAAAAAGCCAGCTGTAAATTGTGCATTGGGATTTACTGAGCCTATTTTATTAATCCTTCAAACTTTTGTCAATTTACTTGCACATCGGCTGATGCTGTGATTTGTAAATTTTGTGATAAACCGTTGCTGAAATGAACTGAACAGAATTTGCTGAGGTTATTTAGCAGAAATGGTTCACCAGCTAAACACCATTTAATGTTCAGGATTCCTGGTGAGATGTTTGTTGTGATCTGTTTCTACTTATTTGGTATATTTGCACTAATTACAAGGTACTTAAAATTGTTCTGTCACTAATACCAGATTGTGAAAAAGGAACTAACTGTTGTAAACTGCTTACTAACCATAATGATATGTGGTGTAAATGAACTATTAGACATTTGGCATCACATTTTGACCCTTCATTGTAGCAGACTTTTTCTCCAAGGAATGACGAGATAATACTAGCGTATGTAAACACCGAACCTTAAGTTAAAGAGACACAATACATGTTTAGATTCTCAATAAGGTGGTAGGAATAAACACATGGACTTGTCATGTGCCTGGAAGAACAAAATGAAAATTGTACCAGAAAAAAAGGTGTGAGCAATTGTGCAATACTGTTTTTCAGGAAAACTGAGTGTGAAAGTGTGATCGTTTTTCTGCCATTTATAAGTCATTATAGGAAGGTTAAATTCTGCATGGAAAGGGGAAAACATGTCTTTGGGATAAATCAAGCAACAACAAAAAATGTAATAGTAATGCCATATTTTTTAGCCAGCAGTCGTTTTATTGCGTCAACCTTCTGTTACTGGGACAAAAGTACCTTTGTTTTGTGAATAAATATAAACATTAAATAAAAGTCAGAAAAAGTATTAACAACCCACAATTAAGTCCACACATTCAAGGAAAAAGTTATCAATGTAATTTAAAGCTTTACACATTTCTACTAGCCAATAAAAATCTGACAATATGCAGCAATGACTAGGTCTTGTTTCCCATTGCTTTATTTCTCACGTGCGAATGTTTGTCACAAAAGCTCACTTTCAGATGGGGGACAAAATATTAATTGAAACCAGAGAATCTGAGCTGTTAATTTCTGTGTGTGTGTTTTTTTTTATACACGTTGGAGGAAGTAAATCTGGAAATCGGCCAGATTCCTCATGATGGAGATATTGCCTGAAATTATGCATTAAAGGAGTGATTACACAATATATCCATCAAAATGACATCTGTCTGTTAAGCTTCCTCCTTCATGGGAAGAAAAATAGAATAAAAGTTGCCTCCAGAAAAAGTTCAGATCAGGGTTATCTGATTCGGATTGGGTTAACCAAAGATACATGTAGCAACACATTTATTATAAGTGGATTTTGGAAGTCCAGTGAGTGTAGTAGGCCAATAATAATATAGCAAATATACTTAGATAGGGTTACCAATGGTACTGAGCAATTCTGTTAACATGGATTTGATTGTTCAGAAATAATGGAATCAATAAGTTACTATACTATGTTAAATATATTGATGAAGCTTATAGAATTTTCCAAATTGTTTTCTTCTTGATCTTTCAAATTCAAAACAAGAAAAAGGGAAATCATTTGAATACCAATACATTTATACAAACACATATCAACTCTGTAACCAATGGTACATTTACAATCACATGTATAGAACAAATAGCTCTGTATCATGGACATTTTAACTAAATTGGAAAAGAGTCTGCAAATGACACCCCCTTACTGTACACCAACAAAACTAAATGTTTTACTGCACAAATATAGGCCTATCTGAAGCCTTCATAAATTTCAAAAACAAGTTTGATTGTGCACTCAAAACATGAATGCCTTACATGATGCACTTTGGAACAAAACCCAATTCTCTGTGTGAATATAGCAGGTGACTGGAAAGAGTAGCGTGCAGAGCTTGAAATAGTTCTGCAGTTAATAATGAGGCTCCAGACTCAGGAAACTTACATTCTTTCTGTCTCATTTTGACATTAACCTGTCCATTCCTTCCTTTTAATTGATATTAATGATCAGCTATTTTTTAATTGGATTATGAAGCCCTGTCCTGCTGATAATTAGATCTTTGGAATGTACTTTGTTTTAATAATAAATTGTTGTTAAAAAATTGTGCTTGGGGAAATGGAAAATATGTGCTCGGACTGTTCCCGTATTCTATATTGGCGGTTACAGTTTAAAGGGGGGAATTCAGTAAGATTTGAACCAGGTAAGTTTATCTTAATCATGTTGTTTCCTTTAATAGATGTGTGATGTAGTGCCCCCTTTTTAAACCGTTACAAAGGGTTATAACTGATTTAAAAAAATTATATATATTAATAATAAAGTAAAAAAAAAGAGTAAATAATACAACAGATTTAGTCTTAAATAATATTTTAAACAAATGCTATTAAGTTTGTTGGTAGTTAAGCATTAGGGTTACCAAATGTACACATCTGATTAAACTCACCATACATGAACACAGATGTTTAAATCTTAACTATTAGACTTCTATTACATGCAGTCTCCATAATTATAATTCAATAGAACTTCTTTTCAATAATTGAGAACGAATTTTGACATCCCAGTGAAATTTGTGCGTATTTACAAAAAGCAAAGATACTTTGTTACAAGAAATAATATTCAGTCAAAGAAAATCTGAATATGTGCTCAAATAAATCTTGAATTACTATGTATACATAAATGTTATAGCTAGGAATTTGAGTTGCAAGAGGGAATATTACGCTGGTCTTGGTACCATTTTACTGTTAATAACAACAATTTGTTTCCTTTATCTATGGCTCATTCCATCAACATTATTTTTAGCAAGTTGAGTAGGCTAGGGTTTAGCAACATGAATCCTTCTGAAATTCCATTTAAAATTGGACAATAATTCCAATTAGTTTTGGTCATGGATGCATTGTAAAGGAAATACGTGTAAAATGGTGGAAGAGAAAGAGCTAGGCCTTAAAAGCGGTAGGGTTTACATTAATCTAATGTCTGCATCATCATGCCTGATTGCTTCACCGGCATCATCATCATTGCAGGCCTTTTTCTCTCACTCTCCTCTCTCTGTGCTCAGAGATTATTACCATTAGGGTTTTTTCTTCTTCTTTTAGTCCGTTGTTGTCGGTCTCAGCTAGAGAGACAGAGAGAGAGAGGGAGAGAGAAGGGGGGGGGGGATTGTGCGTGTGTGCAAGCCTGGCTGGCCGCTAGAACCCCGCTAATGGCAATGGTTTGATTGATGGGGGCAGTGGTGAGAGAGTGTTTGCTCTGACCTCCTGAGCTGCCTTGCCTGACAGCCACTACTAGGGCTCGCTTGCCATGCATGCATTCATGCATACATCTAAAGGGGGGGGGGAATCATGGAATATATACAAGAAGTATACCCACTTTGTGGATTCCTGATGAATACAAACTCCCTGTATACCCTGGCAGATTTTAATCTATTTCAAGATTCATTGTTTGTGTTAGGGAAATGTATTGGATGCTGGTGAGTGTACACGCTGCAGTGGGGCTTAGTTCTAATTTTCTGAGTGTGCAAAGCAATAACCCTCTGAACAATTCCTGGCCCGTCAACTAATGCTTAAGGCACAGTGTTCACACAGTCAGTGGTTGTTGTAGAAATCTTAAGATCGCTCTGAGATTTCTTAAAGAGAAATGGTGGAGAATTTAACATAATGAATGGAGGAGTGAAAACAAGCATCCAATTTAAGTAGAGAACACGTCTGTAATTAAATACTGTATATATTCTTTTACAAATGATGAGTTCAAATAGTTTGATATGAAGGGTTGGTGCAGCATTATTTGTTCATGCTGTCTAAAATTTAAATATTGCTATTTAATTTGTTTCTTAACATTTCAATTTCATTGACAATTATTGATTAGTATGTGGGAGTTCTCACTGAAGCAATTAGGGCTGGATAGCATCCTTGACAAAACTATTTTGTGGTAGGTTGGATTATTATCATTATCAGGTTTTTAACAACTCAATTTAATTTAAAACTTAATATTTTAGTTTCTAAATACTACACATCATTTTGTTGTGGAAGAGCAAATTTACTTCAATCCTCTGGTTTTCTAAACACACCATATAACCAACCCATCATCAATTACATATTATAGGTTGTCACATTTTCTAGAAAACACTGTATAGTGGTTTATGTTAGGGATTTTGTGCACTCGTATACATTCTCTTATTTCAATTGTGACAATCAAAATAAGCGTTAGTGTCTTGAGGCCTTCAAATGCTGTTTTATTGAGTTTGACAATACATGTACTTCAGACAATATTTCTCTGAAGGAGTAGTATGAACTTTTATAATCAGTGTGATTTCAGATTTAAGCAACAGCTATTTATAATTAAACAAAAACATTTTAGTTGTTAGTGACTTAGTGTGCTTGTAGAACATTTATTGACTAGCCGTTACAAATTTAAGACACATTTAAGAAATTAAAAAGTACATTCCTGTCACGTTGCATTTTATGCTTTTGACAGATTCGCTTTTTGCCTTTCAAACCACATTGAGAGTTTTAAAACAAACATGGCCAATTGTTCCTACAAATGGATAATGTGAGATTGGCAAAACTTCAAGGTATTTTACCAAACTGATGTTAATAAGCATAACCTGTCTCGGCTGAGTAAGTTTATTCCAGCGACCCGCTGACCTTTCTGTGCAAGGGCCACACCACCAAAGATATGACTTTTAAAGGGAAAATATGAGGGTTTGGGGTCAATGCCTAGGGAGATGGAGAGATGGCGATGGGGACAGCCTGGCTACAAAAGTGTCTTTAATTGGCCACATGTTGCTATGGTAACGGACTTGGCTTAGTCCCAGACTACCACAGTTAAAAGGGATTAACTTGTAAGACAGGGTTCTGGTGTTTTCGGCCCAAAGGGAACTAAATTGCAAATTTATATTTTTTGTGGTTATTTGCCCAAAATGTTTAACAAATGCATGGGTTTCCCCCAATACACACAACAATGACCCTAGGCTGTATCTAGCTCTACTCAGTTATAAATACATACATTTTGACAGCAATATGGTGTGTACATTTTAATCCCACTGAGTACAAAGTGAAGGCAAATCTAAATTGTTTTGTGTGTGCATATTCTTCTTAAACACATTTCAAAATGTTGTTTCTTGTGTGACTCGTTTGACCTGTCATTTTGATTATGTTTAATGTAGAAGGCAAGGGGGAATAACAAAATCATAGCAAACTTCAATTAATTAAAAACACATTCATTTTGTTACGTTAAAATGGTGACCATTTGCAGTTAGTATTTCATTATTCTTAGATAAGAAAACATGAAAATATGATGTTTTAAAGTTCATAAAATAGCCACAACTTGAAGTACCCAGCTTGTAAAAAACTGTGTCACCATCAATAGCCATATCAGCACAAATCTGGTAGAATCAACATATGAAGATACAGAGTAAATCAACAAACAGTCTCATACTGAGGTTTATCAATAGTCTTATCAAAACCCCAGACTGATATATGTCATTAATTCATCAGTAACTGATAATGTTTAATTTGATCAAACAACACAAGATAAACTGTTGATAACATGGAGAATGAAAAACAGTCTTTTGTTGTTGAGAGAGCGTGTTTCAAGTCCTAATGGTAGACTGGACAATAACACTCTCATGACATGTGGAGAAGTTTCAATCTGAAGGCTCCCTGATTAAAGTTAATACCAGTACACATTTTTCAGAGTTATATTTCTGTCCAAAATACTGTCAAAGTTTAAAAATAGCATTTGAAGATCAACAAAACCACATTAAATGCTGCAACCAACAAAAGCATAAGGATAAACAAATCAATCTTTGTCAAATTTTAATTTTTAATTTTTCTCCCAACGAAAATTGGGACTACTAGATTTGATGAAAAGTTTCAGAAATTGATTGAATTTTGTAATTGGTGTTGATTTGAAAGTAGTGGGCTGTAACAATTCCTTCCAAACGCCAATGATGAAGTAACTTACCCTTTACAATCTGACTTTGCACTGTATCAGTATTGTGCATAACCCTACCTGAATGTCACTATGGTCCAAACCATGAAACCATACTGTGCATTCCAGCTAACCTCAATGACTTACTTTCTGTACTCTCTAAGAACAAAGGATGTGGGGTCAGTCAAATATGGCATATCAAAGAATGTGTAAGGACTTTCTAAACACAGAGTGATCATGTCAACAAAAAGAAATGTGTTATTAGGGAACGGGCAAATGGCAAAAAATAACGTCTGTGCTTTGAAGAATGATATCTTTAATGCTCACAGCACATGCTTTAGAATTCTGAATGCTTTTCAGGGCTTCAGTTGATCATAAAAAGCAAATGTCAACATTACAAGTCACAAAAAAAAAAAAAAAAAACACCCTGAAAAAACGGATGTTTATGGTCAGTGTACTGTTAGCAACCATGGAATTCCTAGAGTCTCTGTACAAAGCTAACTTCTACGTCTGTAAACTATTTATTTTGTAATATTCATAAATTTGTCATCACTTTGTACAGATTGTACTTGACATATTGTACACGAGTTGTAAATGTAGTATAGAGCTTGTGTACTAATTTTGCATTTTGTCTAATTTCCCTTTTTCCACATTGAATAATTAAAACAACATTTACCATTTTACAAATTCTAAATTATATGTTTGTGATTACAATGAACCATAGTGTTTTTTTAAGAAGACCTTATCATGGGAAATGTTTTAAATGTGGTTTGACCGCTGTTTGATTTGACAATTTGGCACTACTAATAAAGTAGGCTTTACACATATTGCCATCATGCAGTGAGGAATCACAATCACGTTATCATCAGTCTTTATTGTCAAAGTTACATCATCGAATTGATAGTAAAAAATTGCCATGGTAAACAGAACAAATATTTTTTTTTTCAAAACAAACAAAATTGTGTACATTTTAAAATCTGTGAAGATCGGACAAAATTCTCTGTTTGTCATGATTTTGTAGAAATAAAATTCATCCATTTAAACCAACATTTAGATGAATAGAATATGCGAGTAAATGAACCAGCTTTTCCTTTAAAGTTAATAAATAAAAACCAGCCTATTTATACAAGCATGTATCCTATCTGAGTCAATCCCTGCTGAAAGCCTGAGAGAGTGAGAGAGAGAGAATGGGGCCTCCTCCACCATCTAATGTAAACCAATACATCAAAAAATAAACATGACCTTAGGAGGTCAAACTGAGGTATACACACATTACACACACAAGCTGCATGGGATTATCCAGTGGTGTGTTGTAAAGCCAAGAAGCTACTCTATGCATTGTGCAATACAGTGTTGTGTGTAAACAGGCATAGGGGCATATGGAGCTTGTTTGTTGGGTTTACAAGAGGACAGGACAAAGGACAAGAAGACTGGGCATTGCAGAGGTTACAGCAAAACGTGCCTCTGTTTGTTCAGTATTTTAGGCTGGCAAAATATTGATACATGTATTGGTGTGTTTGGGGATTTTTGTTGTGGTTAAGCTGCATAAGAATGATTGAAATCTATCTGGTAATTTCACATGGATGTGAAACTATTTCTTTGAAAATTTCACTAATGAAATAACGGGGTTTAAATTAATGTTGGATCGTGAAGCTATGGACATTGTTTGTACATTTTAAATCAGTTAGAAACTTCACACAATGATTGTAAATGTAGATCAGTTGAAAAAAGTGATTGGAAAATGTGTACAATTCAACAAGAAGTAGGGAATGTTTAATTTGTATATGTGTGAACACATAGATCTGATTCTATTTTTTTAAATAATAAAATATGTAGAGAATGTTGTGCTTGAAGTATAGGGTAGCATAAATTGCAACTGGCTCATATCAAACAATATAAATATGCTTTCTGTAGGGTTTTCCTCATTTTCAAAGTAGTGTTGGGCTGATAACGCACAAATTGTGAGCCGATACATGCAAAATGTGGCAGATAAAAATTGTATTTTATTATATTTTTTCTTATAGATTTAAAACCAAATTCACAAAAAATCATATATTAAAACTGTTAATATATGCTCCAAATTACTCACATAGAGCTTAGAGAGTGATTAATAACCCATAGGCCTACTATTCAATGTTTCAATGACTTGGCAGCTCGATCAGTTAGTTTATTGTTTCACTGGTCTGCTGGCTTTATTGTTTTTATTTTACTACCAATCCATATGTTAAGGTTTTCTTTACAACATTATCATTTGTATGGGACTTGAGTTTTACTCAGTTTACATAAAGCTATGGAAAGTAATGAGCCAACCATTCGGACAACTTAAACAGAAATTTGATTCATCCTTGGCTGTTTTAACTTGCATTTGACCAGCAGGGCACTAATAGTAACTAGTTAACGCCAGGAATCTTCAGTTTTTATTTTAATTTTATATTTATCAAAATTGCGGAAATTGTTTTTCTTTGAGAGTACCGCTGGCTCAAAGAAACCATGACTTAAAAGCCAAGAGAACAACGATTCTGTTTGAAGTTCTGAGATTTTTTTGTTTATCTATCAAGAAAGTACCATATTCACGCACTGTGAATTGCAAAACTTAAGACATGAGAAACGGCCACCAATTGGGTCCATTGCCGGAAGCAAGGCTGGAATCTTAGTCAGTTCAGACTTACCCCCATTGAGCCCGAATACAATGGTGGAAGCCAAGTAATCCTCTTCTCACAACAAAATGACAATGGCCTGGAATCGGGGAATAAACAATAAACCCCACACAAAGACAGAATTACATCATTTTTTCTACTGCCCCATGTCCTCTTTGTGTGGTTGAAACAAAGCATTGTAATGAGATTGAATGCTGAGTTCCCTCTCTGTAGTGGTAAGTGCCAATGTTACAATGAATATAATAGTTGCATCAGGGAGAATAATAGGTGTGCTGACATGTCATCAGGCGTTAAATGGTTAATGGAGATTGGAGAACAATTAAGACATATCTAGTTAATTTATTAATCAAGTTCTTACATTTTCTTCATCTTTTTAAATCCCGTTTCCTTTAAGTCAAGAGAGGAAAAATTGGATTTAAACACAATTTGTCCGAGATTAGAGCAAATTAGATGGACCGAGTCTTAGAAAATTAATGTCACTAATTCACTCCTATTACATGTAAGCCTTTGTTTGGTTACCTTCAGTTCAATGCACTAACTATAAAGAGTATATTCAGACAAATTGAAGCTGAATAAATGAATCCCCCAAACACCCCATGTCTGACTATACATGGATTAAAAGACAAATAATATTACAACAAATAATAAACTACCAAAAACAACCACTTACCTTGATGAAAATTTGCTTTTATCAAGAAAATTGGACTCTGAATAAAAAGCCCAAGGAAATTTGAACAAAAAGAAAAAAGGAGTAGTAGTGAGTGAGTGAATAGGAGAACGTGTGATTTGAGTGTCTGCTTCTAGGAGATGACCAACCAGTAAGCGATTTTCTAAATGCAATCAGCTGTCAATCAAACACTAATTCTAAGTTGATCAGACTAGCGTTCACATGACTGAACAGTTGAACCATACAGTTATGAAGTAATTGCTTAATGACTGAGGAAATTGCTTATTGACTAAAAAAGTCCTTTTACGTATGAGTTCTACCCCCCCTTCTTATATCAAATAGTGTTAAAACAAAGCAAACATGGGAATGAAGAGATCCAAGGATGAAAAAACGAATTACTTTGATGGATTGTGACAAGCATGATTTATGTAGAGAGAGTTGAGAACTTCAGCCATATTTGTGTGTGTACAGGGCACTATGTTGGATATTAAATAAAATGATGGCTGTACTACATAATGGACTTGTATTGTGCAAAAACACATCCACTAATTCAATCACAAATAATGTTGAATCCAGCAGGTATCCATCAACCCAAAATAAAACTGAACAGAAGAAGGGAAAAAAAGAACCCAAACCAAAACATTCAGTAAATATGTATTCGTCTTTAAATAATCCTTCAAACATAGGAATTGACTACAGACAAGTTTGATTTTATTATTGTCACTACAATATTTTCAATAATTTCTGCCATTGGTACAACCAAGTATTCTAAATTTGTTTGTTGTTAACTCTTTTTCATATCACTGTTGATAATATTTAAAAAAAAAAAAAAAAAAAAAAAAAAAAAAAGTACTTGTAATTGAATATAATGATTTGAGTAACCAAAGGGAAGAAGTAGTTGCAGACAAATATATTTATTCTCATTGTCATTAGTTCTATACTTTATAGATGTCTTAATTATTATTATTTATATTGTTGATATTATTGACCTGTATTAACCTGTTTGCAAATTCTGATGGAAGCTAATGTTTCCTCTTACCCAATCACAAACTTCTTCTTTCTATTGGACTTATGGAAGTGATTAGAGCAGATCCCCTTCCTACTCCAACCCCTCTTCCCTTCTTGCTTTAGCTCTGAATTCATGTCTACTGTTTGTCTGTGATCAGGGTATGCTCAGCTTTCTATACAAACCCTGTACCACACTAGACAAATCTTGTCGGTGAATAAAATGGCCAGCATGCAATTTCTTGTTTACTTGTATATTTTATGTTTTAATAGACTTAGCAAGTCCTGTGTATATTCAAATGTTTGGACACATTAAAGTGCATGATTTTGTGTCAATCACACTGTAAATGTACTTGGTAAGCCAGGTTAGTCTTGTATGGCCTATTGATGAAGGAAGTTTGGTTGAAATTGTTACAATGTTAGCACAGTAAACCAACTCAAATAAAACTAGCATCTGTGAAAAATAATTAAGTCCTGGACTTCTTTAAAAGTCATCATATGTGATGAATGAACTCTAAGAACTTGTAAATCCAGTTAGCTTGTCATTTTACTAAGCTTTTGTCAATAGATCAAATGAAATAAGGATGCTTTGTCAATAGTCAATATATCAAATGAAATGGGGATGCTTTGTCAATAGTCAATATATCAAATGAAATAGGGATGCTTTTCAATACTGAACTAGCCAGCCGGACCACTTGGAGAGAATTCTAACTGGTCCTGATGTCTAGCTGGCTAAATAGGGAGAATATGCTGCTTGGTGGCTCCCTCTTTGCCTAAATTCCATATTATTTTTAAGTTTTCATAATGTATGATATGATAGTAGAAATCAATACACATCTACCTACAAATCTGTCAAATTTATATTCCTGGAAAAAGTTATTCCAATAAACAGGAAGGCAGTGCCGTATTGTTAAATATCCAACTGCCTCACTGATGTTGTCATGTAATTAACCCAGACAGGTCTTTGACAGAAGAATGTGTATTTGATGCCCTTAAGCCGTACTCTTGGAATATCCAGAATGGAGACTCGGTTATTTTATTATACATTGGATTTGGGCCAATTCAAACTTGAGTTTTTCATCACATGGGAGTAACATGGGAATAAAGAAAAATCCTTTATGATTGTTTTGTTGGGCAATTTTTGTATCCTTTGTTGACAAATAAGTGATTGAAGTAGAAGAAAAAAAAGAAGAAAAAAATGTAGACAAATTTAAATGTCAAATTTTCTTTTGACTTCCCAGTCTGCAAAACAAAATGGGCCGCCATAAAAAAGACGTTGTATCTATGGTTGGAGCAATGGCATGAAGTCAGGCTTGAAAAAATTCACATTTTGTCGTAATTTAGATAACTTGTTATTTTAAGCTACGCTGCTCTTTGTGAAAATGGTGACGATGACTACTTATTTGTATATTGATAATGGTAAATTGAAATAAACACACACATTTACTGGCAATATTAATCTTCATTGGTTTCATGAAGACCAACCGACATAAGTGTTTTTTTTTGTTACAATGTGACTACCTAATTTAAATAATTCATAAGTTTTCAGAGGATTCAATTTATTTCCATACTGTGAACATTTCTTAAATTTTGTTGATCCTGTTTTGACAGTGAAAACAACAACATTAACAAAAGCTTATTTAAATTGCGGCAATAGAGATGTGATTTACTGTATCCCAAGCTCATTAGATTGGCCTAATTTTTAGAGTGTCTATTATAATGCATTTGTATTGACCTTAAAATAAACTTTGTGAAAGTTCAGGTTGTGATCAAAATAAAGTTTTGGAAGTCAGCTTTGGATTTGTGTATGCCTGGACTGCAGTCATTGTTACTAGAATTTGAATTTAGAGTTTGAAATTCATATTATCACTGTTTTGTTGTTACTGATGTAGGGCTCGGTGGGGCCTCCTGCACAAGGAGCTCTGACACCATCAAGTGGTCTGCAGCAACCTAGCAGCAACTACAGTCAGCATTCAGGGAGCTTACCGCTTGGCAATCACGGCCAACAACAGGATGATACTCACTCCAATGCAGGCTCAGATACACCACTCACGAGCATGGTTGCTCAAATGCACTCTGGGGATAACAATAGCGAAACAGGTGAGGGTTATACTTCTTAACTTGGTTAACTTGTTGGTAAATTGGTTAGTCAGTATGTTAGACTCGTGCCCATCTACTGTATTGGCAAGGATTTGGCCAATTTCAGGTTGCAAAGCTGGTATACAATTGTGTATAATTTTACCCCCAAAATGACTTATCTCATTGTTAAAAAGCAATTTCTTATGACACAGAAAGTGATATTTACAAGAGGACCTTGAGTCTTTTGCAAAACATATATGAAAGGCAAATAAGTGTCCCCAATTTTTGTCTTTATATATCAATCATCAAAGAAAAAAACTGTCTTAATGGGCATGTGGCAATTGTTGGAGCCATTTTGTGCAAAGTGAGCTGAGCGTGACTTACACTGGAATTACATTACACTTAGATGTACACTAGATGAGACGGTTTATAACTTTAATTCATTCACACAAATTTTAGCAAAGTTATTCTCGTCCTCTCTAATGGCCGGCTAGAAAATGGCGAGAGAATTTAATAAGGAATTCTGTCTTAACTGAATGACATGTTGAGTTTTCATGTATTGTAGAACCTGCCTTTGCTTGGTTAGTGTTTGTAATAACAAAACCAACATTTGGTGTGGGGGAGTGTCACATGTATGGCTAGTGTATATATGCAGTATTCATTAACAGCTATGAATAGTCGGACTTGAAGAGTGTTCTGCAAACAGATACTTTCAAGATGCTCTGGTTTTAATCACTATTTCCACTCATTCCCTAATGGATACCTCCCCCCCCCCCCTGACGGAGACACTAGCATGGCCTCAGTTGGCATTTTGTAATAAACAGGATCTAGGCTTTTTTGTGGAAGGTGTTGTGTCTTGTCTTTTCCCTAATGACACGTAAAAGTTGTGGGAAGAGGCAGTTCAATTTGCAGTTGAGGGTAATTAAGTTCATCAAACAACACCATTCAACATCTGTTTGAAGTTCTTCTACTTAAGAATATCACATCCTTTGAGAAACTTCTGTAAGTATAACAGCAATTAAATTGTAAACAAAATGTATTCAAAAGGAAACTACTTTAGAGTTTGTAGGTGATGTATTAGAAGAAGTACATCAGATTTGAAGTGTTAGGTTACTGCACTTTGTCTTTTGTAATTTGTTAAAGTTTAATGAAAGAAGCCCATGACATGTCAGGATTTATCTTGATCTCATTATTTGATCATTAAAAGAAGAAATGATGTTATCATCTTATGTCCAATCTAGGTTGTCTGTTTGTTTTAATGTAGAGAGTCTAGAGCCTTTCAACTACAACACGCTGGAAGCTCACAGGTTTTCACTTCACAGAAAGATTTGTCCTGATTTTTCTTTTGTGTACAATCATACCACTGTAAAGGATTGTAGCCTAATATTCTTGACTGTGTATCGTGAAACGTTTTTCCAGCTTGCCTTGAATGACACCTCTCTGGAGACACTTCATTACAGTTTACACATCGTTTCTAAAAGTCCTGTGATGATGAAGTCCATACCACTACCAATCCTTCACAAAAGTAGTTCTCTTTGAAAATCTATCAAAGTCAAGAAACAAGCATTTGACGACTGCTTAAACCAAACCTCTGAAAAACATAACTTTTGGACCACTGAATTTGATGAAACTTTTAACAGTTTGGTTGTGCAGAGTGTTTATTGAAAGCTAGAGAATGGGAATACACCTTTTCTTCCAGTAACAAATGATGTGTATTACCTTTAAATCATTATTACTATTATTATTATTACTATTATTATTTAAATCTCTACATTGATTGTCACTTTTAATTTGCAATTTGGCCTTAAATTTAAATCATTATCTACTTTCATTAGATGGTGGTCTTGATAACAGTCTGGGTTCAGGGGAAGGCACAGGTGAAGATGATGATGACGACAGAGCATCCAAACGCCAGAAGAAACGAGGCATCTTCCCCAAATCAGCAACAAACATCATGAGGGCGTGGCTATTTCAGCATCTCACTGTAAGCTCTGACCCAGTCCCACTCATTGTCATGACCAGTGGGGATGAGGTTGGGGATGAGGTGGGGAATGGGGATGAGATGAGGAGAGGGGGTAGGGTGATGAGGTTGGCATGGGATGTTTGTGTTTGATGAAGTTTGGGTTGTGGTGGGATAGGTGATGGGTTGGGATTGGGGATGGGGTTTGGGTGATGAGGTCTTAATGGGGATGGGTTGGGTTGGGGTGGGTGATGAGGTTGGATCTTGGGATGGGGTTTGGGTAATGGGGTTTGGGATGGGGTGGGGGAGTGGTTGGGCAAGGGTCAGCTTTCTTTTTCTGAAGGAATTGTCAGAGCTTTGAAGTTCAAGAAAATCTCAGTAAGAGCAGCTCAGAACTTTCTATGAACCCGAAATATTTTGTACAAAATATTTTGTACTAGACCTAAAATTGTTTCTTTTTCTACTAAATTAGCAAGGAGGAGGTTGGACATTCAGTTGAAGAATACAGGTGTTGGCAGACAAATGCTGAGGGGATGGGGGAGGTAGAAATAAAGTACATGACAGCTATAACAGTGGTTGATGATACGTCATAACACTAGATACAAAGGAATGTACAACCAAACTATCCTGTCATATGGCACTAGCTTCTAAGCAACTTCTGTCACACACAAGTGAAGCATACCATCGCATTGATTGATCATTCACAAAGTTGCTTCCATGTCAGATTCACTGCATTACTCATGACTCTGCACTTTCCTTCTTATTTTGTCTCTTTCCTCTCTATTCACAGCACCCGTACCCCTCTGAAGAACAGAAGAAACAACTAGCGCAAGACACAGGCCTGACGATTCTACAAGTTAACAATTGGTAAGTACTTGTCATCTCAACTCTAAGGCAAGGGTGATGGAATCTGACACATGACAGGGATTAGGATTACACAAGCACTTTGACGACTTATTCATATGTTTAGTGGTCGGTGGTTATTCATAATGTATTTCAGTAATCAGATTTGAGGCATCAAGGGTTCGTGGGCTTTGAACTTGACAGTCTTTCAAAACTTGTAAACTCTTCCCTGCTGGCAAGGGGGGGGGGGAGTTGGGTGATGAGACAGTTTGCCGGATTGGATAATGGGTTTGATGGTGGGTTCTCTGGCAATTACAGATAAAAAGCATCTACATGGATGCTGAGAATGTTAGAAATAGTCAAATTCAAGGTTAGCTAATTGCTTTGAGCCTTCAGCCTTGTCTGGTTCCAAACACAAACATCATCATCTACATCTGCAAACAAAAGCAATAAAGTCAATCCTCAACCTGAAGTTTTACTGACAAATAAAAATACTTCAAGTTTACTCAAAATGGTTGTTTCATTATAAATAAAGAAGAAATTCATTTAAGATCAACTAAGTTTTTTTTCTCAGGTAGTTTTTATCCATCTTTACAGCTAGTAGGCTGTTAGACAATATCTGTTTAATTTTGTTATTGAGTTAGTCCAAGAAAAAACCCGCTATGTCATCCTTCTAATGAGTGTTGATTTGATCAATTTCATGATTCACTACGTCAGACTTTAAGACGGTTTTGTACTTCACTGAACATTATCACAACCGACACTGGCTTAGTGGAGATTAGTCTCTTGTGTCTTAAGTCCCTTGTCACAGGTGGACATTTTGGGTCAATTTGGAGTCAACTAATTCCACTGCACTCAAAATAAAAAGCTGGGTTCCTTACTGTCTTACTGTCAGAGAAAGAAATTAAAGTAAAAATTAAAATGGAGGTATGAATGAGAATGCTTTGTCTGCTGAGAGATTGCCTGGAACTGGTTGCCTGTAAATTGCAAAAATGTGAAATAGCTCTAAGAATAAACATTGCCAGTTTCCCATCAAAATGTTGTTTATGTGAAGATTAAATCTGCTCAGGTACATGTATGCATGATTGGAAATGATTATAAAGACAACTTTTAATCTGAAAGCTATGAACTTGGTGTGAGGACCAATTTTTCTGAGAATTCTTACCATCTGGAATACCATGAGGGGGTTCTATTTTTATTTGCCTAATCAAAAATGTACACAAAACATGGGCGAAATTCCTGACAAAACATAAAGCATCACACAAATTTTTCTGAAACTAAAAACCATGACTCCAGTATGTAATGGAGTTCTCACAGATTGGTTCAAAGAGAAGTTTATAGAAAAGTCGAGAAATAAATGTACTTTCCCAAACTTCTGAGTAAAGGTTTGCTTAACATATAAAGTTCATTGCTCAACAGCCTTAGGCCATGATTGATCTACAC
Organism: Pycnopodia helianthoides; assembly: GCA_032158295.1. Lineage (NCBI taxonomy): Eukaryota > Metazoa > Echinodermata > Asteroidea > Forcipulatida > Asteriidae > Pycnopodia > Pycnopodia helianthoides. Next base: position 35,988,703 of record CM063243.1, read on the forward strand.
AGGTATACAATCACAGTCCACAACAGGTACACTTTGTACATACACACGCACAGAAACAGTCATCTTGTTGTGTTCTATTTGTGGTGCATTCTAGAACCCACAAACTGGATTTCCTTCCCAAAGTGAGGCCAACCAAACCGCCAACACGCTAGATTATTTATTAGGATATTCCCTTCACCGCTGGCACATAAATAAAAATGGAGCACATGGCTTAATCATCATTCCATGTGTCAACAAACCTATCAGTAACAAACGTGCAGAGAGTTTGGATAAAACATTGATTCGCTGGAAATTAGATCTGTCAGAGCTCTTGGAGTTTCAGAGGTGTTGGTGTGAGAGAAGTTAATGTGTGGTGTTATTCTCAGACAGATGTCAGCTGGTACATTGCTTGCTAACAAATGCTCTTTAAAGAGGAATGGAAATGTTGATCAAGTTTCTCCTGCTTTGCTGTAAGACGTGAACACCAAATTTCAGCCAAATTGTTTGTAAATTGGTATAAATTGATGATGTTTAACAGACATCCTTGCTTTGCTGTAATATGAACAGTAACTCTCTTAGACTTGTTTATTAATGAGGAAGTTTGAATATGCTTTTGGATTTTACTCAGCATTAAGTCAGATTTGAACAATTTCAATCAAATTGATGTAATTATTGATAAGACAAAGGTAATTTGCTTAGTTGTATGTACGAACTGTAGCTATATGCTTTCAAGAAAACAAACAAACTAATCCCTACATATTCAAATAAATTTTGCCTACGGACACAAATAGACACTTGTATAAAATTTTAAGAGATTTCACATATATTGTCAAAATTGATTAATTTGTTCTTGTTCACATCTTGCATCTTAACGGCATTTAAGTTTCAAGAAATTCATATAATGATTATACTTTTAAACACCAGCCTCCCCCTTCACCCACCCTCCTCTAATAAAAGACCCACATTCCTTCGGGCTGACATATTTGCAAAATAAAAGAGAAGCTAGACGCAAAGTCAGAAAGTTATCAAAACAGTGCATTGTTAAAGATATGTTATTCCAAAGTATTAACTAAACATCCAAAGAATTAGTCAAGTATGTTAACACTAATAACTATTTATTCTTTGTCTTAAAATTGATCTCAATTGGATACGTAAGCACTGAAAAAGCTATAAAGCTCAATTATGTATTCATCATTATTTCTATGTTAACAAAGGATAAATAAACAAAAAGAGCACAAATTACAGGAAATGGAGGTCTACATGAAAAGCCGATGCTTATTGAAAAATGCCTTTAAAATATAAATGAATGGCTCGCAGAAAAGGTAACATTTGGGATTGAACAAAGAAAAACCGACTGAAGAGGGACTTGAAACTGCGACCTCCTGATTAACGTGCTGACGCTCTACCAACAAAGCTATGTAGCCCTATGTTGGCAGTCTCTATTTTGTCAATATCTTTATTTGGGGGTTCCTGTAACTGCCTTATAGCCAGAGATCTCACCCAAGTTTACGATGCAACCTTGGAAGTGGCAGCAGAGGAATTACCTAATCATTTTTTTGATCAACTCAAAATGATTTAAAAAGAAAAGAAAAGTATAATAAACAGCATAAGACAGGTGCAACTGACAAACAAACAGACTGGACAGAAACAATCCTATGATGAAATATGATGACAATAAATAGGGAAGAAACTGATGATGATTTGACTTTATATTTTGTAGGTTCATCAATGCACGACGTAGGATAGTCCAGCCGATGATAGATCAATCTAACCGTGCAGGTGAGTGTGGGTAGACAATCTCAATCATAACACCTTAAGCATGCTGTGACTGAACTACTACTAACTAGCAAAATAACAACTCCAACTCTGAAAATACAGCATTAGTAATTATCAGGAAAAAACAGTCTTGTAAAGTGCATATCAGTAACAATCTCCAAGAAAAAATATCTACAAAAAACTGTCAAAGTCAAGGAAATATCATTTGAAGACCACCAAAGTCTGCTTAAATCAAATGAAGCAGTCTTAAATGTAAACCCGTTTTCATTGAATTCACTAAAATGTGACCACTGAGTCAAGAGTAGAATTCTGTGGTAAGCAACAGTATGTCATTGGGCTAAGGTCTTTGTTGTACACATTGTTTGCGCCTTACAGGGTGCTGTTAGTGCAGAAATCTGTGGCAACCAACACCAGAAGCCGTTTTGAGATATGGTTGACACATTATAAAGGCTGATGAGATTGGGCCAAAGCTCTTGTCATTCATACAATGTTTGGCACTTAAAAGGAAGTCATAAGTGCAGAATTCTGTGGCGGCCAACCCAATGAGATCACCCCAAGGCCTTTACTTTTCATACAAACTTGCTAAGAAGGAAAACCTTATTTCTTAGCAGAAGAAGGTGACCAGTCAAAAGGCCCTCTTCCTTAAAAAAACAAACTACAACTGCATTGTTTTTGACTTTGCTTAGCAGCTGAGTTTGTTGAACAATACTTTTTACCTGATCAGTTTTGTGAATAATTGCTAGCAGTGAAGATTAAGAATGAGAGATTGATATTTGAGAGGCCTACACTCTTCTCCAGTACAAACTGCCAATAAAGTGGTAGTTATGAAGATTTCATTTCCATAGTTTGAAAAGTTTAAAAACAAAGACCCATTGTTACTCAAAAAGGTGGCATTAAAAGCGACACATATACTACTGTGTGGGTAAAACCAAATAGTATACTTCATACTCTTACTGATTCTATTTTGCAATATAAACGCTTTGGGGGACTGTCTCCCCCTCCTTGATCCAACATATACATCTTTATTATAGATCTACACCCGATTTCATGAAGCTATTCGCACAAAATGCTGTTTAGCAAATGTTTCCACTAAGCATCTCAAACAATACATTTCATGTTGTTTTGGGTGTTCCTGCTAAGCACCGTTATTCTGTGCTAAGCATTATTTGTGTTACTTAAACAGCTTTAAGAAATGAAGCCCAGTAGAGAGGTTTGGAAGAATACATGTCACATAATTATACAACAATCTACTTGGTTTATTACAGAATTGTGATAATAACTGTGTTTCTTGCTGGCTGCATATATATTCTGCATGCTCTTCCTTTTGTTGCAGTTGCATATTAATCCTGAATTTACAACCAATATTGAATATGTATGATTTGATGTTTTCAGAATTCTTAAATCCCTTGTGTTGTAGAAATGTACAGGTACATAGATGGAAATGTTGATTTCAGTAGTAAATTAGGATTGAACAGTGTACATGTATGTGTTGGATCTTTCTGAGGCCATGTAGGAATCTTACAGGTTCACAAGAATGTAGTATTTTTCTCAGGTAGAATAAAGTCCTTAAAACAATGAATTTGTTTTGTATGGACTTGAGTCACGTGTTTGCCATTTTCAGTCTTACTCCCAGATTACAAATGTTCTATACCTTGTTAATGATACAAATAAACCAACATTGTTTTTTTCATGGTGGTAAATGTCTTGACATTGTTATGAATGATAAAAATATTATAGAATAATTTTTTGATGTGTTTTGATGGTAAACAGTGGGTTGCTATGACAATAAGTCAGTTATCAATTTATTTTGAATGATGTTTGTTTAGAACGTTTCATTTGTCATTTTCATTCACTCCTCAGTTAAAACCAGTGACGCTATGTTGTAGATTTTGGGCAGGCTTTTGAGTTCGGGTACCAGACTTGACTGATTAATAGTTTTATATACATGTACAAAGTCCCTTGAAAGTCTTGATATAGTAACATATTCTTTGAGACTGGGGAATTCAAAATAAGATTGAACAAGTGATTGTACTAGGGCTAGCTGTTGTAAGTTATCTACCAAGCTGTGGCATTAATGCAAATATTGATAATGACCTCATGGTTTGACCCCAGTAGGATTTTAATCAAAGGCTAAAGGACCGCACAACAGACTACAAGAAATTTAGTCTATTAGAATAATTGAATAATTTGCTGTTTCATACCAAGCATCTACACCCAACTTGAAGTTTTCGATAACAGTTTAGTGTGTGTCCCTTTCATTGAACCATACTTTGTTCCAAATATCATTTTATACCTTAAGTACAATTTATACCACAATATAAAAACTCCAAGACTTCAGGTTTTCTGAAAGTGATGGATTGATTTTGTTGAGCTGTTTGAATTTCTTCTGAAAATATCATTATAAAAAAATGCGTATGTGGCGTTGTGGTGTGTGGTGGGCAAGCAGTCAAACACACTGGACCCAAGCTCTGGTGTTCCCGATCGGCAGAGAGTGGGTTCGATTTCTGGTCTTGACACTTGTGTCCTTAAGACGGTTAATCATTATTGCTGCATCCTTTGGATTGGCATAACGGTGTTGTTAAAAATTTGAATTTGTATTATGTATCTCTTTTTTTGAAGTAATAGGTTTGGCTGTTGCCTTTGTATCCTTCATGAAAGTATTTTGAACGTCCAATTCTGAAGAGTTAGGAACTACATGTATGTGAACAGTAGGCTTTGTCTTCAATCTAACCCCTAATCCTTAAGGCATTTAGCTTTAGGAATGTAACCTTTAACATAATCGTTTTGTAACTCTTCAAAACCATTGGCATTATGGTATACCTTCTGCCATCCAGCCTTCTGCCATCATGCCTCAGCTTGGCATGGTTGGCTTTACTTCTGCTATGTTTTGGATATTTAGCAGTCTGAATCGTGGAATGGGTTTAGAATTGTTAGGGTTAAATGTCTGTTGTCGTCGTTGTTGTTGTTGTTTGTTGTCGTCGTCGTCGTTGTTGTTATAAAGATGACATTTTTTAGTGATGTTACATTAGTGCCATCTTCTTGAGCCATGTAATTAAGTGGGTTTTTGTGGGTTTTGGTTGGTTTCTTTCTTTCTAATCTACAGTTCCTGGGATGTCGGGCGGGTCAGCCTATAGCCCTGATAGCCAACCCATGGGGGGATTTGTGATGGATACACAACAGATGCATCTCCGTCCACCACCTCCTGGTGATTACTCCGATCATCATCTTTATTGAGACAAAAAAGGTTAATTAAGATGTAATTATATTCTTCTTCTTTTTCTCTTTATATGTGGCATTGTTGGGTGTTGAGTTGTTGATTGTTTGGGGAGCACTGTGTTTAATCTCATGAATGCAATATTGGGGAAAGTCATTGCCTCGCAGTCCATGCTCTTTAATTTAATCTTCATTCCTTTATAAGAATCTTGTTTTTTATTTACTTGGGTATTTGCAAAGACTTCAGATCAAAAAACCTCTTTAGTTTCTTTCTTATTTTTTCTCAATTACACTCCATTAGTACTCCCTTAATTCTACTCTTTGTAATCACAGGAGAAAGACCCATGGGATTGAGAAAGCATTATATTTTATATGAAGCTCAAATAGTGAAGTCATTAAAATGTACATGATTGATTGCTGGCTGGGCTGAACAAAGACTCATGGTACCATTAAGGCAAAAAATAAATAGTCTAATACGGCTTTTGATTGATGTAATTTTTAGTCATATTTGCTATTTTTGTGTATGTGCATCTATTGTTTACATATCCTAATGGTATTGAATCCTAAATATTAGTAGAAAATAAAAGTGTTTACAAATTAAAAGTTGCTAATTTTCTTTGGCAATTTGAACATATTTGACCCAGGATGCATTCTGGTCAAACACAGTGCTCATTAGTGAAAATAGTTTCTGTTGATTAAAGCAATCCACTGCTGGGGAAACCAAAACAATAAAGCCCAATTAATGTATCAAGCCTAACAAGTGTTTCTGCTTTCAAGCAATTCATGCGAGCTGTTTGAAAATAATAAAAAAAACACAAGTTATTTTTTATGTTTACAGCTGATAGGGTATCATCAAATTGACTGAATATCACTGGGTTTGAGTTGGACATGGAGTCCTGATAGGAGGACAAAGTGCTGCCTTTACTTTCACTCATGGGCATTGTGAAGTGTCTCAAAGTTTGATGTACAATACTTTGACCAATAATGTGCATGTTTCTTGATTAGACACAGAAATACAATGAATTTCAAACTATGCACAATGTGCGCCCTTGCTTGGTACAACCATGCATCCTCTTTAAAGCACGAAGTGCGCTTTTCACTTATCAGAAGATTTTTCTCAACTTGGTGTGAGAAAGTTCCTTTGCAAAGGAATCAAAATAAAACAAGACATGTCTTGGTTCTCAATTAGTGGATGGAACAGCTTATGTTTTTTGTAGACAGTGGTAGTTGTGGTCGTTGGTGTAGTGTTGTTGTTTTTTGGTTGTTTTTCTTTGAATAGTGTTTTGGTTTGTTCCAATATGTTTTGTGCACAATCAGAGAGATGTCAGCATTAGCTTCATGCAATGCTTCTATTGATTGGAGTAGTTATAAAGCGCTGTGGACTCAATACTTTATATGCTTTGTAGATTGATATCAAACCTCTGTATTATAAAAGTCTTGATGTGCTGAGCTTAAGATCAAGACACACTGAGACAGGAGTTGTGCATCTGTGATTGAGGATACATTTTGTATCTTTCCAGTCCAAGAAACATGTACCAATGACCAATGACGTCTTACTTTTTTCATTTGAATAACAAAAAACAAAACAGATCCTGTTTTTGACTATTTCCACAACACCATTTTTTCCCAAGCAAGCAAATATAATTTTCCTTATAAGTTCCTTGAAATCGGGGCAAGATCCTACATGGAAATACTGCTGTTAATTTGATCAAGAGATACTCAAAATTCCTTACAAATCGCTGCATATCTCTTTAGACGGCATGAAATTGTTTCCAAATTAGGTTATTTTTTTGTAATGACAGTTGCACAGAGCTGTGTGTTATTGTGTGCACTTGAAACTAATTGGCCTACCCTGGCAATGTGACGTAAATAGATTACCTTTATTATGATGATATTTCAACCATTATACCACTGTGGGAACATAGAGAAAGGATTTTGGGGTAGTTTAAGGGGTTTTCCCTTCAGAACCATTTAGACTTGTGTCAGTCCTTTGGTATTAAGTTATGTGTCTTTCATAGTTTACTTTTTGCCCCCACTAACTTCTCATGCAATTCTCTGTTAAAAGTTTGAAGACTGTTTTAATTTATCAAGATTCCAAAACCTAAATGCATTTGATCATACTTATATCTAATAAATTAAAAAAAATTCATTCATTTGTGAGTACAAAAGTTGAATTCACTTACAAATCAGACTGAATCTCAATATGTTACTACAGAACATCCAAGGCTCTGTTAGATTGATGAAAGTGGTAACAAGTTAAACCATAACTATGAACAAAATACAAGTTAGGATACATGTAGGCTAAACCAATCCAAACCAAACAAACTCAAATTCTAAAATTCTCTGGTTATTCAAAGTTCATCCAAACTTACTACTGTTGAACTAAATCCTGTGCATGACCCCAAATTTCAGCTTGGGATGTGACAAATATTAGCGTGCTGAACACGCTCATTGGAACTAAATTAACCAGTCACTGTCACACATAATACAATCAGTCCAGCATTGTAAATTAAGCTATTTACACTTAGCACATTAATGGTTAAGCCTTTATTCATCAAGTCCTATTTGGGAACACTAATCCAAAAAGAGATAACACTTAGCAAAGGGTGTTAGCACTGTAATAAAGCTGTGGGGAAAATCCTGATTATGTTAGGGGTGAGTTAAATCAAATACGATTTGCGGTCAAATGCCTATCAAGTTACGCTCACTCTCTGTTAGGTTTTTTTCCATGTGTTAAATGCTATTGGAAGTAAGAAATATGAATACATAAATAAAATAAAAAACAACTTTTTGTACCTGACAAAATGGAAGAACTCTCCAGGATGAAAAGGATACATATGAATAGTGTCTTGAATTTGTTTTCAAATTTGATATAAATAGTAATAGGATTCTTCTTGGCCATTGTTGATCCATAAACATCCGCCACCAACAGCAGGTGATCACTCAGATGAAACGAGAGCTGTAGAGCTCATTTAAGTAAATAAATGTTTACTAGAAACTGGCCAGTGTACCGTAAGTCATTGCTAGAAAAAGGAAACCAAACTAAAGTATACAGACTACAATATATGATGACAAAATGTAATTATAATATGGTAAAAAATATTAACAAATGGACATCAAATACATATGTTCAAAATCTAAAATAAATATGAACAAACATGTGTTTAATCAGGGACCACCAGAGGCTCAAGTAAAATAGTCCTTGATTCCTAGACAGATGACAGAATGGTATATATACTAAAGAAATGAAATTTGTATTTCAACATCTAGAAAAACACAAGTCCAATTTGCTATAGCTGTTCCTTTGCCCTTAAATTCAACCAGCTGAGTTTACAGTCATCCTAGGCTGAGGGTCATCTAACCGGGCTGATATTTATACAAGGCACAGAGCTGTTTTTTCCTGTACGCTGCCTTTAATAAACATGAGAGAATGAGAGTCCATGATTGATAGGTGATCAATAGATAGCCTTAAGGAACTTAAGATCAGCTCATTATTACAAAAATCCTGTCTCTTTTTTTGGCTGAGCTGTCTCATCAGCCAGAAACCTTGCCAAATTCTGCATTGTAATTGTAGGAACATGTGATTTGTTGGGGATGAACAATTGCTTATTCTGAAATATGAAATAACCTTGCCAAATTCTGCATTGTAATTCTGGAACATTTGAACAATTCCTCCGAGAGATAAGAACAGTTCCTTGTTCAGAAAAATTGAATATACTTTGCTGAGATTTTTCATTGTCAAAAGATTTGATTTCAATTTCTTTAGATTTATTTTACTTGTGCACTGTTTAAAAAAACCACCCTGAGTAAACGTTGATCAATTCCACATTAAAGTTGTTAAGATAAGAATAAATCCTCTTTTCCCCTCTTTATATGTTACAAGAAACCTTACCCCCATATGTCTTTCTTTGTTGAGAACATGAACTCTCAGAGTGACTCTTTTGACTCTGCTGAAATATTGCCAAAGCTTTGTGGGGGATACAAATATTCTTGTTGTAATTATAATGGGATAAAGTAAATTTCTTTTTCTTACTCAGTGCTTTAATCTCTCTTTTAAAAGCACTTTATTAATTCATTTTAGTAGTTATTTTATTGTTATCAAGTATGTTTCATCTTTACTTACATCAGAAATCTTTCAAAAAATATGCATTGCAAAGTTATGAATGTGGAGGATTATTTTGGATAGACTCAGTTTTAAAAGTGTCATTTGTGTTGTAATTATTCTCAAGTGTTTACCTAAAGATATGATGCATTTATAGTGTTGTTTTTTTTAAAGTGAAATTCATGTCAATCATCTAGATTTCACTAAAAACACCATATAACCAACCTGTCAAATTAGGTCACATTTTCAATGGAATTTTATTTGCATTTTGCCCATTCATACACATGCTTATTTTAATTTTGTACTAAAATACGGAAACAAGTATTTGGGGAGATTTACTCACACACAATGGATTATTTCAGGAATATTTGTTAAGGACATTTGGTACTGGTTTCAATTTGATGAAAAATAACTCTTTTAGATAAAAAATTACAAATGTATTTTTCGGATCATTACCATTCCTTTAAAAATGAAAAATACCCTTGTAGAAAAAACACCATCTGACTTTGATTATTTGGTCAAAGTCTGAAAAACAAAACCTCTCCACAATAAACTGTCAAAAGTGAAAACATTTGAATAGTTTGTACTAAAGGAATGCACCAAGATCTTATCATGAGTATTGACAAGATGATATATGGGCACAACTTTCCCTCCAAATAGGTCATGCATGGCTTTTCCCATGTCCCTCATTATTGCATGCTTAAATTATTCACTTGCATGATGGAATAAATCCCTGCTGTGCATTAAAGTGCCATATTAGGATGAATTCCAGTTTTCCTTTGTTAAAGTTGGTGTTGTAGTAGTGTTTAGATCATGATCTCAATCTGATTTCTGGCTTTGCAGTAGGAGTTAACAAAGGGCTAGGTGTTTTTGTTTTTCCTGCCTTATTTTGATTGCATGCATTTATATAGAAAGTAAACAAAATAGTTGGCCAATGATGTACATTTTCAACCTCAGATTGAAGGGAATTGGATGATGGATTACAAAAAACTATCCATTAATCTTGATATATGTGTAGTTTGAAGATACTGGTGGTACAATTGTATTATATACACCTCTCCTCTATAAAAAAAACCCTACAACAATCGTTCTTTAAACATCATCTTTTCCAAGTAATCTTTAGAACAGGCTGTAAAAGCTGCTGTTATCTTGGATAAAGTATTGCGTTTATGTTACCTTAGATGAAATAAGAACCAACACAATTTTCATAAAAAGGCAACATCTCGGGTGTGATAACATTTTGTGCTAATTCTACCATTATCCATTTTGTTTTAATCAGGCTGGGTTTTGAATTACAAAAAACCCAGACATTATTTGCCTAAGTTTTCCGGATATTAGCAAGACTGTAAGAGGTCTTTAAGAGCCCAATGCAGTCGCTCATCAATCAAGTTGAGGATGATCACTAACTCTGAGATCTACTCTTGCTAGCATGTAATTAATTTAGCATCTAACAGACAGTATCAAATCACAGAAACCATAGATAATCCCTTGCTAGGAAAAAAAAAGCGCACACTAAAAATTGTCAGAGAGAAAATCTGTCTTGGGGAAAAAAAGATCAGAGAAATTCTCAAATCCAGCGGGAAATTTGTCCCTGTCAAGTCGTCAGGATTTTCTTGATGCCAACAAAAAACTGTGGAGATTTAAATCTGTTGCTTTTTACAAGGAGCTTTATTTCAGTGAGCCTTCATTCCTGTGGCTTTTCATTAATATTTAAAGGCACTATCTAATTCAATTTCAAATTCAATTTCTCCAAATCACTATGGGCTTTCTGCACTAATATCTAAATCCCAGTCGTGGCATGCCACTAGTTACTTTAAGAAGAAGATCTGAGCTTGTGGTTGTCTGTGATTGTACAGTACTGTATTGTCTCCATGATAAACATGTACACTCCATTTATTTAGGGTCTGCTTTAAAGCAGAACAAATTACAAAAAAAAACCTTTACGAATTAAACAAGTTCTGAAGAATTAAGTGTTTTAGCTGAAAATATTGCCATAAATATTTAATTGGTTAGCAGTGTAGCAGTCAAATGAGTTATACATAAAATAGCAGTTTAGTGTACATCAAATAGCAGTTTAGTGTTGTACTGTTTCTCCTAGGCAAGCGGTTTGTTTGGTCTGGATTTCTTAAAGCTCTAGTAGATAATTATTGCATACAGAAAGAAAGAAAGACTCTGCTGGGGTTGAAACAAAAAGGCCATTGGCATTGTTTACATTTATAACCATGGCCATTTTGGTTGGTAAGCAATTTTCTTTTCTTTACAATATATTGTGTTACACATCTACTTGCAAAGCAAATTGGAACCAGTTCCAAGCAGTGTAAATTGTTTGACTGCAAAAGGAACCAGTTAACTGTTTATGTTCTTAATACTTAGCAAGCTGCTTGAAATTTGTCTATAGTTGCTCACAAATCAAACATATTTCAGGCATCCCTTTGAGAGGGACTGTTTTATCATAACCATATCCTTTACCCTCAAGCCTGACTGAAACAATTAAAATGATCTGGTTAGGAGAAAAAAAGAAGCCTTATAAATGAAAGAAGGGAAAAGCCATGTTATGCAGACTCATTGTAAATAGTCATGTTATCCCCATGGCAAGATAAACCAGGAACCAGTAATTGTCATTCTAAATTCAAGCTTGCAAAGGAGGCAAATCCATGCTTTTCTTTGTTTAAAGGGATAGTGCCACAATCCTATCTTCTGGACTTATGCTTTAGTCTTTTTTCCCATCTTCTGGACATTACATTAAACACAAATTTATGTGAAGGCAGAATATAGGATTAGTTACATTGATAAGTTTCAATCTGAAAGCTGAAACCACTGGAGTACCAATCCTCCATAAAAGAAGTTTTGTCTGCAATACTGTCAGACCCCCCAAATCACAACTGTTTATTTGGATTGCAGCTGTTGAACTTAGCCAAATATGAACATGCTCAAAACCCGACTCAAGTAAAGTGTTTAAGTTTGTATTTATTTGTTTTACCTTGAAGATGAGAACTGAGTTTGAATGGAATGTTTACAGTTTGGTTGTACAATGTGTTGAATCCAAACTAGGGGATTGGAATGAATACAAAGTCTTCCAAAGTCTATATTATTCTTTAACATGAACATCAGGCTAGTATCGGATGCTTCTTCACTTCAGTGTATGTCAGTGTTCAATAAAGGTTTCTTCAAGAATGGATGTACAATTGGGAGCTTCTTGGGGAAAAATGGCTAGTTTTCATAATGTAGCTCATATGTGTTAGATTTGCTGGTCACCAATAATTCTGTGATAAATTTCTGGCTGCAGTGTTCAAGTTGAATTCATGGCGTGTCGTGGCTGAGTGGATAAGAGCACTGGACTCGAGCTCTGGTGTTTCTGACAAACAGAGTGGGTTCGAGTCCTGGTCCTGACACTTGTGTCCTTAGGCAAGACACTTAACCATTATTGCTGCAGCCTTCGGATGGGACGTAAAGCCGTAGATACACATAAAAGAACCATGTGCACTTATCGTAAAAGAAGGGGTTCCCCCTGGACTCCTGGTTTGATTGGCAGTAAATTGTGCAAAAGCACCTTGTAAACAATTACATGGTGCTACGTAAAGGAAAAAGGTCTCATACTTAAAAATGTATGCTCCATAATACCTTGCAGAAAAAATTACCGAGTGCTTTGAAACTGATAAAGCGCTATATAAGAACTCATATAGTAGTAGTAGTAGTAGTAGTATTCCAATAGTTTATTTCTCTTTAGGAGAATGTAAAGATAAGAGTAACTATCAGCAGTTTTAAAAGAAAATATGCTTGTCAAGTAACTTTTGTGTTGTTTTGTTGATATTTGTTGTTAATTTTTACTTCTCTTTAGAGAGATGGTGGTGTTGGTGGTTGTGGGGGGGGGGAGGGGGGGTTGACTAATGATTGTTGTAGCTGAGGCTTTGTGGATGTTTTTCTTTTGTAGTATCATTATGGAATGTTGATGTTTATTGTTGATTTATGTTGAACAGAAATTTGTGGATTTTAATCTTGCTGCAAAGCTTTAATTGTCGTCATAGTTTAGTTTGCTTTGAGTTCTGTGTACAGCTGCTTTTATCTGTGTTTGGACTTGTTAGGACTTGATTTGTATTGGTGTTTTTTTCTCACTGTTGATATGATTTTTTTGGGGGAGTTTGATTTTGAATCATTTATCTGTTTGATATTTTGTGTTGTATTCTGAAGGTTGTGAAATCCTCTTAGAATGAAAGATATATTTTGGTTTCAGATTGTTTACTGTTTGATTAAGTCTTTGACCACCTCTCAGTCATCAATTAAAAATTAGACTGAATAGAATATTCTTGGACCTGAGAAATCTTTCACTAGCAATTTATTAATTAACAAAAGTGTGTCTTCAGTTTTACCAAAATCAGAGACAAAATGATGAAGTTCGATTTGCAGGTAGCAAGAATTGGATGTTGAAAGTTGAAAGTAGAAACAGGGTTAGATTTGTGTGTGTAAAACTAGGTCATAAGCATTGATAGTTGATTGTCCTGACCATCAATACTCACGGTTCAATGTAAGAGATAGTAGCAGGTATTCAAGCCCAAGTTCATTGTAGTTTATCGACTCTCTACGTGATTCTTTGCGGGAATTGCTCTAAACTCAACCAGATTGGATCCATTTTTTTGTCAAAGTCTTCTTCCTTCAAAGTTGGTCATCAGTAACCATCTGACAGAGACTTTTTGCTAACCATGTCCAGCTCCTCCTCGCTGACTCACTCAATGATATTGTGGAAATTTACCCCCATCAGTAACAGCTGTGTTTAACCAGCTCAAATTGCGGCCAATTTTCCCCTTGCTGGGAACTCCTGTATTCACTACAATAGCAGGCAGTTGAAGGGGACTCTGATTTGACCTGGAAATTCAGCCAGGACTGCCCAGTAGCATGTGGGACCAATCACCCCCAGACAATGAGATACAAATGCACAAATTAACATAGAATGGCATGCCTGAATTGAATTAATCACTGAGATGTTGCTTTCTTTTCCATTGGAATGGAGTTAATCTCTTATTATAGTGTGGGAATTTTGTGTTGATTTTACTAATGTTGTCTTGTTTGGGTGTGGTTTCATTGTGGGTCAGATTTGTGAGATATCTTGTTCAAGGCTTGTTTCCATTGTTAAGATGATGCTCTATTTGAAATGTTGATTTTGTAGGATGATACTGTTATTGATAAAATAATAACTTGCCTGTGAGAGCTTTACTTTCTATTATCTTGTTAACATGCCGATGCCCTCTGAAATACCCATCTGGACTTGCAAAATCAAATTCAGCATAATATTTAATACAAGTATGCACAACATGCCTAGTCACAATACCAATAGTTTTCTTGGAAAGTTACCTCCAGAACATTCCTATATGTTTTTCTCTTGCAAAGTATACATTTTTTATCTACTACAAGGTCAAAAACCTCCCTTTAAAGTGTTCTTGCCCTTCTCAAACTGGACAAGTTTCAAATACACATATTCATTGTTGGGAAGAAGGTGTGATCTAGTCCTCATAAATGATTTGTCTTCATCTGAAAAAGGTTTGCAGTTATAGGAAAAGTGCATCTACTGAAGCATCTGTGACCAGACTATCTTTCGTATGATGTTGTCAACTCTTTAACGATATAGGAACTAGATTATCCAGTTTCCACCCCTAGAAAGTAATGAAGATTGGCAGAGTAATATATTGGAAATTCCAAGTACACAGTTATTTTAAGCGGCATTAAATTTTTCCGGGGTAATTGCACCATGAAGAAGAAGAAGAGAAAAAACCCAATCCAGTTCCGATCCTTCTTTTGGTTTTGCTTTGATTAAATTATGACATCAAAGTCAATCCAGCTAGAAAAATATCAGCATTCAGATGAAACACAACGTCAAAACACTGACATGGAAGTGTGCCCATTTATATTAAAAGTAAACAGACCTGTTTAGGTTTAATGAAAGTTGGGACGTCATTGCTGTCAAAAGGGTTCTCGTCAGGCAGGCTAAGGCCACATGAATTAGGGTATATGATAAAGGCAGTCAATATGAAACTGTGTCATAATTGTTAGTCTGGTTTGTAGGCATCACTTCATCACTACTACTACTACTACGACTTAAAAAAGAAAAGAATTCCAGGTGATATCAACAGTTGAATGAAAGATGCATAGTGTGTTATGCTATTGCTATGAGTAGTCACAGACTGGTTGACTTCAGTGGGTAGTACAGGAAAGCACTGAGTGTCTGAGTTAACGGTATTGTAGAGTGAATAATAGGAGTGATATAAAAGAACTGAGTGTAGAGTAAATTGTGTGAGATTCAAAGACTTGTGTGAGTACCAGTTAATGGACTTAATGGGTTTTTATGAATAAATGTAAACTTCTCTTATCAGTCCCCAAGGCTTCTCAAAGTTATGTAGACAGACCCATTGACTATAGTATTAGTATCTCAACCCCACCGAGCGATTAACTTTTCTGAGTAGTACTGGCATATTTAATTGGAACTACTGAAGAGAATGTACTAGTTCATTTCATGATAAGTTACCGGTTTTTAGTACCTGTAAATACCCATTGAGTATCTCAACTCTCTGAGGGGTGGAGTTACTGAGAGGTATGGGTAACTCAAAATCACTTGAGTATGAGTAAAATGGTGACTTCATAATGATTGACATGTAGGTTTGACTTGATAGTGACTTCATAATGATTGACATGTAGGTTTGACTTGATAACTACATTACAGAAGACTCTGAAACAGCATTACAAAAACCTCATTATAGCTCTGTGATTATAGTAACAGTCTAATAGAATACATCGTCACTGATTAAACTAGGTTTGATCTGAATTACTAAGGAGTATTGATAACAAACTTTCACCTGAAAGACAATGGTACAGGATTGGTAATTATCGAAAAAAGAAAGAAGATCTAATCTAGTTCCAATCTGAAAGCTGACTAATTAAAACGTTTCTACTAGCAGCAATCCTCCAGAGAAAAACTTCCAGCTAAAATAATATCACAGTCTAGACTTGATTGATATTGACCAAGTATCAGAGCCAAACCTTTAATCAGTAATGCTACTTATATTTATACACATTTTTACCTTGACAGACATATCTTCATTTGTACTCTTTGACAATAAAAAACACACGCATTGTCAATTAGAAAGCATCCGATTGAAAAGAAATAGATATTTATTGCGTGTTTACTTTAGATTGAAGTGACTCTGATGAAATCCCACAACATGATCTAGTCACCTTCCTGTCATTTACCCCCAACATTAAACTCAGGACACAAATACTTAGCCTTCCCCCCTCCCCATGAAGATGTGGATGTGTACCCATACGTTGGGGGTAGACTACAATCTAGTACAGGTGAACTTGTTATACCCCGCTCACGTAAAGCCAAGCAGGTTGATAATCCCATGGATTACCGTTCCCCATTAACAGCCCCCTTTACCCGAGCCTGCAGGGGAAATGGCCTAATCAATTTGTTGTGTGCTCTCTGGACTAGCGCCACGGTAGCGGTGGGGGATACGTTTGTAAATAGCTTTTGCTCTGCAGCCTGTTCAAGTAGCCCCTTCTCAATGGCCTTTTGGGAGGGGGGGGTGGTGATCTCTGTCTGTGGTTGACAACCAGGCAAATGTTTCCCATTTAAAGAAAATTTGATTTCCATGGCAAAAGTTTCTAAAGAGTTGCCTTTAAAGTTTGAGGTGGATTTTTGGATAATAAGTTTGGATGTTCAGTTTTCTGCCTACTATCCTTTGATCGTTGTACATGTATTTGTAGATGTCATTATCTGTGGAAATGTTTCTGATTTGTTTTTTGTTAAAAGAATGAAATTGTTCAACTTGTCTGCAAAGTAGCAGTTAAAATGTTTAGATGGAATTTGGATAAGAAGTTTTGAATGTTCAGGTTTTCTGATGAAAGTAGAATGGTTGTGGATGATTGATAGCATTGGAGGTATTTAAAGACATGTTCTAATAAGGGGAACTAGAAGTCAAACAGGCGGTGATGGCCAAAGGGTTGGGGGGGAGGAGTGATGGCCAAAGGGTTGGGGGGGGGGGAGGAGGGAGGCCAAGTACAACGTTAATGAATAATACTCAGTGCTGTTTAAAAGCTGCACTGTCAGCACTTGATAGAGTTCTCTTTCCATTACCCCCGGCATTCTGTAATGAAGCCCAAGTCCATATCCGGGCTTAATCATCCTTTAATGTAGTCAAGTCCTATATGAAGACCCATCTCTTTCTCTCTCTCTCTCTCTCTCTCTGATTCCTTGCTAATCTGTCAGTGACTCTAGGACAGGTTGGTAAGAAGGGGGAGGGAAGGTTGGGAGTGAGGACTAATAGGGGTGCGTGGTTAAGGCTGAATGGGGGGGTACGGCTTGTGGGTAGTGCAGTCTTGTATTAAAGTAGCTCTCCTTAAGATTTTTAGTTGTAGGCAATGTCTTGAACACTTATTAGTTGGCCCAGTGATTGTTCTTGGCGACAACACATGTGGACTAGTGGAGATTTCCATCAAAGTCTAGCCCTGTAACTGTATATTTGTAGAATGTGGATGTTTATAATATTGTACATTATGTATATGCATGGATATAAAGAACCAATTCCATCTTCAGTCATGGTACCAGCATCATTGTTTTGTTCCCTGTCTTCAGATGTCAAAAAGATTGCTAAACCTCATTACACAAAGAAAAGCCCCAATTTGGTTACAATGATATGAATTTGGAAATGAATGAACAAGATGTTCGAACCATGATGTGTTAATATACTTGTGCTTGAAACTGCAGACGATTGCATGAGTTAGTTAGAATAACTAATGTAATGATGAAGACATCCTGTAGTAATGTGCATGGTGCATGACAGTACAGCGTTTATATAGAGCTGATGAGTGTTACAAAACTTGCTTACATAGTCGTGATTTCCTTTTTGTTTAATGCAACTTTCTTTTTCACTTGTAATCTTGGTTGATTTTCATTGGAGCTGCTTGACTTAAACATAAAGTTAAAAGTGGTGGCAGAAAATTCAATTTGACACTTGTGTAAGGGTATTTTGGGGGTTAGTAAGGGATGTTTGGGTGCATGGGTACAGTACTATATGTTACCAAGTATTCTTTGTTTACACAGCTGGCACTGACTCTTGGTGCTAACTCTGTAAACAGAGAATGATTAACTCAAGCTCAAAAATGCTGTGGAAAGCAACATCATTTGTAGTTTGGCCATTTTACATGCAGAGATTCTAAACTCACTCATGCATTGTTTTCATAATAGCTTTTTCTTTCTCATTCTTAACAGTTGATATTTTTCACAGGAATGGGATTTGCAGCGTGGAAAGTTGTTAAATTTACTCATCGATTGTATTTGTGTTTTTTCCTGTTTTTTGTTGTTATGTAGGAGGTCAAGGCATGATGGGTAATGACATGATTGGCCAATCAGCAGCCGTCTCTGGTATGGGCATGCCTCCCGTATCGGGTGGCTCTTCTTACTCCCACTCTACCCAGCTCCACCCCTCAATGCACTCCCAAGCCATGATGCTCGCCGGCCACCCTCACTCCATGATGATGTCCCATCATGCATCAGGGCATGTTGGGTCACACAGCGGTGGGGTTGGCCAATCCTCACCTAGTCTCTTAAACCACAACGACTCCGTCACAGCATAATCAACAATAACAACAAAAGAGAACAAAACATACCTAGAAGGTTAACCTAGAAGGTTGAAGCCACTGCAGATGAGTTACACCGGCAACACCATTTGTAAATATCTGTCTGACATCTACTTGTATTGAACTTAACTTGTGATATATCATGGTACTTGCTCTAGCACTTTTTGCAACTTGGTAATCCTGTTGGTAAGTGTCAAGTCACTGCACCATAAACAATGCCCACTTTACACATGATTTTAGGAAGGTCACTGGAAATACATTGAACTCGTTGTTCTTCTACAATTTATATACTCTGAAGTTCTGGCCTTACACATGTTTTGCAAATAGTGTAGGATTTATTACAAATGTCAGTTTTTGTCATATCCAGGCTTTTTGTCCTTGGGTCAGGATTTTTTTATTTGTGTAGATTGCCCTTTGCATTTACAGTTCCTTACAAGACATAAACTGACTATAAAGAAGAGAGATAAGTCTCTAGTGGTCAATTTAAGTTGATGTAGAGAGTCTGTAAATCTTTCACATGTTACACTCTCAAGGCTTTCTGTTCAAAGAGAAGACCTCTCCCTGTTTTTTAGCATTGGTCAATTTTTGGCAATCATGACCCTGCATAAAGTTTTGAAGCTAGAAAAATGCTGAAGCCAGAAAACAGCCAGTTGTGAGAGTGGGACTAATGCATGTGATGTACTTACCAACAGGATAAAGGTTTGATAATGCCAACTCTCCTCTCTTCTACTGCACTCTCCTTAATTTAATATCATAATGGACTTGGGTGAATGTCAAATGCTTAATGCCAAAATATTTTTGTTATTTTATTCAATTTGTTTCTTTGCTCTGTTCGGAAAATGAATATACCCAAGGACTAATATTCTTGCCAAACAACATTTTAAAATGTTGCTTCATTGTTTAAACCATACGCATCATATTTCTTAGCAACAATAATTATTGAGGTATACACAAATAAAATATTTGGAACAAATTACTTGACGATAAGAAATCATGTACTTTTAGCTGTTTCAGGAATCAGTTAACATACAAAGCTGTAAAAAAACAAAAAAGAAAAGAAGAAGAAGAACACTTTAGAGTTGTAGTTTTGTGCTGCAATTTGTGGGATCCACTATGTAGTGCACTACCAAAACATTGCTGTGGAGAAGTCATTGTTTCAAAGAAGACATTAGATTTGCAATAATTGAAATAAAAACCAAATTTTGAGTACAATGAGCTGAAAAACTCAATTCAAGTACTGGTAATTATGATGACCTAGTTCACCGATACACAAGTTCCTAACTGAACTGGATCTTGCTAATTAAACAGACATTACTTCTTTGGTTAACTCCATATTTTTACATTGCAAAAGATTGAAACTGAGACCTTGATACACAGTGAGAAAAATGCCTTCTCTCACGCAAACTCTTGGTGGCGCACTTCGATGTGAATGGCTTCAAAACATTGTTGGGTATTTATCTGTAAAAACCACAATCTAATGTACAGAAACATACAGTATGCATTACTTTCATTGCATTGTATTCAGTTAAAAGTCGTAATCCAAGCG
Source organism: Pycnopodia helianthoides (assembly GCA_032158295.1). Classification (NCBI taxonomy): domain Eukaryota; kingdom Metazoa; phylum Echinodermata; class Asteroidea; order Forcipulatida; family Asteriidae; genus Pycnopodia; species Pycnopodia helianthoides. The sequence continues at coordinate 36,008,943 of CM063243.1, forward strand.
CCACTTTGTATTCTACGCATATTTTATGACATTTGGAAATTACCAACAGAAGTTCTGATATTGTTGGTTCTAGCAATTCTGGAGTGGATAATTTGTGGAGAATAAAAGATGAAATTAGATTATTCCCAATTGTGTATTAACCCAATTCCACTGACATCATGACCCATGATGAATCTTGACTGGCCATGTGTTACTGTGCAGTATGTAGACCATGATGAGACAGTAGCTGGTAGTAAGGTCATGCCAATGTAAAGGGTCTGTACTCTCTCTTGGTATCAATAAGGATGTTATCAACTTATGCTATGGCTGGGTTCAATATTACAGTGAAAGCATTGTGGTAACATTTCAAGCAACATGTGGCTAGAACCATTAATGCAAATCACATTGTGTAGAGGTCTACATATGTTTTTAACCTCTTTTGAAGTATTCTTAATTACTCTACTTTTCATATATCACATTGAAATCACATACTTTCTGGTCATTAGGTTTGCCCTTTCATTTTTTTTCCAAACAATTTTCCTCATTCTTGTTGACAAGAAAGTTCAGCAAAGATATTCTTTTCTAAAAAATACAATAAAATAAATGTTTGTGCCAACTACAAATGCGTGCCAAGAGAATCCCTGGTTTTTACATTCTGAACTCACATATGGTGCCAACAAATACAAATTAAATGTCTATCACATAGTCAGTCGATAATTGAAAACCACACCATAAAACTTCTCTTTTTTCAATTCCATGAGGTAACTCTTAAAGCCTTACATTGTTCTTAGAGATTCTATTGTCAACTAAAGATTTTTTTTTGAAATTGACACTTATCCAGGGGCAGTTTAATCAAATACTAATTTTCTTAATATTTCTGAGTGTGAACACATTATTAAGGTAAACTCCTTGTAAATAAATAGTTGTTGTTTTTTACTCTTATCCAACCTGGAGTGCTCGCTAGGTTTAATCAATTGAGACAAAGATTCTGTGTGTCCACTGAAAGTGGTTTTTCGGTGCAACCCTTTTTTTTTTTAAAAGGAGATCTTTTATATTTGTTTTCTTAGTTCCCACAAAATCCAGGCAAAGTCGGAAACTCCTTTAAATGTTGGATATTTAAAAATTCTTCTGATTGTAAAGTTTCTTTGATTCAAACTTGTGGATCTTATTGTCTCGGAATACTGGAGATTGTGTCCCTAAATAGTGAGGAAAATAAATCCATAACAGGTTTGTAAACAGAAAATTTGCTCTTTGCTGGATTTTGAGGGAACAAGTTAAAAGATGTCTTGAAATTAAGTCTAAATTGTAGAGTTTAAATTGATAATTGTGAGTAAAGTACAGAATCAATTCCAATGATTGGAATGGTATGTATACTTGGATGTTTTTTTGTAATGTTTAAAGTACATTGCCCACCTATAATTATTTTTATGATTTGTGATTTTTTTTTGTCAAAATATATTTCTCATTTTTATAAGTTTGTCTCCAAAATTCAAATAGGATTTTGAGGATATTTATATTTTTACCATCTGGTGTTTTTTTGCAACATGGAAGCTATTAACACAATCTGCTGTCAACTAATGAAACAACTTTACAACATTAGTAACAAACAATACTAATGTCAAGCTCAAGGTAGAAGGGATTACACCTTGTGTTAAATCTCTGTTGTGATTGAGAATGGTTCAGAATAGAATACTAGTGGGTTACTTTATATATCAAACAGTATACTCTATATGTCATCCGAGATTTGACACACAGTGTCACCACAAACCTTTATCTTATTAGGCTTTCACCATGCAATCCTTTCAAGTCATTTCTTATTTCAAACTGATGAAATTTAAGAGGATACTTGATGTAAATTAGTTTCTAGTAGCAGTCGTACTGAGACATGTTTCGAGACCCTCTTCCTCACTTTATAGATATTATGATGCATAAATATACTACATATAATCAATTTTCAGGGGGAATTTCGATTATAAATTTGGGGAATTTTGCTCTTAATTACTCTTCCAAAAACCAAAGTTAAAGTTTCCTTAAAACTTATTATCTTTATTCAAAAATCATAAAAGAGCTCAGTTAGAAAACTTGTGTTGTCTTCTGAATGAAAAGATTGGTAGAGTTACTCAAGTTCAAAATCAGTTTTTTATGAAAAAAATAAGTCAAAGGTGTAAAAAAGGAATATGCATGTGTTGTGCCTGTTTGTGTGTGTTTTTGTCATAGAAATAAACCTGGGAAGTGCTGAGCCCATGTGTCATCTTTGTCTGCTGTGGACGCCCTCTATGTCAGCTGTGGACATAGAGTACCAATACCATGTGACATGCCTGTATGGCAAAATTAACCAGATCAACCAATGGGAAAGCTACAATTTGCCATACAGGTAAAATGGCAGCATGCATGAATTGCCTCAAAGCAGAGATGCACTGATAACTAATCACACAGCATTCTCCATGGTATATTTCTATAGTTTCACCACATAAACTTTGTCAGGCCCTGAAACTTTGAAAAAAGAAGAAGTTGTGGTCTTTTAAATGTGAACTTCACAGGTGAAATTTCTTCATTCGAGAGTGCATTTTCCAAAAGGCAGAATTCAACCACTTACAAACCAGCATTGCATAAACAGGTATTGCCCTCAATTATTCTTGTCTTATTTTTAGCAGTGTACTTGAAGTATTGGTGCTTGTAAAACTAAATAGGTTAATTTGAGTAGAGATGTATGTTACTTTCTTTGATGAGTATGGGAAAGTGGAAGATTTCATTATATTCAATGTGTGGATAGAGATACAGCATTTAAGTTTCAAGAGTATAATAAGTCTATTTCTGATTTTGTTTGTCTATTTTTCCCATTTATTTTAAATGAACTTGTGTAAAATGAAAGAGATGTTTTCTTGCCAATCTGTTGGTGATGTATTATGTAACCCACCCATTTTTTTTCTTCCGTGTTCGTTTGACATTGGACACTGGACAGCAATATTGATTTTTTCTTGAAAATTCATGGACATATTTTTCAAGAAATGAAGTTTATTTCTGTTTCATATATTTATTCACTCAGCAAAGTTACCGGGGAATTAACAACAAAATGTACATGGAAATGTGACTGGTTAACTATTTCACTGAGTAAAAGGTACCAGGGAATTAATGGCAAGAAATGTACATGACAATTTGACTTGTTTACATATATGCAAGGTTGTTTTTTCAAATAGATTTGCTTATGTTAGCTCTGTGGCCTTGGATTTGTACATCTTTTGTCCCCTTATTTCTGATTTGAAGATGAGGCACATCAGGTTTGCATACAAGTCAGGGAAAAAAGTTGACTCTACAAACTTTGGCCCAATTCGCTGGGGCTGTCTATTCTAAGCTGAAATTTGCTATACAAGTGCTTTGCAAATTGATGGTTTTCAGCAGCCCTAAGGAAATGGGAGACTTCACATTGCTAGGTGGAAAGCAGACAGACCAAGTAATGTTTTCATTTGTTTCGCATTTCTAATAACAATAGATTTACCTGGTAAGTCTGCTGCCACCTAGCGGCCAAGAAGTATCCCATTTGCACTTTTGATTTGAAGTCATGTGTAGGTACTTTTTTCACTTGGGCAGAATTGCCAGTTCTAACTTGGGTTTTATGTTATGGCAGTTTGCCTTGAGTTTTCCAATCTCTTCACTTTTAATGAGCAAGATTGACTGGACAACTCTAATGTTTATACTCTACAGTGTAATATTATAAAGAGTGATATTGATTCTTATTTTGTACTTTTTGCTTATCGGTTTTTGCTTTCCCACCTGTGTTAATACAAAAAGTGTATTAAACAAATCTTAGTCACATCGATTATTTTTTTTAAAACTCCATTTAATCATATTTTGGATTGTCAGATGTTTGAGTAATCTGAATCATGTTTGTATTGATAGTTTCAAACTCAAAGTGAGAGGGTGGGGGGGGGGGGTATTTAACAAATGATTTAGACATTGTCCGATTAAAATAGATCAGATAAGGATATTAAAAAACCTGCATATTTGGATTTGCCAAATGTGTGTGGTCTGTATTCATTGTGTATAACATTGATTGAATATGCTACCTCTTTTACTTGTATGTACCTTGAAATGATGAGGTTTATCTGTGGGAAATCTTAGTAACTAGGGACAATAACAATCACAGTTTTGTCACATTGAGCTTTTTTAAATGGGGGTGTATCTTTGATGAATATTGATAAATGCAAATTAATTGGGGAACCTATACAGATAGACAAATGTGAAACATTTAATGACATTTCACAAATGCAACTGCTTACAACTTTGGTAAAATGAGGAAGAACTAATTAATACTTTCCAAGAACTAAAACACGAAAAACTGATAAAAAATTTGTTTGTTCCACTCCAGTCATTAAAAAGAATGACGATTATAAAGTATTAAACGCGTTACACCTTGTGATGAAAACACAAAACCATTGATGATGAATCTAGAACTTTCTTTCATCCAATTTAATTGGAAGCAAGAGAAATATTTTGGTTAAATTCTAACAGTGTACACACCGTTTCAAGATTTTGCTGAATCCTTACATAATCCCTTTTTGACAAACACTTTGTGTGTAACTTACACTTTCTCCATAGGCAGAGTTTTTTTTTTTTCTTTTCTTCTTCATACAAATATTTATCAAATTAATTTGAGTATTTGTGGAGGTCGAGGCCTGGTCTGATATTCAAGGCCTTTCAATGTGGTTGCTGCCAGTATTTTAACGTATGTAGATTCTTTCTAATTGTTTAGTATGTGTAAACACAGATTCTTAATTTAAAGACTATTTGTGAATGTTTTTTCTTATTATTTAAACAAAAATCTAACCTCCAGTTTTGTTGAGCTGAAGAGGTGTCTTTTAACAAAGTTGTTTGAGTAGGATTGCTTAAAGCTAAATGGTGTTTCTTCTGTGTTGTTTGTAGATTGATGTACATTGTTAGTTGGTTCTTATGTAACATTTATATGCCACTGTTGGTTTTTTCTTTTTGGGCCCTGCTGTACCTTTTTGTAATTGTCTTTAAGAGCTAGCATGTATAACTATGCCTTTATTTTTTTTGATTTTTTCCCCTGCTACCTTTTTCCTTGTTTTTGTCATGTTATAGCTTTGGACGCTAGTATATAGAAGCACACAAGCTGTAACTATCAGTCATATATAATAAACTGTTGTTATTTAACAGACATATTTTACGCGTGTTAATTTGTATTTATTTATCCATTGTTCTGAAGCTGAGCAGAGCACATTGTTCATTACCAGAAATAATAATAAGTTTTATTTCACATGGTTTTAGCTGTTAACGATAGAAATGCAGAGCGAGTAATAACCTGTCCAACTTAGCAAAGTTAACTAAGGTCAAGAGATCATTCTATTGTCATGTATTTGAACATACATGGTAGAATGATATCCTGTGCCCATGTACATGTCAAATTTGACAAAAATATACTACCTCTTTTAGAGGTAAAATAGAAATACTTAACCAATGTCGCCATTTTGCCATACCTGCGTCAGGCTTGTGATATCATTTGACCATACATGTATGTCACATGGCATCAATAAGTCACATCCACTACAGAATGGAGTTGATCTTAATGCTCCGTTTGTATTCCACTAACTTACTCCATTCTTATTTCTCACACTATCCAAATCATACCTAATATAATAACATGTATAATGGTTTAATGTTCATCCGTTTTTCCATTAACACATGGGTTACACTTATTTAATGTTCATGTACATCTCCTTGTCTATTTTTCAGAACACACTCGGAGATTATTTTGTTATTCCCATTATTACACAATTACAAAAAAAACCTCACAATTTGCGATGAATTTTATTTGTGTACAATTGTACATTTTTATTTACAAGTTGTTATAGCGAATTGTTACATAGACATGATGATACAATAGAGTCCACCAAAAGGGGCTCATCGGTCCTGTCCAAATCTTGATTAATTTAAAGAAACTGCTTTGGTTCTGAATTGTAATTAAGAAACAATGATTAATGTTATTTGACAAGGTCCAACTTTATAAAAATTGTTCAGCAGAAAATAATGCTAAGAATGAAATGTTGGCTGGTTACCAAGATGTTTATGCGATTTGGAAATCTTTGTGTTTAACAGCATTATGAAAACTAGCCCAGTTTAGCTTTTACACATTTCCATGTAGAATTTCTAATGTAAAAGTTCATGATAAGCAAGATAAAGCATCTTTAACTATGACTCGACTGTTGGCTTTAGCAGTAGTGTTTAAACAGCAAGATGGCTATAGCTACAATCAAGGCAGGTAGTCTGGAAACAACCTATAGATAGACTGGTACCTTTTCAGATTATGTCATTGATGATGATGATGGATTGGTGGTAAGGATACAAGACAAGTACAGCATTTAAAAAAGTGTGCCTTGCTTCCTTTTGGGTTGTGACGAAAGAGTGGTTGGCCAAAATAACTGCATTGGATCTTCTCTATTGGCTCAGAGCAAGAACCAGGTGAGTTTAAATGCTGTACACCTGCCTGTTTAATTTAACAAGATGTACTCATTTATTGCATTAGGTGCTGTATAAATGGCACTTGGCACTTTCCAAGTCCAGTTGAAAATCATCCACAGACACTTAAAGTGTGATGTAAACTATGACCTCATTTGTCTAGTGGTTAAGGCATCTACTCTAGAATTTAAACAGTTGTTGATTTAAAGCACATGTACAACATTGGTCAGTTTTAAAGACTAGTATCCACACTTCCTGTGACCCAACATAATACATGAAATAACAAACCTGTGAAATGTTAAGCTCAATCAGTCTTTGGAGTCATGAGAAAACGTTGAAAACCCCATTATGTGTTTTCACTGTTTTCAAACATCGGTTTTGGTCATGCGCAATAAAGACTAATTGTTTGACTAATTTCCTAAAAACTATAGCATTTCAAGCAAAACTATTTCAAGGGAAGTTTACCACTATGATCATCTTTTTAAGTTATGTGCAAATCTGTGAACATTTATATGTTCAATCTTACCAATGTTGTACACACCCTTTAAGTCCCATGCAAGGTTGTCCACAGGACTGGAGGGAGTGTACAGTACCTTACACACATCAAATCAAGTCAGTTTACTCCTACATTCTTAATACTAGATACATTTCAATTATAATCTGAGGGTTTAATGTAGATCAGGGTTGGTTACATGTTATAATGTAGAATTGCCCCATTACATTAATACATGTTACCATGTTATAAATACAATTAATCATAAACAACAAGACCAGACCATTTTGGCTTCTTAACCAAAGTTAGGTCATAAGCAGTGACAGAACTTTTCAAAAACGAAAAACATACAAAAACTAATAAAAAATGTGGTGTGTTGTGGCGGAGTGGTCAAGCGCACCAGACTCAAGCTCTGGTGTCTCTTCAGCAGAGTGTGGGTTCGAGTTTGGGTCTTGACATTTGTGTACTTAAGCAAGGTCCTGGATGTTGTGTAATGCATGTAAAATAAACCAGTACGCTTGTCATTAAGATAAGGGGTTTTTGCCACGGTGTTTCTAGCATGATTGGCTGCATTAAGTTTGCGCCACAACACCTTGTAAACCATTACAACTGTTCAAATTTACATCTAAATTTTTGGGTCATATTGGCCAAAATTTGGACCAAGCATCTTTAATGCTCAAGTTATCACTCATTCTCTCCTACGATAAATTAACATTTCTAGAGTAGCTACAGGCAACCCAAATAAATCATTAATTAAAATAATATTTAAATAAATAAAAAATATTAACAACCCTTCATAAAATTAGTTGACATAAAATTAACTTCCTCAAATACAGAGTGTAAACTTCTGTAAAAAAATGTATCCCACAAAAATAATTAATTATAAATGATGCAGTGTCCCATACTTTGAGGCACATAGTTGTGTCAGCGGGTTAACCATTCTGTGGTTATCAACTGCAGAAGTTATCCTGTGTTTCCAATAATACCAACACTGCTGCTATGAATTCAAACTACTGCATTCAAATCATTGCTTTGTAACACATTGAACTTGTGTTCTTGACGCAAGCCCTCTATGAATGTCACTATTTCTCAAATTGAGTCTGATTGAGACAAGCATTGTAACTATTATGCCCTAACACTCCTGCAGCAAGGGCTGCTCGCTCTGTGTTGCTGCAGCAAACCATGGCATGTTGCTGTTATCTGTCTTACTGTAATCCAATACTAAAATTAACTAACGCTGCTGCATCATGCGTTGCTGACTGCCTGCCTTGTGTTGCTGCAATCGAGCCATGGCTTGCTGTCGTTTTCTCTCAATCTCAGTCTGACTGCAAACCTTATGACTACCACCTGAAACACAATAGAACAAAAAGCTTTATTTAATTGTTTAAAAGCCGACTCATTTTCAAATAAATAGCAACTGTGACCGACATTCTGTGGACAATTACATGATGCATGTTACATTAGCCTAAAAGATTCTGAATCAATTTTGTGCCTTGATATGTTGAAAGCAAATCTCAGCATGAGCGGTAAGTTGTGACAATCATTGATATAACCAGACTTCTGATACCTGTGGCCAATGAAGTGCAAGGAACTTTGGAATTGCTCTTGTTTTTTTTGTATTCTAACAGTCGGAGGTCGGTAACTCTTAGACTCAAATATTTAGGCTGACCAACGGGAAATGCAATATGGGATCAGTTTGTTAGGAGGATGAGTAATTTATCTGTACAGCTTCTGACAGTTAATTGTTGTCATATTTTCAGGAACTGACACTTCAAGACTATGGGATGCATTGGATTATGGTAATCTTTCATGATCTGTCTTACTGGCTTTCTTTTCATAATGCAGCATCCCTTACAAGATGGATGAGCATTTCTCACAAGAGGGATTATCCTTTCAGTGAAGAGTTTCATTCTATTTTAAAGTTAAAAATGTTTTGTATTGTGGGTTGTGACTGCTAAAATAACATGAGAAGGGTGGCTGGGTTACTTTAGCTGACATTGTCATGTAAAAGTAATCCAGCAATAAACCATTTAAGAGTTAAATTTGATAAATGTCTGGTAAATCGACTTGAGTCTTAATAGTAGTATTATTAATTGGGTTAGAATTGGAGACCCTTACTTTCATTGCCATGCAAAGGAATTATAATTGAGCTGTTTTTCAATTTACACAAAAGTTTAGACCCCTGTTTCAGATCCCAGGTACTACCCAGTCATACATTAGTGGTCTTTGGAAAAGTACTTATTCCTACACCTTATTACATGTAGTTTTCATCAAATAGACGAAACAACCAAATTGTCAAAAATTCAAAATAAATGGTCATGGTCATGACAAAATGGTTTGTCGAGGATTTTGTGCATTGTTGTTAATGAGCTGATCTCAACATAGCAAATCAAAGTAGAAACTGAGTGCAATTGTCTTACACCTCATAGCAATACAGACATATTATTACTCGGGTTAATGGTACAGGTGATGAGCTTTAAGATTGTAACCCTTTAGAGACCATTCATTCTATATAATCATCACCATACGCCTAGACATGGTTCTAATGTTGATGTTTTGAAACAATTTGTTCTTGTCAAAGTGTCTGGAAAATAATATAAAACATAAATTTTGTTTTGTTTTAGAAACATAGATCTACTAGATGTTAACATAGGAAAATTTGAAAAATGTCTATTCAAAGACATGACCTTTACTTTGACCCACTGGGTTGAGTGGAAGAAGGTCAAATCTTGTGGCCGTTTCCGGCTGCTATGGGCATTTTGGTACAAGCGGTTTCTGGCTGCTATGGGCATTTTGGTACAAGCCGTGTCTGGCTGCTATGGGCATTTTGGTACAAGCCGTGTCTGGCCGCTATGGGCATTTTGGTACAAGCCGTGTCTGGCCGCTATGGGCATTTTGGTACAAGCCGTTTCCGGCTGTATGGGCATTTTTAGTACAAGCCGTTTCTGGCTGCTATGGGCATTTTGGTACAAGCCGTTTCTGGCCGCTATGGGCATTTTGGTACAAGCGGTTTCTGGCCGCTATGGGCATTTTGGTACAAGCCGTTTCTGGCTGCTATGGGCATTTTGGTACAAGCGGTTTCTGGCTGCTATGGGCATTTTGGTACAAGCCGTGTCTGGCCGCTTTGGTCTCTAAAGGGTTTAGTACTTTCGGCCACGGACAATCATGCATTATGTCTTTAATAATGACAGCTTGTTTAGTTTGATAACCGTATATTGAGTGAAAACTACAAGAATGCAGGCATACGTGTACAGATTAGGGCAAACTAAAAACTCATAGGAGATTGCTTATTAAACTTGTTGTTTTTATGAAAGAGATTTCCAACAAACTATGTCTCAATTAACTCTAAGTAAGGAAATGGTTTAATTGAAATGCATGAACACATTGTTGTGATAGATTATCATTTGTTGTGGAATGTTTCGACCTACCTGTGGAAGTTGATAATACTGCAGGCTTTGTACTTGCTGATAAAGTTGTCTTTGTCTGGAAGGATCTCATACTTTGAGCTGTGAGTGTTTTATAGCTTGTAGAATTGGCATTCACAGGTTTACTATAAGAAGAAGCTAGATTGTCATTGGTTGAAGATGGTCCAGTGGCATTATAAACACTACTTGGCACTGCTGGTTGAGTTGTATTTAGTGATGGTACACCAGACCCATTGGATTGGGGGTGCGGATGTGTAGTCTGGTGCCTGATGGTATTGTTGACTGGCTGTATGTTCTTTACATGTACAGGAAGCACTGTGTTTATTGTACTTTGGAATGGTTGGTTTATGAACAGGGTACTGGTGGAACACTTCCCCACTGGTGCTGTGCTTGTACAGTGAGAAACAGCTTTAGATATGTCCTTGACTGGCTTTCTGAATTTATATGTGGTTGTAGATGATGACCCTATGCAAGAGTTTGTGGTTATCTTTGATGAGCTTTGAGTCTTTATAGCTTTGTCAACAGACTGGGTTGTGTTGGTCCTTGTTGACATGAAGGGCTTGGAGTCTTGTGCAGACTGGTTTGTGTTGGTCCTTGTTGATGTGAAGGGCTTGGAGTCTTGTGCAGACTGGGTTGTGTTGGTCCTTGTTGACATGAAGGGCTTGGAGTCTTGTGCAGACTGGTTTGTGTTGGTCCTTGTTGATATGAAGGGCTTGGAGTCTTGTACCTGGGTTATTTGTTCTGAGGCTTGGGTGGTCTGAGGAGAGTCTATCCCAACACACAATGACATCATCATCTCATCTGTCAGACTACTCTCAAATAGATCCATGTTATCCCAGCCCTCTTGGATAGATGATGAAGAATTAATTGAGCTTGATTCAGTAAGTTGAAGTTTATTGCTGATTGGATTGCAAGTTGCATTGCACGGTTTGAGTGAGTTACTACTTTTACCTGCTGCATTCGCTGTTGGTTTGAGTTGTATGCAGCTGCTTGTATATGGTTTAGCTAGGTTTGATTTGGCACTGCATCCATCTAGATGAGCAGGCAAACTGACATGAGTTTTGTAACTTGGTGGAGCTTGGTATTGCTCTGATTGTACAATTGTACAGTTTGAGACTTGAGTCACTTGAGCTGGTGGTGGTCGTTTTACTGCTACAGGTTTCTCCAATGGAACCTGTTTCTTTTCTTGATTTGAACAGGTATCTTTTACAACATTCCTAGCATTAAACCTTGATTTTGTGCAATGCTGTACATGTATTTGGTTTGCAGCCGTACTTCTGTTGGAAATTGTAGGACGGGGGAAAGTTCCAGGGAAGGTTTGTGATTTCTTCTGCCCATTATTATTGTCTCTTTCAACCCACATTTTGTTTGTCACACCAAGATTTAGTGGTTGTCTGAGAGATATGGCAGAATGAGCTGGTGGATTGTGAGATGCTTTCTTTTTGGAGATGTCACCATTTTGGCTTCTGGATGCTTCCATAGCCTCAGTTTGGGTCAACTGCTGGAGCAGAGCCTCATCCTCAAAATAGCTGTCATCATCCCACATGATGTCAACATTGGAGGTCAATGACTGACCAATGACTGGAGAGCATGTTCCTACTCGAGAAGGGACCAATGGTTGAACACTGTCCGTCTGATCAGCAGCAGGCTGACCGGTAGGTAGTTGATCACTAGCAAACTGTTGGATGTTTACCTGATTACCAACCAACCGATTAGGGTTTGTTTGTAGACATGGAGGCCGAGTACCGGGTGTGAGTTTCTCATCTGGTTCTTGTCTTGCATTGGTAAAGGATGTATCTCTGTGAAACTCGCCATCAACAGTGTCTGTTAATCTGAAATCATGGAATACACAAACTTTACAATAATGGGGTCAGTTTATACAACATACAAAAGTACTGTGTAATGCAAAATGATTTATGACTTGATTGAGCTTAAAACCTAGTGAAACCTTAATTGGTGGCCAGTCAATAATAAACTGAAATTCAAGAATAGCACCATGTTGGAATAATCTGCTTAGTGATGTACAGGTTGTTGCTTCACCAATAACTCACTATACTGCAAACTCTATTCTTATTCATCTCACCATCCTACATGAGAAAACTGAGCTCGTTTAAAGTTACCCTATTGACCAAAGGGAAAGCTGAAATGTATCACACAATTCAATTATTTTGATGCTCTCCTTGTTCTCTGCATTGTTTCTATGGTTACAAATACAAGAAGAAAAAAAAAGAAAAAAAAAGCTTTGTTCAAAAGCTATTTTAACTTTAGATTTCTGTATGAAACTTACCCTTTAGTTCTGTTGTTTCTTGGTGGTGTAATGAACCCAGTTGCTAGTTCCTGATTCAACACAGTATTAGGAGTAGGTGCTGGTTCCTGATTCAACACAGTATTAGGGGTAGGTGCTGGTTCCTGATTCAACACAGTATTAGGAGTAAGTGCTGGTTCATGTTTTGATGCCATATCAAGAGCATTAGCAATCTTTTGTAATTCATCTTGAATGAGAGATAACCTGCTGGCTTTCTTCTTCTTGTGTGTTGGTTTCTTGGAGGTAGAGCTGAGGAGGATATTCACAATAGTTGCACATGAATCAGTTGGGGGACAACAGGTGGGCTTTACTGTTGTGTCCTTTTAACTACCATACTTTCTCTTTTTAAGTTATATGGTTTATGAGGCATTGCATGGTGAGGTATCAATGTATATTCGGTTTGCGGTAACACCATGTGTATAAATATCTACTTTGCTGTGTAGATTTTGTTCTTTAGAGAACTTGTCTTGCTATCTATTCTACTACCACGGAGTAGATTTTCGGAATTCAGGAGACTTCTCAGTTCTGAAAAGAACTGTCCTGCTTATTAACTACTACCTGGGCGGGAGGTAGGACTTTGGCTTTGTGGATCGGGGGGACTTTTCGTAATTAACTGCACTGCCGCGGAGTGATTTCTTTTTGGTCTCAACGTTTCGACTAGCTTGCTCTAGTCATCGTCAGGAGACTGAAGAGTGTAAGACATGTTGGTCTATTTATAAGGATTCAAGTTGATATTAATTTTGTCTTGACCCTTAAGCCCCTGTATGAATAGCACTGTATACTCAGTGCTGCCTCCCAACCCCATCCCCCTATTACTCCTAGGGTTGGATTTGAACCCATGACCTCCAGACTCTTTAACTACTAAACCATCATGCAGGCCTTGTGCTGAGAGACCAGTTCAAATCCAGTTTCTAGTAATATATATCGCAAACAATCAATAACATCGTCGTGCCTCAGTACAATCTTTTGTAGCTTTGTCAATTTCACTTATTCACAGTGAAAGTGAAATGAGGCAGTGATTTTCAAGACACACTCAAATTGGTTGAACTGGAGATAGTCAATATAGCCGCGTTCCAAGGCGATAGAATTACGAGTATTAGTCATTACCTTTCTTCCCCCAATGCCTTCTGTGATCCTCCAGCAGAGTGGAGTTGGTGCAGAGGACTACGATGTGTCCACAGTCCAAGTAGAGGAAAGTGGGCTGGAGAAGTCTCCTGAGGAAATGGAAAGGAAGAAACGCAAGTATTTAACCATCAAACTTGAAGGCACTAAACTTCCAACTGTTCAGTTTGTACACAGCTCTTGCTCTTATGTCTGAAACTTTGCAGAAACAGGCTTCAGTCATAATTAGAGATTACAAGAAAAACTTGTGTTTAAACTTACTGCTTGGTTGTTAACACACTTAATCATCTCTGATATTTCTCCAGCCTTGCTTCGTCCATTTCGACCTGTGTGAAGAAAACACACACACACACATCAAAGACATGTTAGAACTAAACCCGTGCATTAAGTTGAGTTGTGCACAAGTCTCTGATTATTACAATCTATTGTCATTGTAATAATTTCCTAGAGTAATCATTATCATGACTATCATCTTCAAAATCATCTGACAAATGAGTCCTACCATTTCTTCTCACGAGATGAGCTGTGGGTGAATTAGCATCCCAGATGATCTCTGTCTCAGAATCACTACGAGAGGTGTTTGATCTCTTCCTGGATGACCGGGGGGTGCTACATATTGGTGAATGCCCTGGGAAAGAGAACAAATGTAGACATTGCTGGTTAAAATACCCATTAAAATCATGAAGACCTCGTCCCCCCTATACAAATTGGTATGCCGTGTTAGTTACGGTTGGTTTAACTCAGGCAAAATTTGGGAAATTTAGGAGGTTGTGATGTTTTGTATTTTACCTGTCAGTAGATTTGAGCCATATCCTGGGCTTGTATAAGAACTGGTTACATCATTGTTTGTACAAGTCTCTTGTCTTGAAGATCTCAACCTAGAACTAAAAGAATGAACAATTAGTACTGCTATATAAACTGTATCCTTCTTGTATAATGGTTATTAGAATGAAGAAATTGACAAATGGGAGAAGTAAATGTTCAGTAGGTTTTTAAAAATTGAACATATGAATTCATTTTACTGCAACGGCTCACAAGGGTTTGTTTGATCTCCCAAACTATAGAATGCATTGCATTGTACACTAACTGCTCCATGGAAATCAATTATGATGTGCTTCCATCACTAAGTGGGTACCATTCCATACATTGAACACAGCATCAATTTATTTAGAACGATACAAAGGCATCTTGGTGTTGATGCAACTAGATAAAGTACAAGCATGACATGGAGAAAAAAGAGACTGCTTGCGGCAACACAAACATAATTGCATGATTTGTAACCAAGTAATAGTAAAAGCACTTGTAGCCTACAATGATGAAGGCCATCTGAACATGACATCATACCATGATTGACATATAACCTGAGTGAAATTGACAATGCTGTAGAGGTTCGGTGGGTAAAAATACACCACCTTCATGAAGAGTTTGAACCCCAAATTACAGTGATCCATACAATGCAAAAGCTTGACTTATAACGATTGATTCATTTATGAAAGAATTTTGTCATTTAACTCTAACTCCTTTATTTGAGTAATTTTACTAGGGTCCTTCCTCACTCTCTCAAAATCCAAACTGTGGGCTCTGATTATGGTGTTACAGTCCTCAGTCCTCAGTCCAGCACCATACAGTAACCAAACACTCCAACTGTTGGACTCTAATTATGGTGGTATGCCTGATCCCATGTAAAGCATGATTAAATTATTAGTGCATTCCCCTGTCCAATGGAAATCCAATATAATTCAAATGTTTTAAAGGATGTTATTTTAAGTTACCGTGAAGAGACTCTCAACTTCTTAGCCGAGCCTAGCTGGTGATCTGTCTTTGGGGGGCCAGTGTAGTTACCATCTTGCTTCTGTCTCTGCCTCTTACTCATGACTTACACCTGTGTAGCTTACGGTGTACAGGCAGGAAGATTACGCTATTGGCAAAGTGGATAAAAGTTATAGACATGAACACTACTCTATCGATGTTGGTTACTTTGGCACCTGCACAAGCAGACCGGCAGCAGACCGGGCACCAGCAGACCGGGCACCAGCAGACCCGGCACCAGCAGCCACCAGCACCAGCAGACCCGGCACCAGCAGCCACCAGCACCAGCAGACCCGGCACCAGCAGCCACTAGCACCAGCAGACCGGGCACCTGCAGACCGGGCACCAGCAGACCAGGCACCAGCAGACCCGGCACCAGCAAACCGGGCACCAGCAGACCCGGCACCAGCGACACCGGCACCAGCAGACACCGGCACCAGCAGACCCGGCACCAGCAGACCAGGCACCAGCAGACCCGGCACCAGCGACACCGGCACCAGCAGACACCGGCACCAGCAGACCGGGCACCAGCAGACCCGGCACCAGCGACACCGGCACCAGCAGACACCGGCACCAGCAGACCCGGCACCAGCAAACCCGGCACCAGCAAATCCGGCACCAGCAGACCGGGCACCAGCAGACACCGGCACCAGCAGACCCGGCACCAGCAGACACCGGCACCGGCAGACCCGGTGTCATAGGGAAATCTGTCCCCCGGAGATTCTGTCCCCCATGTGGGAAATTAACATAGGCTGAAAGAGGATGATTCAAAAGAGGGCGCTAAGCTGCACACAGTTCGCCGTATGGGGGGACAGAATCTCCAAACTTGATACAGCGCTGTGTGAGTGACCAGCCTGTACTACTACTACTAGCTAGTAAGGCACTGCTTCAGCACTTTTCTTGAGAGGTAGTTTACTTGGAAGTGATTACGTCAGGTTTCTGATGCGCTGCATGTGCTGAATGGTGGAAACTACTATCTGCACATGCAGCACAAATGACATACATTACTGGGGCGCTGTACTCCTTTTTCGAAAAATGTTAACGTTTATCGATCGTATAAGCGCCACAGGAACTTAATGTACGTAACTACATCAATCTTCATTTTACCGGGTGCCCTGCCTCAAGTGAAACCACGCGGTAGAGGCAGGGCACCTGTCAAATTTTAGACGGGTGCCCTGCCTCAACTGTGACGACAACAACGTTGAGGGAGGTAGGGTACCCATCATCAAGACGGATGCCCTAGCTCCCTCAACCGCGTTGTTGTCACAGTTGAGACAGGGCACCCGTCTAAAATTTGACAGGTGCCCTGCCTCAACTGCGTGGTTTCATGGTTGAGGCAGGGCACCCGGGATCCTGCTGAAAGCGTGATCGCATTGATGTAGTTACTTACAATAAGTTCCTGGGGCGCTAGTACGACCGATAAACGTCAAAATCTTTTGAAAAAGGAGTACAGCGCCCCAGTAACTGGCTCTATACATGTAGTATGTACACAACACAGGATAGACAGTTACACGAGTGTTTCTGCAACACAAAAAAGACTGCACAGGTCATAGCGCTGTAAATCAGTGCGCATGTGCATCAGCAAACATCATGCATCTTGGATGTCGGTCAGTTTAATCGTGTCAGTATCGCTTCCAAGTCCAAGTCTGATTCTTCATCAGATAAAAACACCAAAATGAGTGTACCCATTTTTGTCTTAAAGTTCATTAGTTGCGATAATCGTAACCCTCCATCCTCCCGACGGTCGGAGACCGGAGGGTTACGAGTCATGCAGTGCAAAAAAGTGGCGAAATAAAAATTTCGACTACTTTGGTCAGACTAGTCACCAGATTTGCCCAATTTTACCACTTTCAAAAAACATGACACACATTTTAAGAACTTGGATTTGATCTTCAAGGTGTAATGAATCCATTCATAACACTCTAAACATCGATGAAAAATTTTTTGAAGAAAAAACGAACAAAAACTTACCAGAAACTGACCGAAATGTCCATGGACCGCACTTCCCCTAAATCAACCAATCAGCGTAAACCAAACCGTTGTGTAGGCGTGGCGATCGTCTCGTGTGCGACTGTGCGTGCACGCAGTTAATGTATTTAACGGATTTGCGCCATTTGCAGTTTGCGCTGATTAATTGCAGGAACAGCTTTCCAGAATGCGCGCTCAATCTGTAAATTTTTCCTCATAATATCCTGTGATTGTGCAACTCAACAAAATGCGCTCAACGACGAGTTCGCTTACGCTGATTGGTCGAGATGTTGCTAGGTCACGAATCGCGAGGTTCGAAAACCGGACCTGAGATTGTCTACGCATCATGAGAATTTCGCTCAGTCTCTGGTAAGTTTTTGTCTTTTTTTCTTAAAATATTTTCTCTATGATGTTTTGAGTAATACGAATGGATTCATGACACATTGATGATCACATCCATGTTTTTAGAATGTGTGTCATGTTTTTTGAAAGTGGTAAAAATTGGGAAAATCTGGTGACTAGTCTGACCAAAATAGTCGAAATTTTTATTTCGCCACTTTTTTGCACCGCATGACTCGTAACCCTCCGGTCTCCGACCGTCGGGAGGATGGAGGGTTACGATTATCGCAACTAAAAGTTCATGTGCTCTCCACCATTGTCCACAATCATGACAATACTCTCCTCTTGACAATGTGCAAAATCAACCAGGTGGTATTTAGACTAAGCTAAGGTTCAAGTAAGTTATTGCTCATCATTCATTATTTATAGTTTATAAATAGGAATAGGGAGATGGTTAAATTAAAAGTGACAACTGAACTGGAGGGGGGGGGGGGTCTCAGCATAAAAACGCGGGGGTCTCTGTTCCAAAAAATAACTACTGGAGATACTTCGGCGTAGGGCCAAGAAGCGGATTGAGTCCAGTATATTGGCACTATTTTATTTTATATTTTGGGTAGTTCAACTAGTTGTGTAGTACTAGTAGTAATTACTGTGTCTGTTGTGGTTATTCCTATGAACTCGCATTCGCAAGAAATTTGATCAAAGGTAAAAGTTAAAACGAGATATTCCTCTTTACACGTTATTGTTAGACCTATAAAATCTATAAAACATGTGGGTGGATAAACAAGGCTTACCTTGGAAGATCAATGTTTAAAATGAAGAAATAATAGAAAAGATTCCATACCAAACCAAGAATCTGAAACTAACGTCTGAAGACTGTGTATGATTTTTAAAGTCTATTCTAAAAATGCCGCCTCTTTACAGTGCGCCCTCAAACGGTGATCTTTAGGCTGAGTATCCGATTCCCAAAAATACACATGTACTCATTGAACAGGTATTCTAGCCAGAACTTCATATTTTTATCTAGACGTTTAGAAGGCAAAATACATGTTACATGTAAAGGTTACCCGACTATTTGCCTTTCCATGCGTTTGGCGCTATGCTGAAAAAACCATGTACAAAATGCTCGGTGGTCTCCCTGCTTGTTGTACGGGTTGATCTACTTTATCATGGAGACAGTTTAGAAAGTAAGCTATAAACTTGTGTCAGTGCACCGTAAGTTTGATTTAAACTTATTTCTGATTATTTGTGGACTTTTAACATAAGTTTTGTCACTAATTGAGTGGTGATATTGTTGGTTGATGTTATGGCCAGTTTCAGACTCGTTTGGCGATGTTGGATCATGGATGTAGTGGATCCAGTCCAGTGATGATATAGATAACATTTACATACTGGTACCCGCGTTGTATGACGTCATTCATTCTGATATTGTGCATAGCCACACTGAAAAAATTTCTATAGCTTGCTTACATGTAGCTATGGTGGTAAAGCTAGGGACCAACGGCAGCCATGTTGAACATTAATTACAAAGCTTAATAAAAATGTATTCAGTAACTTTTGATAAAGAAACGTCATATTTGGAAAATTCTGTCTGATTTTCCGTCTGTAAAACATTTAGTGCGTGAAAGCAAACGATTTGTTCAACCCATTTTGGATGCGAATGTTTTATAACGTCATCACAATCAATTTCCTGAACACAACACTGCACTATACAAAAAACTCAAAATACATTTAAAAACATCACAAATCAAAACAAATTGCAGATAACGCAACCTGGTTGTATGCTTGAGTAGAAAAGAGATAAGGGGAAATTTCCATATCGGGCTGCCACTTTCTGCCTCATGGATTTTTCAATTGATGGTGGACTTTATTTCATTGTCTTGATATTCCTCTCAAGGAATTAGTAGTTAAAATTCTAATTATTAACCTTTAAATGAAAAGGAAAATCAAGGGGACATTTGATCATGCTCATATGATCTAAATGGCGTTTGTGAGTAGTTAGTGTTGTCAAGACCACCCTAGACCTGGAATTGGCTTATTTTCCATGATTTTGACACATTGTAATCTAGTTCAAATTGCCTGTTTCTCTCTGTGTACATGTTGTCAATTTTATTGGACAGGTAAGGATATTATTTGACCTGCTGAATTTGGATAGATTCTTAGGAGGAATGGATAAATAAAATTATTCAAACCAAAATGACATGTCACTCTCTTGCAATTGGGAAAAGGTAAAGCCAAAGTTCTGTAATGCCTGGTGATGTGAGTTCAACATGTGCATTGAATTTCACTCATCATAAACAAAAGAAAGCATTTCTTTGTGGTTGAATGCACAATTTCTTGGTGTAACACTTGTGATGGCTGTTCGACATCTTGGAAGAAGCATCTAAAGCCTAAATGCAAGAGGGCGATATTGTCAGAGGTGAGTTACATGAACTGAAGTTTATTGCACTTAAATTAAAACAAAAAGAGAGAATATTTTGAAGCCTCATGCATGGCCTCATTAAATGTAGTCTGTGGATGTGAAATGTTTGGTGTATACTGAACCCATTTCAGAATATACATGTACCAAAAGTAATTAATACTATTTAAAAAACTCTTCCCTTTAATCTAAAGTTTCCTGAAATCTTTTATAATTGATTGCATGATTTAGCTTGAAATCAATGAATATGGGACATTTTTTGTCATAACTCTGTGATAACGTGCACACAGTAAAGTTTTATTTTGTTTGTTTGACAGAGCTCTGAACCATAATGGAAGTGCCAAGCACTGGTGCCCTCTCACATTGCATAGGAGGAGTTGGTGCATTGAACTGTGAAGTACCTTCATGCATATGCAACAAATCAACTCCCATCCCAAATAAACTCTGTGAGTTGCATCAGTGTAATATTGGACACCTCAACTGTGACTGTTTGCCCCCACCTGCATTTTTTATCTTCCCAAGCAATCAAGAGGAGCGAGCAAGATGGATTTCTCTGATCAACAGGGAGGACCTCCTTATCAATGGTTCATGGTTGAATACCAAGGACAGACATCACATCTGTTGGCGACATTTTCCAGATGGGAAACCCACAAATGCAAACCCAGACCCAGTTCAAAATCTCATCAATGGAAGTCCCAGTCACAAGGCAGATTCTGATCAGGAAGACATGCTAGACATGTCAACTGAATCTCAAAAGGACGATATAGTAAACTCTTCTTCTGATTTTGAACGGGACAACTCGTTAAACTTGTCATCGGATTCTGTAAAGAACGACAAACTGAACATGACCACTGAGTTTGAAAAGAACAACACACTTAACAGACCTGTTGAAAAAGAGAACACACCAAACGCCTCTCCTGATTCTGAAAGAGACAATGCAAATGTGTCTGGCTCAGAAAAATACAACACACAAAACACATCTGCTGACTCAGAAAAAAACAACACAATGAACACATGTGCTGACTTGGAAAAAGACAGCACACTAAACACATCTGCTGACTCCGAAATGGACAAAACACAGAACACATCTGCTGACTCCGAAATGGACAACACACTGAACACATCTGCTGACTTGGCAAAGAACAAAACACTGAACACATCTGCTGACTCCGAAATGGACAAAACACAGAACACATCTGCTGACTCCGAAAAGGACAACACACTGAACACATCTGCTGACTTGGCAAAGAACAAACCACTGAACACATCTGCTGACTCCGAAATGGACAACACACTGAACACATCTGCTGACTTGGCAAAGAACAAAACACTGAACACATCTGCTGACTCCGAAATGGACAAAACACAGAACACATCTGCTGACCCAGAAAAGGACAACACAATGAACACAAATTGCTGACTCCGAAATGGACAAAACACAGAAACACATCTGCTGACTCCGAAAAGGACAAACACAGAACACATCTGCTGACTCCGGAAAAGGACAAAACACAGAACACATCTGCTGACTGGCAAAGAACAAAACACAGAACATGTCTGCTGACATGGAAAAGGACAAAACACTTAGCAATGTGCTGACCCCAAAAAGGACAACACACAGAACACATCTGCTGACCCAGAAAAGGACAACACACTGAACACATCTGCTGACCCAGAAAAGGACAACACACATGAACACATCTGCTGACTCCGAAAAGGACAAAACACAGAACACATCTGCTGACTTGGCAAAGAACAAAACACTGAACACATCTGCTGACTCCGAAAAGGACAACACACAGAACACATCTGCTGACTTGGAAAAGGACAACACACAGAACACATCTGCTGACTTGGAAAAGGAACAACACACAGAACACATCTGCTGACTTGGAAAAGGACAACACACAGAACACATCTGCTGACTTGGAAAAGGACAACACACAGAACACATCTGCTGACTTGGAAAAGGACAACACACTGAACATGTCTGCTGACCCAGAAAAGGACAACACACTGAACACGTCTGCTGACTTGGAAAAGGACAACATGTCCAAAGCATTTTTGGGAAAAGCATCACCTTTAAATAGCACCACATCACCCTCTGAAACTGAAAAGAGACAACGAAAAGCGAGAAACAGTAAGAGCAAGCCAGTGAAAGTTTCATCGTGTGAGGCTGACTCGAGTGATTCGGATTCTAGTTCAGACTCAGATAACAGAGTTTATTGTAAATGTGGCAAGCCAAACACTGAAAAGATGATTGGATGTGATGGCAAGAACTGTGAATTTGAGTGGTTCCACTTCAAGTGTATTGGAATCCAGAGTCGTAGGCAGGTGCCACGTGGGAAGTGGTACTGTGATGATTGTAGCAAGGAGGTCAAAGGTGAGTGTTCTCCAAAAATTTCCAAATACCTTCCCTTGGTTTTGCTGATTTTAGTATTCATGTGTAACTTAGCGTGAGGCCAAGCATATCGGTTTTTGTGTGCAAGTTCTTAAGATGAATTCCTGAAGAGCATTAGACTCCCTACTATTTTGAACATTAAGACCCATCTCACCCCCATTCCTTGTCAGAACCACCACTTCTTCTGAGATGAGATATCTATTATGGAAGTCACCTGTAAACAAGGTTATTCTTACTTCAAACATTAAGCTGAGAATAAAGTTTCAAATTCAGAATGCAATTGTTTTAATTTTAACTTGCATTTTTAAGGATGGTTTGATATTTGCAACAGTCAACATGGTTAAACACAAACTGGTGGTATGTCTACATGTAAAATGTAATAGTGGGGTTTAAATTGAATTTTTGGGATTACTATAGCAGTGTTTCATATTGAAGTACACTTTTACCATTTTAGTCAATCTTATCCAGCCTTTCATCTCTTTGAAAGATGAACTGATGGGGTAATACTTTTATTAATTAATTAACTTATCTAATTTCCTAATTGTAGATGCTCAGAAAAAGGCGATGGATTTGAAGTTAAAGCTCAAGCAAATCTGCAAGGACATCATGACTAAGAAAACCACCCTTCAGTCAGCCTCAGATACCCATGGTGTCTCTAAAGCAGAGATCACCAAACAACTTTACTCTGAGCCCATCCTGACAACGCAAGAGGAAGAGAGACTGGTTGGACTTGCACTCAGTATGGCCAACAGGGACGAGGTGTTTTGGTCAAACGAAGCATCCTCAACAATGTGAAAGTTCTTCTAGATGTAGAAGAGAAGATGGGAATCAAGCGACTGCATCCATTTAAAAAGAACCTTCCTGAGGATGAGTGGTGGTATGCTTTCTGTAAACGTCATCCTCAAATAAAGAAGATGAATCTTCACAAACTCCCTAAAATGACCCTCCTTAGTAAAATGAAGATGCTAAAACAAAAAGCAAATTCTGCACCTTTAAGAAAGAAGGAAAAAGAAAATACAAAGAGTGCTCCTCTTGTAAGCAAGCAGTCTCACACGCCAGTGAACTCAAGATTAAAGCGTGCCATCTCCCCGCAAACCACTAGCAGGGACCATGACAAGGAAGACCAGAAAAATGACATCAAAAAACTGAAGTGTAGTCCAGATGCCACCCATGAGAAACTAATGGATGTTGATAACTTTGAACCGAATGCTCTTAACTGTTTGGAGGCAGTTCTGACTAAGAAACAGAAGCACCTTTTCCAGTACAGGTTCAAGAATGGTATTGAACATGATGATGATGTGGTATATTCAGCGTGGAGGGCTCTCAAACTTCTGCATTATGGTACCCGAGAGGCAAAGCAAGGTTAGATACATATTTGTCAATTCTACTTTATTTAGAGAATCCTTGGAAACAACATGCAGAAAAACAAAGTTCTGTAACACTACAAGCTTATAAAAAGTGTCAAATTTTGCATAATGATGTAATATTCCTCAAAAAATTTCAAATTAAAATGTAATACATGGTTCTCCCCATGCACAAGCTTTCGTATCGGGCTGATACGCTCACATTGTGTGCCGATACATGCACATTGATGTGCCGATACATGCACATTGTGTGCCGATACATGCACATTGTATGCCGATACATGCACATTGTGTGCCGATACATGCACATTGTGTGCCGATACATGCACATTGTGTGCCAATACATGCACATTGTGTGCCGATACATGCACATTGTGTGCCGATACATGCACATTGTGTGCCGATACATGCACATTTCGGCTGATACACTACTGTTGTAAAATAACTTTTTAAAGATCAATTTCACAAAAATTATTAGGAACAAAAATGGAGAAAGGGTTCAGATTGTACATAAGGGCTTTTAAAACCAAGATAAACACCAAGTAGAAAACATTCCAAATACTTTGTTTCAATTCAGCATCCTTTGGCTAAACTTCCAGAATTTGGGTCCAGAATGCCCCACAGTTTAGAAAAAACCTGTGGAGAACCCTGTAATACTTGTACCTCAAATTAAGCATAGAAAATGACAGCAGTAACCATGGTGTGCCTTCTTTAAGAAGAGGTTAAAATTATCCTTATAGAAATATAACTTTTTTTTGAAAGACTTGAACTGGTCATCAAGGGAAGAAATATTTGGCCCTGTGTATGTCCACTTCCCTACTTTTACATTTCTAGTAATTTGTAAAGTCCATAAATCATTTAAAATTGTAACACCACTCTACATCAAGAGGAGACTCCTGTCCATTGTTCATGATTTATGATGGAAAATCATGGCCTGATAATAAATATCAAGTACTTACTTCAATTATAAACTTAAGGAAACAAATCGTGAAGAAAAGCCTCTACTAATTAAAAAAAAGAAAACAATAAGAACATTTGAACCAGTATTCAATATTTGTTTTCATATTTTTATACAGATGATACTAAAAATCCACCTGTGCCTCAAAGTGAAGGGGACATTCCTCCCTGGTCACCATGGAGAAAAGGTCCATTCTATGTTCCTGATAAATGCAGTAAGTCATCAGTGTGTCTTCTTATTGATGAACCTGGCAGGAAACGAGAGAAGAAGATGATGTCTCGCATAGCCTCCATGGGGGTCAAGAGAAGAGGACACTATTTAGAACCTTGGAGGTTTGGAGTCTGTAATAGGAAGGTCTTTAAGCCAAGGAAGACAGAGGTGAAGAAAAGGAGGAGTAGAAAGAGACGTGTAACCAGACGATTTGAGGGATACGTCTTATAAGAGATTCTGAACTCAATTTAATTTCCTTGCCTTAATCAACCTCCAAAGCTATTACAGTCAGCTTGTTTTCCTTAATGTTCAGCCCGCTGAGCTAAAACTCAACCAGTCAGTTTTGGCTTAGTAAGTTGGGGCCGCTTTCATTTCAATACAAGAAGTGAAAAATCTCCTGAAAGTCTATGCTAAAGGCCAGGACCAGGGCAGTTGAAGCAATGTCTGCAGTTGCTGCATTTGATTCTGTCTTTGTTTTCTGTATGATTACTTTTGTTTGTTTGTTTTACCCTATTAGAATGTTCAGCACTTTCCTAGTCCTGCAAAAAAGTATCCACAGGTTATTCAGGTAGAATTGGATCCCATGAGTTTTAATTTCCTGTTGTTAGTGCAAAAAGAGCCTATACAAGGGGCATGTTTAAAAGTTCAAAAGTGTCTATCTCTCTCTGTTCATACACTGTGGATCTGAGATACTTCAGGATCGACTATGTGATCAATGTACTCTATTAAAATACAATGGATGCTCTCCTCACAAACAACATGGCTTCTTGGGTTGATACATGTACATTCAGATCATGGTGGCTTCTTGGGTTGATACATGTACATTCATATCATGGTGGCTTCTTGGGTTGATACATGTACATTCAGATCATGGTGGTTTGTTAATGGCAAATGTCCAGCAGCTGCAGCTGCTGCTTGATTGTCACATAGCAACACTCTTAGCAACAGCCAAAGTCATGCCATAGCTACAACCAAATTTGGACACAACCCTTACCCAAACCCAGCATAAATGGTAACTAAAAACCCAAACCTTAATCGTGGGTAGTTTGCACAGTTTGGGGAATTAGGATTCAGAAGTAGATGTGTTTTATAGAGTTATTGCAAGTTAACTTTTGTTCGTTTAAACCCTAACCCCTGGGGTTATTTACTGGGATCCTTCCTTACTCTTACAAAATTCAACACCATTGAGAACTCAACACCCAAACTGTTGGACTCTGATTATGTGGTATGCCTGATCCCTTGTAAAGTATAATCAGTTTACTAGTGCAGCCCCAAATCAAACAGAATCAAACATTAACGTTTGGTGTTTCTGGGTTGGTTTGGATAAATAAAATGGAATTACAAATGTACCTTTAGGGAGCTGTTTTGAAATGAATGAATTAATAACTCTATATTACAATGTATTATCACGTTGTATAAAAATAACATTTGCACAAATCTTTGAAGAGGAATTTTTTAAATGACAACTATTTTGAGATGAATTAACTCTGTTTAAACTCTGGGTTGCTGAGTGACTGGAAAGGTATGGAGGAAAGATGTCTTGTACTTGTTTGGTCAAAAATGTTTACTCAAATGTGAATTCTTCAGACAAAAGTAAATTGCTATTAACACAGTCAATTCAGCAAAGCCTGGTACCCCTGTGCCAGTAGTATACATTCATTCAATTGAAACCTACGGCTGTGTCTGAATTGGTAGCTCCCGGCTATGGCTAGATTTCAGTGTCATCATGCATTGAAGTATAGTGCGTCTGTGGCGACACGCTTAGCTACGGTCATAGCCATAGCTGTAGCAGCCAATTTGAGTTATATTTGAGTATTCACTTGTGACCATAGGAGTCAGATGACCCACAAATGAGGTTTTAGTAGATGAGAATTATATTATCCCACAGAAGGGCTTGATCAAAACCAGACACAAAATTGTACAGATATAATAACTGCATTTTGAACCAGCTGAAGATAATGTTTTGGAGTGGACTATTTGCCCTTTGCACAGTCAGCCATTTGCATGTAGAGCCTGGAATTGGGGACAGCAGTGAATTGAAGCATTATATAACTCTGTATTGTCACGGTAATTTAATTATACTTTCATCCAAACAGATACATAAATACAATACAATTGAAGCATGAAGTCCAGGCTCTGCATTCACATGGCGGATCCGTGCAAGTAGCCAATAATGACAGGTTGGATTTTCCAGGTTAGAATACTGTAGTAAAAATGACCATCAAAAACTTCTGTCATTATATATTTATTTACAGATATTCATCTTTGTTATATAAATCAGATATATGTAAATTAAAAAATGAAAAGATTGTTTAATGATGGAGAAACTCAGACTTGTTTTGTCTATTCTTAAACCTGCTTAATTTATTGTTCATTGGTATGGGTGTGTTACACAGATTTCTTGTGAGTGGTGTATGTACACATGTACTACTTTGGATTTGCTAGTTTATTGTGGAAGAAAAAAAGGGAAGTTTGCTGTTTGTGGTGACGATAAACTTGCCTTTTTGCCGACCTCTCAATCTGGAGGAAAAAAAAAAAAAAAAGTGGAGCAATCTAACTGTGGCTGGGAATACATGAAATGTTAATCACTTGGGGACTTTGTATGCTAATTACAAGATGGACCAAACACAGTTGTGACTAATTGTCCAATGATGTGATACTGGTGTTATAGTGTTACTATGTTACCACATGGCACTGTTACTTTGCAATTGCTATAATGGGTCAGTCCATTTTGTAAATCATCACAGTTGTTGTTTCTCCATAGAAGTTCTTCTTTTCTAAGACAACTTTGGTCCATCAGATCATCACCTTTGACATGTTTGTGTGACTCAAAATATTGAAAGTTGAAAAGGGGGGGGCATTATGTGGTTTATTAGAGCAGGTCAAAGGTGAGAACTCAAATAGACTAAATTGACCAAGAATGGACCAGTACATTCAACACTGTCCCTCAAGCATTGATCCCTCATACAATAATAACTGACAAAAGTCTTATGAGGTAATATCCAAATCTCCATTTGGATTGTAGGTGTGTGTGTTGGGGGGGGGGGGGGTTTAGAGGCCAAAAAATGGTTAAGGCAATAAAATTTCCAATATCAACAAAATTACATGCAATCCTAACAAGAAATTATTATAATATGGAAAACATTCTTTCTAGCAAAGGTTGTTATAAAGTAAAATAAAGTAAGATAATGATGCAATGGCCTAAAATCAGTATGTAACTGTGATTACTGTGTAGGTGTGTGTGTGTGAGTTTGTAGTGACATTCGAACCGAGGACTTACAACAAAAGGGACAAAAGGTCAACGATTGCTATCACAAAGGAAAACAATGGGGTCCAAGTTTGTCAGGACAAAGAGTTGAACAAAGGAGGGTCCATGATTGGAGGTCGTTACACACTTGTGTGTGTGTGGGGGGATTTGGGGGGAGAGACACATTTAGGAAAATGGTTGGAAGGAAAAAATTGTAAACAAACGATTCCTTTGCCAACTCCTTCCCCCTTTGATTTTGGCAATTGAAGAAGTTGCATGCCTGTAAAAGAACAAATCATTTATATGAAATTCAAAGTACTTTGTATTTTTTTCTGCATAGGTTTGATGAAGGAGTCTTTAGACAGGGTACCTAGTGGTGTCAGATTTTGTCTGCATTTGGGAAGTCTGGGTTACACACAGAGGCAATCAAGTACTTGATGGACTCTAATTGATGTGGCTAATTCTTCAAGAAAAATTAGATGTTGCTCTAAGAAGACCTGATCTGCTAGCCAACAAAAGACAAATATAAGACAATCACAATGCCACGCAGGAAGAAACTACTGGAGCTATCATCAGAATCCTCATCCAGTGAAGACTCAGTTGATGAGTCCAGTGAGTTGAGCGACTCTGGTGACTCAGATAATGACTCTAGGGTGTTCTGTAAGTGTGGACAGCCAAACACGGTGGATATGATCGGGTGTGACCGGAAGGATTGCCAGTATGAGTGGTTGCACTTCAAGTGTGTTGGGATCGACCCCAAGAAAGTACCCAAGGGGACATGGTTCTGTGAAGACTGTTCAAAGAAACAGGAAGGTATCAATTAACTTCACTCTCTAATCTGATTTGAATATTTAGAGCACATCTCATTGAACCATCTCAAATATTTCTTTTTTTAAAGAATGTCTAGAGCTTGAAGTCAAATTTGAGATTGTAGTATTGGTGTGATGTGACTTCTACGATTAGACAATGTATCAATCTGGGCAGCTGTTTTTGCAGTCTTTGCAATTTGCGTTTGGTAACTTATAGAGAAGAGAATTACAAAAATCTAAACGGGATGAAATAAGGGCATGAACAATCTTTTCAGTGGCTGATTGAGTTAAATACTTTTGTATAACACCAATGTTACGCAGCTGGTAGCGGACTGATTTACAGAGGGCAAAAACTTGACATGACATGGACATAGAATCAAATTGAACACCAAGATTTCTACATGAGTGACTCAAATACACAACTGAACCTGCAATATTAATAGATGGTACATTTATCTTAGTTGTACTTTGAAGACAAAACAAAAATTCAGAATTATTCTGATTGAGTTTAAATGAGTGAGACCTCAGCCAGGTTTGTACATCTTGTAAACAGGTTTCAAGTTTGTGTATAGCAACCACAGCATTGCTTTGGCAAGGTGGAAAAGACACAACAAGTTTTATATCGGTCTGCAAAACAGTGGTACTTGATTGAATGTTTATGTAAAATGTGCTTCAGACACGTCAAATAGATAGAGAAAAGCATTGGTCCACCAAAAGAACCCTGTGGAACTCCACATTTTAAAGGAACCGGGTTCGATCTAGCTTCATTGATGCATACTAATTGATGACGGTTTGATATGTAATATTTGAACCATTTAAGTTCCTGACCATAGATTCCAAGTGAAGCAAGGGTATGACAGTGTCAAATGCAGACGATAAGTCCAAAAGCACCAATGCGATACTCAACAAGAGAAACTGACTGGGAAAATTTCTAATAATTTTGGGTTTGAAATATCTCAATCCATAACTTTTTTTGTTGTTTTTTATTTTTCAGAGGAAGATCACCGGATTCCATCTGGACCATTTGTGTATCCAGATACCAACAACAGAGAGCAGAAAAACTCCCAAAATGGTACCTTGATTAATAGGGTTTGTTCACAATACTGTGTCATCTAGAGTTTGCTTTAGGTGACAGTCTTGTGCCAACTTAAATGTTAAAGTGTGTGATTTTGGTTTTAGCACCTGTTAACTCTTACACGAGGTTGCTGGAAGTTAGAATGACATGCATCGTCTATTCACTGTGTATATGTGGACGTCTATGTTTTGAGCTGAGAACAAAGGTTCTTAACCTTGATTATACAAGTAGATATCATCAGAACCTGCCACCCTTACAAGTTAACCATTTTTTCCCATCGGTGAACTTGAAGGGGCACTTTTTGTTAGAATGCTATCAATTTTAAAACAGTTGCGCTGATGATGTCAACTTTCAAATCCAGAGCTGACTCTCCATGATTCTGCAGAAAGTTCCCTGAAAATAAACCAATCTTTCCATGATCTGACGAATGAATTTGAAAATCTCCCTGATTATGAAAACCAATTCCCTATTTTGTTGTATGTAATTCTAAAGATGTTTCTGATTGTTGTACAACATTTCCCTGATAACAAGATGCCAATGTTAACAGCTCTGCAAATCCCAAACAAGTACCTTGTGAGTTTTGTCTGCAGGAGCTGGGAAAGCATTGAGTACATAGTGCTCATCACACTTTGATGTTAGGGTAAAACCCCAATGTGTTCTTTGACCTGATGCAATTATTACATCATTTATACTCAACTTTCTCTATGATGCATTATGAAATGTAACTTCTCTGTGGTTACTAGTCTTGATTGGCGACGTTCGTTTTGTTAACTAGTCAGTCACTAATATGGCAACACAAATTACTGGAGATAAGATATCTGTATCAAACAAACGTCTGGATCAAATTGAATGTCTTGATGCTTTTGGCAATTTGACCTGCCCATATATATTTTTTGACTGTGATTTTAGAGCAATCCCTGATATTACAATGGCGACAGTTAAAACCATGCAATGATACATGTTCATACATAGTTAAACTCAGTTTACTTCTTGTAATTTCTAACACTGGTGTCACAGATGATCTAGTCCGGGTTGTTGTTTTCCATTCGATCTTTCTACCTCCATGGTGCGACTGGACAGGACAGCAGTGCAAAATACCAGGTGATACGGTTTGACCAGATCTGAGCCTGGACACCTGTTCCTTGACCTGTCTGGATGAACTGGGTACCAGCCAGACAAGATCAACTGTCACTCACAGTCATTTCCAACACAACACAATGTTTTACAACCTTACTGTCTTTGTAAACATCACATACGTCTAGGTACCACATACTCTGTTGTTGAATGCCTACAAAAAATTATGCAAATTAGCCTCTTGTCAAACTCATCAAGACGCTAGTTTTGATGCAGATTCGTAGACTTCCCCAGTCTCTTCGAGCCAGTTGATGTTGCATCCTCTACAGGTGATTAATACAAAAACTAGCATCGCCAATTAAGACTACATGGCTGGTAACCTGCTGATGGATCCATGCTGATGAAGCCATATCAGTAGAAATAGCAATGGAATGCAAAACAATTATTCCATGCAGAGGTTTTTCAGTAATTAAAAAGTTCTGGTTCCAACTACATTTTATCATTCTTAATACGATAAAAATCTATTAATGTGATACTAGAATTCACTTGTTTTTCCAAAGTTGATTATTTTTTTTTCTTGTTTACAGATGCAGTTTCTCCTGCTAAACATATTGTTACAAAAGATCTTTATATTCTCCCAAATCCTGCTGAGGCTCTGAAAAGTAAGTTTTTCACTATTTGTCGTTAAACTTCATTTCAAGGTTTGCTTTATAATTGTTAACAATAAGCTTACTAAAGGCTGGTTCATACTTCTTGCGAATTGCAAAAGTGAAGCAAATTTCCCTGTGTCACAATTGGAAAATGGGGCTTACTTGATTGTTTGCATCACGTAATTCGCTTCGCATTCAGTTTCACGTGAAGTATGAACTGGGCTTCAGGGAAATGTCACACATGGCAATTTTTATGAGCAACTTGGAAGCAACCAACTTTATTACATGCAAAAGTATCACTTTGGTAAAACAAGACTATTTGTCTAACAATGTCTTTGTTAAACTAAAAGAATTATATGAAAATTGAAGTGAAAACTGACTTTTTTTTCTTGGAGATTGCCTGGAACTGGATGCCAGAAAATTGTCTTGAGTGACATGGTCTTTATTACGAGGTTTGGATTTCTGCCAGGTGCGATTACATTGTCATCCAATACTTGATTTCCTACTTCAATTTGCCAAATTAAGATAAGCACAAAAACCATTACTTGGTGTTATCTCCAAATTGTATTGTACAATGTTGAATGGTCAGGATTTCTAAGCAAGCAAGGCTTGATTTGGGAACAAGGTTACAATGTAAGCCAAATTAAGGCTAGAAAAGGAAACAAGATAGCCACTTTTTGGAATAATCAGTGACATTACTCTGAGATACTTGCGTATGAATGGGACCATATTAAAGGTTGGTTCAGCATGAAGAAAGTATTGAAGACACAATGATTCTATACTTTACATCTTTTTCTTAGGAAAGGGTTATGATGGTACAACCACCAGCAAGTCATCTGTGATCACCATGACTGATACAAATGCTAATAACAAGAACTTTCTGACCGCTGTGGAGAATGCTTGTAAGTGCTAAATGATTGGGTCATTCAGTCCTAAACAATCCAGACTGTTATTAGATAAACTGATTGTCACTAATCTGTCATGTTGGGACATTTAGCCAGTCTTTAACGGATGATAAAGACTGTTTAAATTTATGATACATTACTATTAATGACTGAAGAAAGAAATTGACAATTTGTCATTGGAAAGATTAAAGTCCTGAAATTCTATTTATTTGAATCACTGCCCCCAAACACTGGGTTTTATTTTGATTTGACAAATCTAAATAAGTGCATGTTATGGTGGTTTGGGTGTGTTAATTTTTCAACATGGATGTACAAAATCAGCCAACCTGAGAGTAGAAAATACTCATAAAATATATGCAAACAAAATTGCCCAAACTCACCATGAGAAATGCTTCAACTTGAAGCTTAATGGATGAGTTTATTGTCAAATGTCAAACTCACCATGAAAAATGGTTCAGCTTGAAGCCCTGACTGAAAATGACAAACTTTAATTAAATGTATTTTATTTTGATTGACTTAACAGCTACAGACACCACTATGAAACAGTCCCTGACTCAAGCAGAGAAACAACATGAATCCAATTTGAAGGAAGCCTGCAAGTATGTCATTCATAATGGTATGAGTGTCATTGATGCAGCAAAACAGTTTGGGGTTGGGAGATACATGCTGGGTGACTGTGTGAAAGATCAGCTTAAAGTGAACCTTAATAAGGCATGTGAGGATGTCATAAGAGGTAAAATGACAGTTGAGAAGGCTGCCTCTGTCTATGGCGTTATTCCTGGTATTCTGAATGACAGAGTTAAAGCAGAGAAGGATATAGTCCAAACCATGGACAGTGATAAGTGGCCTAACAACCTCCTATACAACAGGGTGCTGGAAGAGAACCTCCAACAAGCCTGCATGGATGTAATGTCTAGGCGTATGACCATTAATGAAGCCTGCAAAAGCTATAAAATCAAACCAGAGAGCCTCAAGAATAAAATACAAGCTGGTTTTGTATTGAGCACTGCTGAGGAAAACGATCTAGTCAGATTGAGTGTCGAATGGCTGTGCTTGGTCACACTGCGCACATTAAGAGCACTGTGTTTGCAAAGGTTAAAGCGCTCCTGGATGACGAGGAGGCTAAAGGTATCAAGAGAATTCATTGGTTTCCAGGTAACACCCCGACTGATACGTGGTGGCAAGTCTTCTGTAGCCGCCACCCAGAATTCAATGCAATATCAGCTAACGATTCAAAGCAAAGTGTTATGGTTGGCTCTAACACCATTTCAAAACCCCTTGGAGATCAACCGGTTGATCTCAGCTCTGATTCAAACAACGTCTGCCTGGATCTAAAGACTTCCTCACAGCAAGGCCAACCCACAACAGAAAATCTTTTTTATGTTCTACCAACTGCTGTCAATTCCACTCCTCAGTTTGTTGTTGTCAGACAAGACAATCCTCAACTGGATTCTCCAGTTCACAAAGTTGTAAACTCTCTACTAACGTCTTCAACAGTCAAGTTTGATAAAGTTGATGATAGTCATCGAGAAGAATCTGAATTGACAGGAAACCGAGATACTGAGAACTTTGTGATTGACCTTAGTCTGAAAGCAGCTGACAACATTGCAGAAATGGAAGATCTAAATCTTGAGGTTGCAGCCTGTGAAGATGTACATGAGGACATCTTAGTCCCACCAACTGATAAGATTGATCAGCTGGTTATAGGAGCCAATGAAGTTGTTCGACCTGACACTGGTGAGGAAGATAAGGACACTGGAGCAGTGACTGGAGCTAATAGTAATGGAATACTCAACCTTACTGTTGTCAATTCTAGCTCTGTCACCACAAGTGAACAGCCTGACTCTGCTGTTTGTAATGAAGTATTACATGATGGGTTAGTTCTTGGAGCTAATGAAGTCATTCATACAGTTGCGGAGACTGTAGAGGCTGAAGGAATTCAATCACTGATGGCAGACACCCCAACTGCACAGCCTAGCCTTTCTGTTGACGGTTACACTGTTCAGTCTAACTTAGTTGTTGCTACAACTGAGAGTGTACCAAACAGTCCAAGTGTCCAAGCCAATGTTGTGTATACTGCTGAAAGTGTAACCCAGCCTAAGCAGGTCAATTCTGCAAATGAACTCTCTCAACTTTATCCAGTAAACCATTCCGATAAAGGTGAAATGCCAAGGCTGATGGTCTGTACCAATCAGGTTAGACAACCAGGTCAGATCATCTACAAAAGTGAAGTCTTACAGCCTGATCTTCTCATCAACAAAAATCAAATCAGTCATAAAAAACTATTGGTCACTTCAAAGGATGGTACCAAACATGCCCTTGTTCTGAATCAAAGTCCTGTGGCTTCAAGAGACACTGATCAACAATGTAAGCTTCGGGTTGTATCACTTGCAGAATTTCAATCAAAGAAATTAAGCCAGCCAATAAAATATGTACTTTCTCGTACACCAAAAGCTAGTCAGACAAGTCAGGCTGTTTCAACTAAGCCCACAGTAACACCATTAAAAATGAATCACACAAACTCTAGTCCCAACATCTGTTTTAGTAATAATTCCAAGGTGTGTGAGAACTACACTGAAAGGAAGGACACGCGGATGTTTGTAGCAAAGCATAATGTTGATCAGTCTATGCCTGATGCTCTGTCCTGCTTGGAGAAGACTCTGACCAAGGAGCAGAAAGAATCCTTTATGTTTCGTCTTAAGATTGGTGATAATTGTGATGATGATTTACACTACAACGCCTGGAAGGCACTAAGGAGAATGTATCATCATACTGATATATGTAGCTTGTATGACAAAGTATCCAGTCCAACATTAGAGGCACCAGAACATTACGGTAAGTTCCTGTGAAACATTCCTTATCTCTATACAGAGACGCTTTCTGAAGGATTTCTCTGATTGACCCAATGAGGCTGGGTGTTAGTTACTCATCGGCATGGAAAACTATCTTTATTGATGATTTTTTCCCCGAAAAACCTGTATGATTCTGAAAAATCCCCAAAAGGTAATTGGCAATCAATTTTTTAGTCAAGTCATTATGTTTCAGCAGGTTCAAATCTCTAGATGGACAACCATGTACATGACGTCATCTTTAGTCTGTAGCATCAGCTTGAAACCCAGCTTGAAAAGGAAGAGAAATGTTAGCTATTTAAAATGGTCATGCATTGTTACAAAAGTGAAAATGAATGATTCCCTTGTCATTTTTTTTAGATGGGTTGATGAGAAACAAATAATAACTTTTCATTGGCCTTATCCTCTGTGATAAGTTAGAGGCATCAAAAGATAACTATACACCTTTTCATAGTGGCCATATACTTCTGCTCATTTAAATCTATCAGAGTTTAACAAAACCATAACTTCAGCCTGAGGCTTCATCCAACCTGTGTCCAAAGCCAAGAGATTTTTCTGGAAACAAATAATGTCATTTTTGAGACAGGCGATTAAAAGTTTAGATTGTTCTTAAAATGTTTATATCAGTGCACGCAAACAGTAATAGTGTTTCCATTAACAATGCAAATAATGTTCTAGTTTAGAGATATACTTAATCCCACATTCCTTTGCTCTTGGTTTTCTAACTGCCTTTGTGCAAGCTGCCGGTATTGAGGTTCTGGTAGGGATTTCGGGTGGTCCCCCCCCCCCCAGTTTGCCTCTTCCCCTCTGTCTTCCCCCATCCCTTCCCTTTCAACTGTGGTAGGATGACTCTGTTGAGGTTCTGATCACCTGTTCCATCTTGCCACTCACTGGCAATTTGTTGTTACTTTTTAAATATTTTTATATCAACTCTAAACTATTATTAAATCATGTTAACTTGTGTTTACTCTTTTTTTTTTTCTTCTTCTTTGTATCCCTTGTTTTACTTTGTATCGTTTTGCCAGTGAATAAGTGTACACACGAGCATAATACAAACAGAGAAAAGAGCGACACAAAACACTTATTGTTCTGTTTCTATTTCTAAAGGTTTCAAATTACAAGCTTCTATGTATCTGAAACATTCCTCCAGAGAAATATTTATTGAATGCTGTCAGAGTTGAGGAAATAGTATTTCAAGCTCCTGTAAATCACCATTGCTTATTTTGATTGCCTCAATTAAATTAAGTACAAAATCCCTGCCAAAGCATGAACCGCCTTTTTTCACTGAAACGTGAGCATTGAATTGATATTGAAAACTAAAGGATGGGATTTAATCTCCTTGTTCAAAAAATAAGAAAATAAATCAATAAATAATGTACTTCCTCATTGAATTTGACTGTATTTTTTTTAAAGATACCCCGATAGCTTCAAAGCTTCTACGCCTGCCCCTGATGGACCCCTTTGATGGAAAAGAGTCAAACAAGAAAACCAAGCAAGATTCAGCAGACAGGGAAGACATCTCAAGGTTCTTGGGGGAACTACACCAAGGTCGTAAAAGGAGACGTATTGTATCAGTGCTGACCAGAAGGGAAGCCAAAAGAAGGCAATGGGAAACAAAAAGGAAGATGTTTCTGGAGCCATGGAAGTACAAGATGGAGAGACCAAGTAGACGTAAGAATATTGCAACCAGTTATTGTGAAGATGGTTTCGTCCATGATGCAGCTACAGATGAAATGTCCCAAATAAACCATAAGAACTCAGCATTATAACTAACCACTTTGTTTCTCCCATTGGTCATCATTACAAGTCTAGTTTTCTAGTCACATTTCAGCTCAGTTCTAGACAAGGTCCATATCTTAATCTAAGCAAAGAAAACAAAATCCATTTTTTAAAATTATGTCTCTGGTTAGTTAAGTACAACCTATTTTTCTGAGAGTATTTGGCTGTAAGATAAATTTGATTAAATTAATCCTTCCCGCTGACCAGAATTTTCCACACTGATGTATACAGATTATTGTTGCTGTTAAAATGTATCATAATTTACTCAAACTATTTACTCATATCTATAAGTTGGTCATGAACACCACTTTCATGTAGTAGGGCTTGAATTTCAATAAATTCTTCACTGGACCAGAGGGCTTGTAGCTCAGAAATCTCAATCAGTATTCTTACAAAACCAGAAATCTGAGATTCCCTTTTCATATTTGTCCTTTGCTGAGCCTAAAGGCGAGGTTTGAAATTAAAAACCTAACCAATCAATGAATAAACCTGAATGTACTGTATGTGTTTTTACATTGGGAAAGAATAGTGGCCCGTCCGACTTGTTTGAATTTGAGGGTTAGTTAACTGGTCTATTTATTTAAATTTTTCTGTTAATGACTTGCACTGTATCCCGTTGGCCTGAAGATACCTAATTATTAACCCAATGCTGACATCACTGGACTTAGGAAGTCCCGCGGTAACAATTATTAAAACAAAAGGATTGAAATCAGTCTATTCTTAAACACAACATTGAATCATTACTTCAACAACCGACTGAAATGGTTTGTGAATATCTCTCATAGAACCTAAACATCAAACTGTTTTGTGCATATTACCCTCAAATCCCAAATGTTGGTCAACATAGTGCGCAACTTGATAAAGCTGTTGCAGTTTCAGATCCAGGGTGTTGTGGATGGGCACAAGACCTGCTATAACCCCTCCCCCCCCCCCCAAAAAAACCCAAAACCAAACCCAAATGCCTGATAGCTTACAATTAGTGGCCACCTCCCCACCCCCAGTGTCTTTGTTGACATGGTAAATGGATGACTTCTGTTTGTGCTCCCATTGCTTGTACTTAAGTTGTTTTTATAGCTTTGTCTACATTGGTTTCTTACAGGAAAGCAAAGCAAGGACATTCTCACTCGGTCATAACGATCAGATCCCTTCTGTTAAAGTTCATGGTGTCATTGGGTAGACACCCCAGCACACCTTCCAAATACTTCTTGGCTTCTCTTTGCAAAGGACTCTGGATCTGCCCCAGTCAGTCTTTTCCCCTGAGTTTTAAACACCTCGTTTTTGTATGGTTCAGGAGACAAAAAGAGAAAGACTAGTGTCATCGTTTCTCTAAGATAATTTGGCCTGATTACTAAAATTCAAGACTTAGTAAAAGATTGGTAATCGATTAGTTTGAATCTAAAAGCTCACTTAATACCAAGTTCATATCAGTAACAGTTCTAAAACTGAAAGACTTTAAAAGTCAAAAAAAGGATTTGAAGCCCCAGTATCATCATTATTATTACTCTGGTTTACTAAAAACACTGCACTTTTACCCAAAGGCTAAATTGAGACAATGCATACAACATGATAAAAAGAAAATCAACATAGGCTTACTACTCAGTCAAAAAACCCATTAAAATAGAGGTTTTAAAAACCACAAACAGACACAACAATACAAACAGTTTAGAAAGCAGCACTGTTGGCATTTAAAATGTTAACAAAATAGGGAATCGGACTATTTTTAAAACGGTTAGTCTTACCATGGTCTTACACTTAACTTGAGATATTTTGTTGGCCTGCCCGAGTTGATATTGCACATTGGAATTTCTTGGTTGTGGTCATGATCCCTAAATGAATTAGAGTCTTTTAATGACATGGCATAATTTAAGCATAATTTCCTTCTGCGATCTTGTAGTGATAATAAATTACATTTGATAAGAGATGATTACCAAGGTAATTGGAGTCCAGTATAATTTTTAGAGCACGTTTCTGAATTGACTCCAGCTTATCAATGTGAGCTTTAGTTAACTCTTCGTACCAAGCTTGAGTGGCATATTCTGTAATTGGCCGGATGTAACCTTTGTACTGTCAACAAGTCAGAAAGGGATAAATAAAAAAATATAAAAAAATACAATCAACTACCTGAACATCAGTATCCAAAATCGGGAGGGGCTACCACTGGGTTATGTTTTTGGACGTGTGCCCAACCGAAGCAGGTCTTTGACAATAATGTGGGTGATCAATCTGATCAAAGGCCTTAGTGAAGTCTGTTACTACTAAGCTACTATGACTCCTTGGAGTATCCGCATGAGAACATAAGTTATTAATCAATTTGACAAGGTAATGAGCTTATTCCTATTACCAAACTGGTTTGGATCCAAATATGTGCAAATTTCTGAATTAATCCATTGCACAACAAAGTGTTTGGATAATTAAGCAAAATGACACGGGATGAAGATTTTTTCAAGATGGAGGAGAGCTTTTCGGCAAAGGAATAACTATGGCTTTTTTCCATTGATCTGGAACCAAACCTTCTTGGTGAGACAAATTAAGAATGTTGGTCAATGGTTTACTTAATTCATATGCAAGCTCATGTATGAGCGATGCAAGAATTTGATCTGGGGGGGGGGGTTCACACTTTGGTAAGATAAAACCAAAATATTTTTAATGAAACTGGTCGCACTGGGACGGCTTTTAAAGAATTTTGCCACACGGACAAAAAGGTTCTCATTTAAAGAAATAACGCATATTCTTCATACCATACCGTCTTCTATTGAAAAGATTGTAAACAAAATTTATTGTACTGTAAAAACCAAACTTGCCTATAGGAATCGCTTTGGAGGAAGGAGGTTTTAAGGGCCATTCAGAACAGGTTTGATTTTAAAGGTGTATTCTATATACTGAAAGACAAAGTGTTGCCTCAAATGAAGCAGATATTTTACACCACTGCATCCAGCTCAGGATAATTCAACAGTCTAGGCTTCCAGCTACAGTTCTTCAGGATTCAATCCGAAATGGGAGACAGCTGAGCATCCAAACCTTTGTGCAATGTTTTTCTATCCACTGTTAGAACAAGGTGAACTGTAAAAAACCTTGACCGATGACAACAAAACAGCACAAATGATCTGAAAGAGGCTTTTACTGAACATTGAAACATTGGTTATTCAGAAAGGCCCCTTATGTTTAATTACCGGGCGGCAAGAACAGTTTTTTACAAAACTAAATGAGAAATGAGTGACTTTCACATTGAAGATGACGCACTTGAGGATGCACTGGAGCATATGTGTGCATCTCAAGATAAACTTTTGAATATTCGAACCCTCATATTTCAAATACTTAAAATACTAGCAAGGAATTACAAAATAATTGAAATATCGGGGTTCTCTTCACGGATAATTGCTCAGGAATGAACGCCTCAGAAGAAATGTTTGAATCCTAAAAAAATACATAAAGTTAGCGCTGACAGGTGAGTTTCTAATGTACACTGCCATTTGGCAAAGTTTTATGAATCTAGATATTCATTTGAAATGAAGGACAAGAAAAACGTTAAAAACACATAAAGAAACTAGATGATTACTTTTAAAATTTGTTTTTACAGAACAAAAAGGAGCTTGCGCCTTTGCCACTTACCCTCGGCATGGTTACGTTTGTTGCAGTGCAAGACAATGAATTCCCAAAATTTCTTTTAACTTAGTTGGAATCCATAATAAACTCATATCCATATCAAATTACACAACCACAAAAGACTTAATTAACATACTTTATTATCAAATTGTGATGAAATACATAGTTGTCATCAAATGAGCAATTAACTGTCGTGTGCAAAAGAATTTAAGATACTATTTCAAAAATTTAAAGTATAAATAATTTACAAACCATGGAACAGAACCATTTCACAACATTTATCCATAGCCTTGCTGGTCTATTCTTTTGACCATAATGCTGGACATGTATTAACTGAATGTAAAGATCTTGTCATCCAAATCGAATGAATATTTTGAAGGCTCATATGGTTTAGCACTTTATGTTACAGACTGTATGCCCACATAAAGGACATTATTCAAGCAGAATGTTACAGACTGTATGCCCACATAAAGGACATTATTCAAGCAGAATGTTACAGACTGTATGCCCACATAAAGGACATTATTCAAGCAGAATGTTACAGACTGTATGCCCACATAAAGGACATTATTCAAGCAGAATGTTACAGACTGTATGCCCACATAAAGGACATTATTCAAGCAGAATGTTACAGACTGTATGCCCACATAAAGGACATTATTCAAGCAGAATGTTACAGACTGTATGCCCACATAAAGGACATTATTCAAGCAGAATGTTACAGACTGTATGCCCACATAAAGGACATTATTCAAGCAGACTGTAAAAATATGTGTAATGGGATGAAATTGTAGGCCCCCTTTTTTTTTGTAAACTCCTAGTTTAACAATCCTAGTTTACCTAGTCCACCTCGGACTAGGGCGAGTCTAGGAGTAGGTGGTTGCCTGGTGGTGTGTGATGAGTGGGTGATTGGTAGCAGCCTATGCAACCAATCACGGCGCATTGAGGAAGAGATGTCCAGAGGTCAGTGACCATCCCCAAGAAAGTGTTTGGACACTTGGCCACTGGACTCCGACAGAGGAAAGTTGTAAGATTTAACCCTCCAAGTTTCTTCAGTTTGTACACTTTGCCTCTGTCGGATATCTGCATTGGATTGCGCCAGCCCAGCTTAACATCACAATAATCATTATATTCATCCCTGTCCTGCTCTAGGTAAGTTTGATCTTACTTTTATCTTTCTTGTGAGCTTAGGCTTAAAAGTTAAAGTAAAGATCAGAGTGTCATATTAATATTAAGTTTGAACAGTCACTGCTTATTTTCTATTGTGTAAGGAAAGTGTTTTAGGATTTGATTATTGAAGTTCCCTTTTTAAATGCTCTTATTTTGAAGTGATAATTGTTGACTTGTTGTTTTCCATGCTCTTTTAACTTTTGAAGTACAAAAATGTAAATTACATTTTGTCTCAGTATTGCTTTGAACTTGATTTATTTAATGTTGCTTTGGTACTCTGCATTTTTCATTATATTGTATTGTGAGAAAGAATACAGTACCCTTTTATTTCACGGTTTAAACTTCATTCAAAGTTAGTATTTTCTTAAGTGTACACGTGTTAAGATGTGATGCACTGCTTTATTTAATCCTGGTTGCATCACACACCCAGGATAGTTTTGTGTCCCTTTCATAGCCAACTGAAGGTTACTCTTTAATTTCTTATTGTCTGTACTTTGTCCTTGGTTTGTCCAAGACCACACACTTTTACTAGAGTCTGAGAGTTTTAGTGATTAATAGTGTTTCCTAATAGTACTTGTTGAAAGCTTTCATGAGCAAGAGACAGAGACTAGTTTTCATTGATTTTAGTTTTATGCATTTATTTTTCTTTTGGTTTACTGAAACTAGACTTTTAGTTTCATAGTTTTGCTCTATGATTTTTATATATCTTTGATTTTTACTTTCTTGTTTGCTTTTAATCTTTGGCATTCACTTTTATTTTAGACTTCTTGAAAGTCTTTCAAAATCACTTTTGTATATAATTGTAGCTTAAATCCTTGTGTTTTTCATTGTTTATTGTAACATCCTGATTTCATGGAGCAATGAGTCATTATTCCATG
The DNA here is from genome assembly GCA_032158295.1 of Pycnopodia helianthoides. Classification (NCBI taxonomy): domain Eukaryota; kingdom Metazoa; phylum Echinodermata; class Asteroidea; order Forcipulatida; family Asteriidae; genus Pycnopodia; species Pycnopodia helianthoides. The sequence goes on from CM063243.1 coordinate 36,052,248, forward strand.
AAATGTCCTACCACAAACTATGCAAGGAGTGTTCTTTAATTGGCTTTAATCCTTGACTGTCCATCATTCAGCCTTAGGCACTGGTCTGGGGAGAAGGTGTTCAATTTCACACCCATTAAGAGACTTCACTGACCAGTAAAATAAACATTCCCACAGTCATTGATTCACACTTACTTTATTTTAAAGATAAGTGGTTTCTTGTTAAAAGGATTATTTAGGTTTTACTATTAAGTATTTAATTTTAGTGTATTTTATAGTTTTGAATGGCATATCGGATTAATTTTAGACTTGGCCACTGGACTCCGACAGAGGAAAGTTGTAAGATTTAACCCTCCAAGTTTCTTCAGTTTGTACACTTTGCCTCTGTCGGATATCTGCATTGGATTGCGCCAGCCCAGCTTAACATCACAATAATCATTATATTCATCCCTGTCCTGCTCTAGGCGGATTCAAAATACCAGAGAGCCAGCAGGACAGCGAAATATCAACTCATCACTTGTTCAACTTCACCATTGTTACTGATTGCAACGAAAACAGTAATCCTGTCCCCTGATCAAGGACAAGGAACTGTTTTCGCACCACTTCTTCAAGTCCCCCATCATCAACTTCAGCGCCCCCTTGTATCATCTTATCATCGTCTTGTCATCATCTTCAAAGTATCGACTAGCTATTCTTCATTTTCGCCGGGTGCGCCCAGTCACGTCCACAACTAAACAGATAGGCCATTCAATCGTTTCTTATATTTGCATTGTTTAATTGTATTATTTTGTAAAATTGTCCTTTTATTCTTTATTGTCGAGACCCGCCAGGTTTTCTATTACTCTTCTTTTATTTGAGATATGTTTTAACTTTCTCATATAATGATAATACAGCGTTTAAATCGCCCTTCCCTTCATTTATAGCCGGAATAAACCAACCTTTCATTTTTTACAAGCAAATACCAGCGTATCCCTTGTAAAATTCATTATGTCTCATTATAGAGTGCGCTAGCCGCATTCGAACCTGTTACATATGGAAAATAACTGTGTTTCCATTCAGGGAAATCTAGTACTTGTGGCCATCAGAGATCAATTTTCTAAACTGTAAACACACTTTAATTATCTTTATTTATAAAAAGGATAACTTTTTGTCAATAAGAGGTAGTATAAAAATAGATTAAGTAAAAAAGGCAGAGTACTGTACAAAAATTGTTAAAACACATTTATAAGTTTTTAAATGATGACGATTAGTATGCTCTTGTACAAAAAGGAAGACTTGTGTCTATAAAAGATACTATAAAAAATATATTGTGATTTACCACAAATGACTACTTGGCACCTTTGGAAGCTGGTACATGGTGGACTACTAAAGAACTGTCTCAACAAGAAATAAAATAGAGAATAAAGAAGGCATTGTGACAATAATACATGCTCTTTGAAGATTATCATTGAAGGTAAGTAAAGGTTAGATCCATGCCTTGATATTGTGGGAGGCGGGTTGTTAACCATCTAAATATTAAAAATCATGTAGCTTTCAAAGTGGATGTAACATTGATGTACAAATACCCCAAAATATCAGGAAGTATGATAAACTTAAGTACTAATATTAATAGTGCGTTTATACTGTTAAAAATAAATATGTGCAGTTAAAAGAGAGAACATGTATATTAAACCATGTTACATTAATCTTGGATAAATTTTTCAATTTGTGCAATGAATATAAAGAAAGATAATGACTCTAAGGAAATCGTTTCAAAATTTCAAATTTAAACAACCGTTTCTAAAAAGTCTGAAGTGTAAGTTGTTTATATTTCATTCTTTATGAGCGCTCTCCAAAATCCAACAAAAATGAATACCCAAATTCTAAAAGTTGTTCAACAATTTGCACAGATTATTTTGAATAAATCTGGAATGAAAATCTTGTGTTTTGAAGTGGTAATATTGAAAAAATTGTTAAAGGGAAGGTATACATTTGGTAATCACTCTAAAAAATTAATGGCAATAAAAACTTACTTGTTAGAAGTACAGCAACTTTCGATAGTATAAAGCATTTTGAGTAATATTTCAATTCAAAATAATGTGGATATGGAAAAAGATGTCAGTTTTTATCCCCCAATCAGAAATTTTTCTCAGATTGTGTATTCCTATAAGGGATTATCCTTTATGCGTGGACATATTCGCTGCGGATTTTAGCACTTTTCCTTTAATAGTTGTTGCTAAAAGCAGGCTTTGTAGGGAAAATTTCCATAATTGTACCAAAATGGAGAACCATTAAATGGAGCTTGGATGTAAAGCAACTACAGAAATATTTTTTTTTACAAATTTCATCAAGCCTGTAAGCAGGAATAGTCTGCTTATGGAGCTGCCCTAAGTCCAGTTTGTATTTCATAACCACTGCTTACTGTAGCAAAGTAAAGCATTTCCTAACTTACCGGTACTTTGTGGAGGCAGATAAATTATGAAAAAGTGCAAAGCCTAAATTGTCTAATGTTCTTGATCATTTATGAAATTCGCTTTTGCTTACATAAATTTGTCTGCGATAGTGAGCACAAAACTTTGCACACAAAAAATAATCAGCTTTATGAAATTTGGGCCTTGCAAAATTGGTTTTAGAGATACAATGTCATACCTTGTTACCATAAAACAAAGTCACATTCTATGTTCCCTGAAGGCCCTATAATACCAAATAAACATTAAAAAAATGAAATCTGTAATATGTTAAAACATCCAAACAATGAAATAAACAAAGGAAACAAAAATGAAGAAGACAATGTTGACAAAAATCCTTTAAATCATGTGTTGTACAACAGTTAAGTTAAAAAGTCTAAATAAGTATACTTTGATACTACTTTGATATCCCTGATATTAGTGTATTCAACTAAACAAACAATCTTAGAGTACACACATTTAAGGGAGAAGGTCACAATCAATGAAAAACCACAATGTTTTGCAGCTAGTAATCCGTTCATGTCAAGCAGTTACTCTGTTGCATAATATACAACACTATTTCTGAGATCAATGTACATGTATACTGTTTACTTTTGACCTTGTTGCGCTATCTCATTCAAGTGGTCAACAAAGCTCTTTCAAAATGGCCCAATGCTGTTTAAAGTTTAGTTTCTTCCAATCTATCTTGTCGCTTCCATCAATTTGGATTTGACTTTGTGTTAATTATCTCATCAAAATGGTCAATAAAGCTCTGTCAAATTGGCCTAATGCTGTTTAAAACTTAGTTTCTTCTTCAGTGCCCCTTCCATCAATTTGAATTTCATCCTCAAAGACAACACTCTTTGGACTGCGAGCATGTGTAGCAGTAGCTTGTAGTTCTGCATTAGCAGCAGCCAAAGTTTTCTTATTCTGGGCAGCGATGTTAGCCTCTTGTAACTGCATATCAAAGACATTAACATCGATCTGTTGGCCTAGAGGACCTGTGTGAGGTGGGGAGGGAGAGTACATTCCCTCCAAGTCTGATTCACTGTTAAGTGCCCTTGCCACTTCCAAGGTGACACGGTGAAGCCTTTTGCTATCTCGTGCCCTTTCCTTTGCTCTTAGTTTGGTCTTTTGTGACGGTTTAAACTTCTCAATGAATTCCCGGATGTAGGCAATGCAGCCAAGCTTACCTTGCTGTGGGAATCAAAATAGGAAATTATTTATGTATATTCAGATTGGGGTACCACCATGTGTATGATATCTACTTTGCTGTGTAGATTTGTACTTTGCAAGTAACCGGAAGCTGAGGTCAAGTTTAGTTTTTGGGTTTTATTCATTATTTTGTTGAACTGATTTTATTTCCATATTTTGTATCTCTAGTATTACATTCCCAACAACATATATAACTTTCATCGCCATAACCTACGTTAAACTAAAGTAGTTGATGAAAAAAAGCTCGCCCACATAAAACTCCACATGGTTGGGACCACAATGGTCCTGAAAGTTTCAATACACACATAACGAGAAGTCCCCTCAATCCACTAAGTGAAAGTGCTGTAGTACCGGTAGCCAGCCGATTTCCTACCTCCCCCCACCCCCCCCCCCCCCCAAGGTAGTAGCTAATAAGCAAGACAATTCTATAGAGTTTTAAGTAAGACATGATTTATTTGAATAGCAGTAGGCATGGTAGGTGGGTCCTTGTCACTGCCTGTATAGTGTCTAAGGCACATTCATCTATGTTTTTACAAATTAATTCAAACTTATGTATGAATGTAGCATGACATTACATATGAGAAGCACAGGTCTCTGCACATGAAGGATTTAATGTCAATCATTTGTTCATGTCACAGACGAAATACACTTCTTTGATAGGTTAAATACTTTGCCATTGACACAGTACACTGCAGAAGAAAAATTCTCATTCAGTCCGACGGAAATCAACCCAGACTTGATCCCCTCAGACACCAGCATTAGGAAACATTTCCAGGTTTTTAACTGCTGATTACAAATGATACAGTCGGTTGTCGCCATTGCATTATGATGAATTGTTCTATGGCTTTACAGCACACATAGTTTCTTGAACATTGTTGGTTTTTGTACACACTGAGTTATGTTTGATACAAGTTTTGGCAAAAATTTAGGGGAACAATATAGAGCAAGTTCGGGTGGGCAACTAGAGTGACTAGACTTGCCAGAAACCATAGAGCATAGGGAGATTGACAAGATCGACCATGCACTGGAGCATGGTTGATCTAGTAAATTTGAGAACTACGTCACACTGTTTCTGGTTAGTCTAGTCACTCTAGTCGCCCACCCGAACTTGCTCATACATGAAGATGACAGGCTGCATCTGGTAGCTACAGCAAGAGCACTGTCACTGATATTTGTTTATCATGAAGGTGTCTGGGTACCACACACTAACCTGAATAAGGAACTTTTGGTCAGCCGGTTCCATCTTGAAGTCCATGGCATCTAGGTAGACACAATCAATTCCTGCTGTACGGTACAAATCATTTTCCTGTACACAAACCAAATCACAAAGTAAATGCTTAGGGAATGTTAAATGCATCTAGGATATTTAGACCAATGTATTGAGTACAACAGCGAACCTATTTGTAAATAGGGTACAGGCTTCAACAGACAAAGGAATAATATCATGCCTGCTAATATTGCAAATAAGTTCTGAAGTTTCATGGAATTAAGTGAGAATACGTCCTTCTCCATTACACAAAGATTCTCAATAATTCTTCCCCAGGATTTCCCTGATGAATATCATCAGTTACAAAATTAGTATGTTATGAAAAGACAACGTAACATGCCATGTTTAATGGGTAAGACTGACTGGTTCTGTATCTGTTTGAGTTTAGTGGATATTATTATAAAAGTAAGTTTTTTTTAATAAGTATGTCTTAGAATTTTGGGCTTGAGCTGAGCTTGATGAGTTTAGACCATAGTAAGTAGCAATACTCCAATACCTGTATAAAGACTCGTTTCATGTTCAGTAACATACAGTCCATCATTGTTGCATAGAATTCCATCATGGATGACACTTCTCTCCTGTCGTAACCTCTAAATGCAGAAAGAAGCTTTAGCCCTCGTTTCTCTGCCCAGTACACCAGCTCTCTGAAGCTAATCTATGATTACATGATGAAATCAATCAATTGTTAATTTTCAAATCTGTCTGTAACACTGCCATGTGTAAGAACTTGACCACCAATACTCCGTTCTTATTTTAATTTTCAACATTAAAATAAGCATGGGTAAATAGTATTATTCATAAAATCTCATTTGCAACAAAATGTCCCTCATTTGAAATGATTGAGTAAATTTTGAGAGGACCCTAAGACTTTGAGACATAATGTGAATGACGTCAACACAATTTTGTTTCCCACATATAAACACTCAAAGACAAAGCAAGTCAATTATGCCCTTTGGACGTAAAGCAATCAATAGCCAGTGTGCTGTAGAGGTGGTAGCTTACATTGCAAATATGATACACTTACAAACAGGCTAGAGGGTGTTAACAGAAACAGAATTCATTATAACAGTTTAACATACTCATATAGCATAGATTCGTCTCATGACAAGCTTGTGTCAGAGTATTATTAATTCATCATTGCAAAACCTCAACTTTTTTTGTTACAAAATCTGCTGATTAAATTTTTGCCAAAAAGAGCTGAGGAATGTTTGCTGTGGACTTTACAGGGCTTTGCAACAATATTTATATTTTTTGTATTTTTGAATGTTCACTCACTCATCCCATCTAGTATTTAACATTTTAAACCAGGTAGAAACAATTTGGGTTCCTTTGACAATGTGCTTCTACAAATTAAATATTGATACAACTATTAATCTAGGTATGCGTTTTATTTTCACAAACTATATGTAAGACGCTACACGGGAATTAAAAACAAAGGACGTTTAATAGTTTTTTAGATATCAAAAAGTGCTCCCATTGAGAACAATACAAAAGAGACAAACCTGTCCATTTTTATCAAAATCCAGCCTCTCAAATACTTTGTCAGAATCTAAAAAGTCCTCCTTAAACAGCAACTTCTTCTGAGCATCACTAAACTTGGATTCTGTCTGCAATAAGATGAATATGGGAGAAACTGATTACATCAAAATGTTCATCAAGCTGTTTAAAACAGGAAGGTGAAAAAGTGCTGAAGTGAAAAATAGCATAAAAGTGGTAATGGCCTCAAGTTTCCACACTACAACTCATCTTTGAGACTCTGCCAAGATCAAATTGACAGGCCAGTACCACTCTGTACATTAATCACTGGTCATGTGAGGCCAGTACCACTCCGTACATTGATCACTGGTCATGATGTGAGGCCATTACCACTTTGTACATTGATCACTGGTCATGTGAGGCCAGTACCACTCTGTACATTGATCACTGGTCATGTGAGGCCATTACCACTTTGTACATTGATCACTGGTCATGTGAGGCCATTACCACTTTGTACATTGATCACTGGTCATGTGAGGCCAGTACCACTCTGTACATTGATCACTGGTCATGTGAGGCCATTACCACTTTGTACATTAATCACTGGTCATGTGAGGCCAGTACCACTCTGTACATTGATCACTGGTCATGTGAGGCCATTACCACTTTGTACATTGGTCACTGGTCATGTGAGGCCATAACCACTGTGTACATTGGTCACTGGTCATGTGAGGCCCATACCACTTTGTACATTGATCACTGGTCATGTGAGGCCATTACCACTCTGTACATTAATCACTGGTCATGTGAGGTCATTACCACTTTGTACCTTAATCACTGGTCATGTGAGGCCATTATCACTGTGTACATTGATCACTGGTCATGTGAGGCGGTTATCACTTTGTACATTGATCACTGGTCATGTGAGGTCACTACCACTTTGTACATTGATCACTGGTCATATGAGGCGGTTATCACTTTGTAAATTGGTTACAGATCATCATCATCATCCTTCGTCCTTGGACTGAATAGTAGAAGCAAGCTTTGATGAAATGGTGCCAGGTTGCTTTATCTCTCATGAGTTGCTGGGTTTCGTTTAGACTGAGATTTGTGTCTTTGGTGATGTTGTCTGGATAGCACATTTTCCTCCTGCCATTTTCCTCCTGGATGTCCGCCAGTAGGATTCCAGAAGATCAAGTGGGATATGGGTTGATCAGCTGTACGCAAACAGTATCCAGCAAACTGTAGGTGTCTCTGCTTTATGGTTTGGGATAGTGGCGGTAGATTGCCATATACCTCCTTATTTCTAATATGGTCTCGCCACCCCAAGAAACAAAAGTCTAAGGTATACTGCACCCGATGCACACAATTTGGAACAACTTACATTATGGTACACTTTCTTGAACTCCTCTAAGGAAATACTCCCATTCTCGTCCCGATCTTCAATATTCATTTCAGCCATAAGATTGTCCATTGCTTCAACAAGGAGTTCATGTTGTGACTCAATTTGAGCAATGTTCATCTTCTTCAAGCGCTTCCTAGACAGGAAAAACAGAGAGATATTTGTGCTGTTAAAATAGGAATGACAGCAAAAGGTCCTACAATGGTCATGTGACAGGGTGTCTCCTGGCAGGCAAGGTCCTACAATAGTCATGTGACAGGGTGTCTCCTGGCAGGCAAGGTCCTACAATAGTCATGTGACAGGGTGTCTCCTGGCAGGCAGGGTCCTACAATGGTCATGTTACAGGGCATCTCATGGCAGGCAAGGTCCTACAATGGTCATGTGACAGGGTGTCTCCTGGCAGGCAAGGTCCTACAATGGTCATGTTACAGGGCATCTCATGGCAGGCAAGGTCCTACAATGGTCATGTGACAGGGTGTCTCCTGGCAGGCAAGGTCCTACAATAGTCATGTGACAGGGTGTCTCCTGGCAGGCAAGGTCCTACAATGGACATGTTACAGTGTGTCTTTGTGCACAATGTGCACACTTATGTCAGTTAAGTGGATCTAGGTGTATGCACAATGTGTACACTTATGTCAGTTTAGTGGATCTAGGTGTATGCACAATGTGTACACTTATGTAAGTTTAGTGGATCTAGGTGTGTGCACAATGTGTACACTTATGTCAGTTTAGTGGATCTAGGTGTGTGCACAATGTGTACACTTATGTCAGTTTAGTGGATCTAGGTGTGTGCACAATGTGCACACTTATGTCAGTTAAGTGGATCTAGGTGTGTGCACAATGTGTACACTTATGTCAGTTAAGTGGATCTAGGTGTATGCACAATGTGTACACTTAAGTCAGTTTAGTGGATCTAGGTGTATGCACAATGTGTACACTGATGTCAGTTAAGTGGATATAGGTGTATGCACAATGTGTACACTTAAGTCAGTTTAGTGGATCTAGGTGTGTGCACAATGTGTACACTTAAGTTAGTTTAGTGGATCTAGGTGTGTGCACAATGTGCACACTGATGTCAGTTAAGTGGATCTAGGTGTATGCACAATGTGTACACTTATGTCAGTTAAGTGGATCTAGGTGTATGCACAATGTGTACACTTAAGTCAGTTTAGTGGATCTAGGTGTATGCACAATGTGTACACTTAAGTCAGTTTAGTGGATCTAGGTGTATGCACAATGTGCACACTTATGTCAGTTAAGTGGATCTAGGTGTATGCACAATGTGTACACTTAAGTCAGTTTAGTGGATCTAGGTGTATGCACAATGTGCACACTGATGTCAGTTAAGTGCTTATCTTTGATTGAGAAAAAAAATCCATTTACAAATAAACAAACAATCTTATATAACAGCAATCCAATAAAACAGCAATCTAGTAAAACAGCAATCTAATAAAACAGCAATCTAACTTGTTTTCTGTGAAATTAGAAATCAGATTGAAATTGGATGAAGTATTTCTTACTTACTTGGAGAGTTTTGTGTCGGGTAATTTCTGTGAGTAGTAAAGATACTTGGTTGCACGATCATTCAGGGCATCTTTCATCACTTCTGGCTCAAAATTTGAATACTGGATAGAAATGTCAAAGGCAACATAACCACAAAGTACAAATTCTTAGTGCAATTTACTTGGATTTTTCCATACCCTAATAAAAATGCCACACTTAATGGCTAATAGTTCAAACCCAAACTGATAAACTCTAACGTCTGATCCCATGTACAAGATGTAAAGCATGATCAGTCAAACAAGAGCCAATAAACCATGCATAAAAAAAACTGTACATGCAAAGCATTTGTATGGAAAACTTTTTTCCCCCTTTTTCTCTGATTTAAAAATGACATTCCAAAGACAACCTAGTGTCAAAGGAGTAGCAAGAATTCTGATTGTTATTAAGTTATTAAGAGTTGCTGAATTGAGACGGCTAATCAAATTAAACACAAGATGATAAGACCCAATAACTTGTATGTGAACAGCTACGATCAAAGGTACTCTTTGTTACAAAATAGCTAAAACAACAAACCACACAGTCAATGACACAAATACAAAGTTCATTCTTCCAGTAATCAGTAAAAGCATATGGGAGATCTGCAAAGGTACCTTGTGACTTACAGAAAAAGTATAAGTTCCCAAAACTGCAAGTCTGATATTCTTAACATTGTACCCTACAAAGTGTTGATTTGGTAATGAATGAAAAGAGCTTTGGGAATGGTTACTGATCGCTTATAACACTAATGTAATGCTCAATCATGCTTACAGGAAAATAGCACTCTTCTTGTACTAGCCAAAAACAGCACGGTAAAAAGATTTTACAATATCCAAGGCTTACAACTCACTGATTTGTGTCAACAGAAACATGGAAAAATAAGAACATGTACCATGTTTACATAGTCTTTGTAGATAATGTTGTTTATAACATACGGACCCCCATGTGAACACTACAGATGATGATGTCAACCTTCCCAACACTTGTTAAATAGACTTGAATAACAACTTTTGACCCCCCCCCCCCAAACAAAGAGATTGACAAAATAGGGAGACCCCCATTATTAGGGCTAGAAAGCTCAGTTGGTCACATGTTGAAATCCTACTTTAGTAATTTTGTCTTCGTTCTACAAAAAATAATTAAAATTTATAACTTGAACCTTTTTTTTGTTAAATGTTTTTCTGGCAAGAACCGCACTTGAACTGTTGTTCAGAACAGGACACCAAAATTTCAGCTGCAACTTTGACATGGATATTTTCTGTGTTTCTTAAACATTCTTCAAGAATGTGTTTTGCAGTGTCTTTTGCAAAATTAAAATAAAAAGTATGTACAGAAAGTGCTGTCCGAGATTGAAAAATAGAATTACTCGCACATGGACAATATGGATTATGAGCAACAGAAGAAACTTTGAAATATTGTAAATATTGTATACAACTTATTATAGCCAGGCGACCAACACTAGTAAAAGGTAGGAGTTATGATGATTGCCTTTTTTTTTGCAAACACCAACAGAATGTCTTTTCAAAAACTGCAATTAATATAAAATGTACATGTTATTATGTAACATTTAAAATCCCAATTTCCCACATATTTTTGCTTAAAAAAAAAAACCTTTTTGGGAAGTGTCCTTAATTCTGCTTTGCCTAGCTTCTGCATCATTTATTCAGTGCCACATTGTTATCTATGGTCTTTTTTAAATTGACTGCCCAATTGTTATCTACAGTCTTCGTTCAATTGACTCCCACATTATTATTTACAGTCTTTGTTCAATTGACTGCCACATTATTATCTACTGTCTTTGTTCAATTGACTGCCACATTGTTATCTACGGTCTTTGTTCAATTGACTGCCACATTGTTATCTATGGTCATTGTTCGATTGACTGCCACATTGTTATCTATGGTCTTTGTTAAATTGACTGCCACATTGTTATCTTTGGTCTTTGTTAAATTGACTGCCACATTGTTATCTTTGGTCTTTGTTAAATTGACTGCCACATTGTTATCTATGGTCTTTGTTAAATTGACTGCCACATTGTTATCTATGGTCTTTGTTAAATTGACTGCCACATTGTTATCTATGGTCTTTGTTAAATTGACTGCCACATTGTTATTTTTGGTCTTTGTTAAATTGACTGCCACATTGTTATCTACGGTCTTTGTTCAATTGACTGCCACATTGTTATCTTTGGGCATTGTTAATAATTGACTGCCACATTGTTATCTATGGTCTTTGTTAAATTGACTGCCACATTGTTATTTTTGGTCTTTGTCCAATTGACCTTCTCTATAATTACTTGTACACATTTTGTAATATGGAAATAAGTGTTGAGTTGAATTAAAGACCCAGAAGTACCACTTAAGGCTTTTTAATTTTAAACAATTTTTTATTTAAAAATGGTTATGGCTTTGCAACGCTTTTAATTACTCACTATATAGCACACATAGAAATATATATTTAAAATAGAAATACGACTTACCAAGAGCAGGCCTAGAGTTCTCTCATTCTTGTGGCCGAAGCGTTCTTTACGGTCCCAAAGCTTGCGAATATCTCTGAGGGGTTGGATTTTTTTCAGGAACGTGTCCTCTGGCCTCATTGACAAATACCAGCCTGGATATAACCAAGGTCAAATCAAACAGACTATTCTAAGAATCATGAGTGTGTGTGTACTTTGAACTGTGGGGACTTACCATTGTTGTTCTATTATTCCCATTTCTAAAGAATTTCCTTGTAGAACCCAGTTAAACAAAACAAAAAGTTGTGGAGACCTTAGTTGTTTATCATTGTATTTGGCTCAATAGGTGGCAACTCCCAATGTTCTGAGATTCCAGCATGCCATGGCAGATTATCAGCCATGGTTTACGGCTGAAGTTTTGTGATTCATGGTGAATGCATACTCATATTTTCTCACTAGAAAACAATAAAATTCTGGTGCTTAATGAGATGGTTGCTGTTTTTTTGTTTTTATCAAGGTTTTTTTGTTAATTAGGGTTTTGTTGTGACAACGATATTTTAAAAGGAAAATGATTTCTCCTGAAGCTCCAAAAAGTTTCACAAAAATAACACCGTGCAGAGGCATGGAAAAATTTTTGGAATAGCGACTCAAAGGGGTTAAGTGGGATCTGAAAACTTGTTGTTTGTACAATTACACTTGCATATTGTGCCCTAGCTGTGTTTTGGCATTTTGGATCTCCCCTAAGAAAGGGTTACAATTCCTTTCTCCCTGACAATAGCAACCTCAATATTGAAAAGATCAGATCTTTCTCTTTCTAACCACTGTAAGTTTGGCTATGTATGCTGAACCTCACAAAACTACAAGGAACCTTGAGCTCAGGCTTGAGTGCTTTTTTCTGTGTGACCTTGTTTGATCACAATTATCTATGTTAACAAGGAGGTGGTATGATTCCTATTGACAATGGTATTATAGGAAAGGGTAAATAGGAAGATGAAGTTAAACAATGAGTACTAACCATCAAAGGCATGAATGGGATAATTCACTAGAAGTCCACCGTCGATGTAATGATCTGGGAAAGAACTTAATGTGTGCTTCACTGTACAGAAAACACCTGAGAAAAATAGGAGGGGTGGGGGTTATGTGGTATACATTGTACATCTTCCAACTTTTTGTAAGTAAGAGGTTTTTTAAGTTATTCGGGCAACAGTCGAACAACTCTTGTTATTAAATTTTAGTTTTGTTTGTTTTACTTATTCTTCTCGATGAGCTCTGTCCGCAAGCAAATGCACTTTACGAAGCTTGCATCAACTTGAAACTTTACATGTAGTTAGAATATAACTACCAGATACTGAGTAAGTTGTGATGTCATCAGGTGTCAAAATACAAGGCACTAAAGTTTTAAAAAAGGACCGTTTGCTATTTGATGTATCTCATTGAATTTTACAGCCATGATGTTCATAATTGGGCATCTGATAGATCAGGACTGGGGTAAAATTTTAAAAGTTGACGTCACAATCATATGACCTTTCCTTCTGGTCAGACCGGAAGGTCAAAGTTTGCCTTTGTTTTTCTTCTTCAAAAAACCCTTTTCCAGGCCAAAATCCAAACTTTTTTATATTGGATCAACTTCAAATCTACACCATGTTAAGAACTTGATGAGACCTCTTTCATATTACAATTTCGATATCATGATGCCACCAAGCACCATGTTAAATTACCCCAAAGGTGCACTTTTCAAAGATATTAATTTATAGGAAAAAATGCATGATCAAGCTGAAACTTTGCTTTTATTCAAGCCGGGATGTGTTACATCCAAAATTTGAGGTCCTGTTATGACGTCATCTTTTGTCACATGACGTCACCTTAAAGGTGCAGTTTTAAAAGAAACATGTATGTTTTGCTTATAAATGCGTTCTTGAACACCTTGTGTTTGTTTATCAGGTGACAAACATTATTTTGGGTTGCTCAACTCCACACCCAGGTTTTGTCAACCTTGTAATTTTCTCAAAGTCATGATTTTGTAATCATTACAAAAATTGCTTATTAACCTAATATGAATATCTCAAAAAGTCAATTATGGGGACCACTTTGTTAAAGGTGGGGCTGATTTTACAAAGAACTAAGATTAAACTTAACTGTGTATCAATTTTAATTGCCAAATCAAGTGTGTGACGTCACATTACAAATCACTATGGTAATACTGACAACTCATCTTAAGATGAATCCTAGTGCTTTGTGAAATCGAGCCCAGGTCAACTACAAGGACACACCCCCTCCCCACCCCTTTCAAAATAGATCTACATCTCAGTATCAATAACACAGAGGTTGACAAACACATACCTGGGATAGAGCCTGACATTCGCATGGCCATCCTGATGGGCAAATCTGGGGTAGTCTTTACGTGACAGTAATAACAATCTAGAAAATTCACATTGGTAACACAGATACACAGCTCTTTCCCAAACTTTTTATACACCTGTAGGAAAACAAATAGAACACAAGTTATTTGCTGGGTGAAGTCGTTGCCTGATTTAATACCTGCAATTGTCTTATTTCTTCGAAAATACTGCCATGTAGAAAAGCACAGCTGGCTGAAAGCAGTAGGGTTTGGCACCGCAGACTTCGATCTGTATCTGTTGAAATTGGGCCGATATATTCAGAACCACTATCCTTCAAACTTGAGGAATACAGCTGTTCCTCAACACAAATGTGTTCCGCCGAGAAACCATCATTATCATAAAAAACGGCCATAATTTTTGTAAATTCTTGGCACATCCCGTTTCAAAATACGCTCGCACGAATGGAGGTGTACCGTACTGGAAGCAAGCGGGGGGATCCAAAGGTTTTCACGTCTCTACATCATCAAAACCGCTGACATGTTAGTGAAGTGATGAGGACACGCTCCTTTCGAAAAAAAACAACAGACTCGGGTCAAAATATGGTCCCTTTTTTTTATTTGTCTAAATTGTTTAACCTTTGGTTAAATTGTTTAACCTTTGGAGTTAAATTTGGGAAAGAGGTATGTCTTTATAACACCACCACCCAAGCAAACAAATTAAAACCTGAAACAAATTGTTTTCCTCATTCATGTAGCTCTTTAAATTTATAAATTATTCTAAAATACCTGTTACATTGAGTATCATTCAATTTTGAGCCTCAATTGCAAACTAACCATTAAATCTTGTAGAACAAAGCGGTGCAAAATTCTGTCATTTTCCTAGCCAAAATACATTATTTTTTCTTCTTAGCACATTAGTTTGTGAAAAAATAAGTTTGACATGAATTCAGTAGGGTTCAGTGCTGTGCGTGTTACTCCTTGAATTAAAGGAGAGTTTGTGGTTTTCATAAAACTTCCAAGGAAAATTCCAAAGTTTGCTACGCCCATGAGCACCTTAACTGTCAAGTGCCAGAATAAACATTTACCTCTTCAAATGTGATGTCTGCATTTCCTGTCTTCTTTTGTATCATCTTACCAAACCAAGAATACAACTTATTACCAGGATGCCAGCCAAAACGTTTCAAGAAGTTGGGTAACATACTGAGGACACCAAATCTAGCATCTATAAAAAAAAAAGCAAACAAACATTTATCAGAATTAATCTTGCTTCCCTTACCTGAACACCATCATAATATTAAAAAAATAATGTTTTAAATTTCTGACATCCGACTTGTATCTTTCATAGTACAGATCATGTGACCTGTGACATCACCTTTACAAAAGATCCACAAATCACAAATTCCTGCAATCACAATTTGTACACTTGAATGGATGACACAAGTGTACAGCAGGATGCATTTCTTTTGAACAAGATACATAAACAAATCGACCAAGTAAACACGCACAATATTAATCTTGTACAGTTTGATGCGTTTCTTTGGAACAAAACACATAAATTATGGACCAAGCTACACACGCATATTTGTAATCTTGTACAGTGCGTTGCGTTTCTTTAAACAAGGTTTTTTTTTTTTAAATGGACCACGCTACACTTGCACAATTTGTGATGTTGTACACTGCAATGCTTTTCTTTGAAACAAGATACAGAAATGATGGACCAAGCTACACATGCACACGTGCAATCTTGTACAGTACGATCCGTTTCTTTGGAACAAGATACATGTAAGTATTACACATGTTTGCAGCTGGAATATTGCCGTTTCCTTTTATACTATTACATAGGTATTTTGCTGAAGGGAAAATTACCGAACAAACAAAAACCCATTGGCAGGATATCCTGTTTTCTCTCTGGATCCTCTGGTGAAGCAGACACCAATCAACTGATAGGATCCATCCTGGTCTACATGAAGGTCTCTACAAGTACATGTATATATTGATTAACTGCTATGTAAAGGCAGGTTATATTTTTCTAATTTAAGCTTTTACAGAACGGAAGTAAGATACTGATAAACTAATGCTTGACATAACCGAAATTGTTTACAAAATGATTGAGAATGGATTTCTGAATACTTATATTTCTCTTTAAAAAATTGGGGCAAAATCACAAATCAATTTGCATAGAATTTTGAAGCAGCACCTGAACACAGTAATATAACAAGAAAAGTTGTGTTTGGTAAACACAAATGCCCCGCAAGCCAGTCCGTTTCTTGACATTTGACCTAGGTGGTCTAAAAATAGGAGGCTTCTGTATCCCGAGACCAATCCACACACCAGTTTGGAGTTCATATGCCAAGTCTGTCTGAAGTTATCACTGGGACATAATTTTCGTTTGATTTATGCAAGTCTGTCTGTTAAGTCTTTTATATCTTACTGGGACATAATTTCTTTTTTTTTAGGCATTTATTATTTATTTTAATAAAATTGACCGTACATTTGACCTGGGGAGGCGGGCAAAAACAATATACTTCCGAGGGTGGGGGAAGGGGGGTTGGGGAAGGGGAGGAGGGGAGGATGGGTGGGGAAGGGGTGGTGGAAGGGCAGGGTCGGGTTGGGAGGGGGGTAGCAGGACCAATTTACACAACCTAAATTCTCTTTAAAAGGTTAAATGCCACTTTTTATTTCAACCTTGACATTTGAACCACAAATTCAGTAGGCTTACTGTATTGTAAGGCTAAGACCAATCCACAAACCAAGTTCGGAGTTGATGTGACAAGTCCTTTACAAGTTATTGCTCGGACAACATTTCTTTTGTTTTAGCCATAATGACCTGAATATTTAACTTAGGGGGTCCAAAAACAAAAGTCTTTTTAGGGATCCCAAGACTGATCCACAAACCAAGTTTGAAGTTGATATGCCAAATCCTCCTTGTGTTATCGCTCAGACAACATTTCTTTTGTTTAAGCCATAATCACCTTAATATTAAACTGAGGGGGGTAAAAAAACTATAGGCTTCTGGGGGATCCCAAGACCAATCCACACACCAAGTTTGGATTTGATATGCCAAGTCCTTCTTGAGTTAACACTCGGAAAAGATTTCTTTTGTTTTAGCCATAATGACCTTGCCATTTGACTGGGGGGGGGGGTCCACAAACAATACACTTTCGAGGGACCCCAAGACCAATCCATACACGTTTTGAGCTGACATTTGAGTCCTCCTCGAGTTATAATTTGCACACACACATGCACACACATGCACACACACGCACGCCCGCAAACAGATAGCCTTGATTGCAAGGCTGTGTAATAATTTGCTGACTATAAAGCTAAAAATGTGCATAACCACAGCCGCACGAATGCGATGCCCGAATGCAATCCAACTCCTGTTCCGGTCCCCCTGACTGTCTTTAAACAGCACACCACGCTCTCACCCAAGGAAGCACACACCGCTATTCCACACACCGCTATCGCCCACAATCCTAGCCCGTGAGCCGTAAGGCTCACAGCCTTGACGATCTTGTACACTTCCGGGTCTTGCGGTTATGGTAATGAGTGTGCTCTACTTGTAATAAAAGGCTCTTGATTGGCCATTGGAAGTGGTTATGTTTAGTAAACATTATGAATAGTAATACACAGGGGGGGCGGAAGGGGTGTTGCGCAATCATTTGCGATCGCAGTTTGGCTACACTCCATTTTAAAAAGAGGTGATGACCATTAAAAACCAAAAAGTAATCCATGTATACCGTTAAAATTATCTCTTTAACAGCACTGAAAACATAACAGTGTATATCGTAAGAGTATTTTCAATTGTTGAGGTGCTTAGTTTTAAATAAAATGTGTGAAAATATTAACGAAAATTTTCCGTTGGTTTATTGCAGCGGCTGACGTGTATGAATGGGTCCAGGTGGGAATTCCGTTACAAAACGTCTCCCCTAAAATGGCTACAAATATCGACACAATGAAAAAAAATATTCTTCATCCTCTGATTTTTTTCCATCAACGTCATACTTAGGAATAGATCTTTCATTCCTGAAAGTTTAAACAAAATCCATCTGTACATCCTCTAGATATTTGACGATTTTTTAAAGTTTTTTTTTGAGAGAATGGTTTCTGCCGATGCTTAGTTTGCGTTTAAACGATCTCTGTTGACGGACGGGAACATTTTCTGCAGGTAATTTTGATTCTGAGGCAACATACGTCACATCTTAAACAGATATGTTATACATGTCGTTTACGTTAAAATATATGTTATTTATTAAATTGTTAAATTACTGAAGCAGTCGAAAAAAAAATTACAAATGTTTTCTGGTGTAAAGATTTTGTGAATTTACAACATTTGAAGATAACAACACCCTCTGATAAAATGGACTCGTCCAAGCAGTCTCGACGGCCCGCAGTGGAGAGCAACCGTAATTCAAATAGTGAATACTGTGCATACATGTACACACACGTCCGTTTGTACAGTGTTTTTGATGTGGAGCTTCGATCAGCAGTCCACGTCGCTAGGGTCGAATGAGATTGTTTTCAACGTAGTGGCGCGCTGGTATGTGATTGGCTATTAGGAATGATGTATTATTCATGAAATAAATCTTTGCATATCCACTCACCCCCCCATTTTCCACGGATTTGCGAAGAAAAACAATGAAACACATAAGAACTCGGTTTACAAGATCGTCAATCACGGCTCACGGGCTAGGATTGTGGGCGATAGCGGTGTGTGTGGAATAGCGGTGTGTGTGTGTGTGGGGCTGCGTACATGTACATTGTACAGGCGCTGTGTATGTGCATGGTGAGAGTGCGGTGTGCTATTTTTTCAGTCGGGGGACTGGGGTTGTATCGCATTCGGGCGGCTGAGGGTTTAGTATCCTTGCTCTATGGTTTTAGCTAGAGTACTTGTCTACACAGCCTTGATATCAAGCTATCGGGACTGGGTTGTATGGCATTCGGCGGCTGAGGTTTAGTATCCTTGCTCTATGGTTAGCTAGATACTTGTCTACACAGCCTTGATATCAAGGCTAGCAAACAGACAACCCATATAACACCCATGCTCACACACACACACACACACACACGTGTGTAAACACCTGCAATCGGGGACCTCCTATTGTCCCTCTTTTGTTTGTACTCTCACTTTTTGGCAACAGCTCTCATTGGTTTTGTACACGTTTTCCAACTGGGGACCTTTCCCCAAACAGGGGACCCTATTGTCCTCTTTTGTTATAGGTCCCCGGTTTGAATGTGTATACCTACTCACACACACACACACACACACACACACACATCCGGAAGGACATGTCAGAAACAGTATGCCCCTTCGGTGGCTTCGCCAACCGCGGGGCATAAAAACTACATGATTTATATCACAATGTAAGACCATCAAAAGTACTTCCTGAGTTTCGATAAGCCCTAAGAACCTATAGCACTTCTATAGAAAATATCTTCCTGGAAGGCTTTCAAATAGGGAAAATATTTACTTTCATAAATTAGAACAAAGTCCACGGCCTACAGTTGTGTTAAACCTAGGATGAACCTGAGTTGATTTGAACCAGAAAAGATTCTAGTTTCTGTCAACAGTGGTTGCCAAGAATGACTTCACTAAGTAAAACTCTTGAAAAAATGTCCATGATAGATTTCTAATAATAATAATAACAATGAAAGCAAGTTGAGTCCAGCTTCCCACAATGCTACAAAGTGTTCAACCTTGGTCTCTTTTCTCATAATATTTATAAACTTTTCAAGACACATTTTTGAAATGGAATTTTTTTCTTCAAACAAATAAATGTATCTTCAAAAGTTTGGATTTAAACAAAAACAGGGGCTACATCTCCAAGTTGTGAACAAAAAGGTAAAAAACTTAATAGAACCTCAGAAAATGAAAACAAATATGGAAGAATTTGCTAATGGGTCTTTCTTCAGTGTTGGGTAAAGGGAGTGTGACAAGCACCCCAAAAATTGAAACGGATTCAGGCAAAATAATTGTGTCAAATACCAATTTAGGGTTCAAATCAGCTTTTCATAAAAATACAAGAAAAGATAACTTTCTGATGTTAATTTCCTTTTGATGTTGTAGCCAGTTTATGTGAAGTGAATGTGGCTTACAGTGGAATTATGTCACAATCTTGGACAAAATGTGTACTTAGTTTGGGGGCTACACCCTGACCAAAATGTCTTTTTCATGTGGTTTCTCTGTATGTTTTTCCTGTATTAGCTGTGTCCTCTACATTACCAAGTACCACTTCCAAAGAAATGTATGGGGACAGAGCATGGCACAGGCTACCCACTGGCACGTATAAATGTTTCCTTTCTAAGGAATGATGATTTGGTCCAAGTCACCCATGATAAGTTTGATAGTATGTGTCCAGGGGAATTCCCATTATTTTTTTAATGGTGTAGTTTCAAGGTATGCATGCAAATCACACCACATAACCGGATTAGTTTTCTTGTGGCCGCACAAATTTCCTGTACATTTACAACATTTGCCCAGATACATAAAACCTTCACAAATGTTGAAGGTACATTTTGCGAATTTAAGTTAACAAATTTCAATCCTCAGTTAAAAAAACAAACAGTTTCAAATCAAAGTTTGATCAACCTAGTTGGTCTTGTTTTAGTGAAAACAACGAAAAACAGTTAATGGTTTTTGTCAAGAATTTTTTGCACATTGATACATGTGTTTATTTGTAACATGTCACGGGGTCAAAATAAACATTGTAAGTCCATACTAAATACATTGTGTAGGTTTCTTTAAGTTCATTCATTGTTCATCCCCCTGCTTTTTCTGCATGCTTCTGCCTCTCTCTCTCTGTCTGTTCACTTGACTGCTTTTGATACACCAATATACATGGTATACATGTTTATGTGTGTTGTCTTGTCATTAGGCCTTTGAGAAAGACCTGAGCTGCTTGGGATAAAATGTCAGGCAATTAACTATTTTTTGCATTTATATAGGTCCTTTAAGTTGGTAAGCAGTTTGCAACAGCTAATTCTATTTTCTCTTTAAGTTGTAAGGCACACAATGCCACATGATATTCATTGTTTTTTTTACGATCACTGAACTAACCTTGCATGTATGGTACACTTTCATACAACCAGTTTTACCCTTGACCTAGGTACATGTACATGTCAAGGTTGTGTGAGGGTCAGACAAGCTTTTAAGGTTAACAGAAATAGATTGCACGTATAAAATGTGTACTTAGTTTGGGGGTTGCTGAGCACACAAGTTTTGCAAGTCTATTTTTGAGAACCACATGAAAGAAAAGAACATGTTATTTTGGATGAAAAATTAATTCCCATCCTCTAGTTAGTTTTCAAATGAGAGAAATAAATTAGTTGTTGCAAACTGATTACCAACCAAAAGGTACACCTGCGAAAAATAGTTTGTGGACTGGCATTTCTAACCTAGCAGAGTCTTTCTCAAAGCCTTTGAGAAAGACTCTGCTAGGGTTGAAATGTCAGCCAATTATCTTTTTTTTGCATAAAATTTTAAATAAGTACACCATGTAAACAACTAGTCTGGGATTTTGTGCACATTAATAACTAATATCAGGTTTATTTTGATTGTGGCAACTGAAATAAGCAACAGTGATTTCACAGCAACACTTACAATGTAGAGCATGCAAGTTATCAGGAAAG
The DNA here is from genome assembly GCA_032158295.1 of Pycnopodia helianthoides. NCBI lineage: Eukaryota > Metazoa > Echinodermata > Asteroidea > Forcipulatida > Asteriidae > Pycnopodia > Pycnopodia helianthoides. The sequence continues at coordinate 36,073,974 of CM063243.1, forward strand.
AGAAAAACCCTGTTGCTCTGAGGAGGTCTACTGAAAGGACTGTTTTAGGTTTTGTTCATAGGGTGAATTCATTTAATTGGTCATGACTTCCGATAAGGTGTACAAAATTTTTAAAATATGTTTTTGGTTACCCAAATGACCCTAATTTTACGGCACAACCCACAACTTTTTAATCAGGGAAAAAACGTCTAACTTTGACCAATTTAAAATGTTTTAAACAAAATTGATATAAAAACTAGAACACGTAAAGAAAAATTTATCAATATCTCTGTGATTTGAGTCTATTTTGTGCTCCACCTGACCACGATTATCCTACGAGAGAAAAATACACACATGATACTCGCAATATTTTCTAGTCATGCTGATCGCTATAAGAAATTTTTCCCATGGCGGTAGAGGTCTCACTTGATACTCTCATTTTTCTTTTATGACAGGCAATTTCGTTAATGAGCCATAAAAAAATTACCTTTAAAAAAAAAAGCATAACATAGATTTTTTTTTGTATTGTCCTCTCGTATCAGCCTCTCGTAACTTTTTTGATCTTTGTAGTGTTTTTAAACTTGTGCGAGCAATGTGATTTCTTCTTCTTGGAGAGTAATAAAGTTTCTTATGTTCTTATGTCTTATCTATTTCTTTGTCTCTTTATTACTCTTTTTAACTAACTTAACTTAGGGCTAGCAAAAACTACACTGGACAATTTCAAGAAGCTATGTGTCATTGTTATTCGTAATCTTCATTTGGTTTCTTTGCAATTTCTTGACAGATTCTTCAGTTTGTAGCAATTGTTGTCGAAGAACATCAGGAAAGTGATTCTTATACAATAAGCGAACCATTTTTATAACTTTTAAAATTTAAAGGCGAGGCCACATTCATTATAGATCAACAAAGCCTCAAATTAGCTTCACAATTCCCACAAATGACTGCCTGAAAATGAATTTGAACTCTGACCAAATTCTGGACGCTGCAAAGCTGCTGTGAATTTGAATGTCGGTCAAATAGATTGTTTAATTGAATGGTAATCTTTTTAAATCTCATAACGCAATCTTGAGAACAATTGCTTACACAATAAGTGTTAGTGAAACTAAATGACTGCTCTGAAAAGCTTTCAACTTTGTGTGAAATAGAATAACTCACTGTTATTAATTAGGCTGCTTATTTACCTAAAATGACTGAGAAACCTACACTAGTTATCACATTTTTAGGGTTCTAATCTTACCAAGAAAGATATTTTCAAGGTCTGGTTGTTTCAAGAATGCCTCAATATCATAAGAGTTGTATCCCACAGCCAACAGACCAGCTGTCATTGCTCCTGCACTCGTCCCAGCTATTCTCTTAACTTGGTCCCATATTCCAATCTCTTCAAGTACCTACATGTAAAATAAAGCTTTGGGTGATAAAACTGCTGAACATTTTAAGGTTTAAAAGCAACTCTAGACCGGTTAATGCTGGATGTTATGGTCAAACGCCAGGGGATGTGACTTTTGTATTTTTGTGTAACATTGGAATAACTGGAACAGGTCACCTGTACTTTCCACTACTGGAGAGTGCACCAAGCATGCACTCAACGTTCACTGCTTCATCTCACCCACATTTTTTATAAGTGACAGCAAAAATAATGCACAAATTCTGCCTCTGTGCAATCCTTGATTCAAGACCTTTTTCCTTTTATTGTAAGAAGAGGATTACATGGCATCGAGAGGCTTCCACCATTGTATTTCACTGTATTTTGGCTCAATGGAGGTAAGTCCAAGCGGACTAAGATCCCAGCCTTGGTTCCGGCAATGGACCCAATTGGCGAAGAATATGGTGTTTTCTCAAAAGAGAAACAACAAACCCTGGTGCTTCAAACAGAATCTTTGTTCTCTTGGCTTTGTTAAGCCAAGCGGAAAGATTCAGGCAATTCTGAATAAATAATCCCAGTAGGGTGGAAGTGAAATAATAAAAGATCCCTGGCATTAACTGGTTGTAAAAGCCAAAACTTACCTTTTTTTTCATGAGACTTGTGTTTTAGCAAAGCATGTGAGAGGCAGTTTCTTGAGAAAATCCCAAAAGAAAACTCCCTTCATGCAATTCCTAAGGGCTTCTAATAATCTTTAGACCCAAAATGTGTCAACCAAACACCACTTGTTTGTCGCAGTACCACATGTAATAGACCAATGTTTACATGTCATTTTGTGACTTATACTGGTATTGCTGTACATCATCTCAGCGGATGTCAAATACACACAAAGACAGAGCGAGTACACTGACAGTTGGCTTTATTTTTGTAAATAATAACACAAATTCTAAGCCCTTTATTTAAAGTTGTATGATGTGATGTTGATTTAAATCACATCATTTTTTTAAATATAAATTACAAGTATTCTACTACAAATGTCAAAAGGGGTTTATTTTGAGTTATGCACTACCCAGCGGCGTCGGACGACGATGTAGGCACCCAGTCTTTTGTTTCGCTAGTAATGTAAATCACTGTAATAAAAGTAAAAAATTAACATTTAGCCTTGCGGAATTTCAAATGGCAAAAGGAATCACAGTTTTGGAAAGCCTTTTCTTTCTTTTGGATGATTTCAGCTTCAAAATTGCGACATTCTTGTGTTAAAAAGTGTGTGATCAAAAGCATTATGCTCTTTGCGGTAAATTTTCCAAAACTTGCTGGAACTGTCCTTACTGGCTTTATTTAGCCACTCCGGTGAGGTCTCTGGTACAAACACTGGAATATTCTTCACAAGAAAACCCTTGATCGAATAAACAAATGCAACAATCATCAAAAGTTGTTTACATTTAATCATATGGAGGACCATTTATACACTGTATATCTGTATATTGTACATGGTGTCCAGACTGCCAATCCAGAGACAACAGTGGCAATGGCCTCTTACATCCCTGTTCCTAAGTTAGCCACACCCACTTCCAGAGTAACATGTATGTCTGTGACAGTCTGTCTTGATATACCATGGAGAGAGTAACTTAGCTTGGAGGGAATAACATGTACAGTCATGTTAAATTAGTCATTTCTTTCTGGTGTTCAGACCAGGAGCCGTTAGCGGATCGAACTCATAATTCTAGGAGTAGTCTAGAGGCACCTTATCCACAGTTACTCACTTACTACTCAGACAAACAGTCTCTCTGCTAGTTCCTCAATGCCCAGTAAAATCATGTCAGAAATGAAGTGATTAGGAAGTATTAAGTGATGTCCTACAGGTGTTACTGCTTTTGGGTGTTGACTGTGGATCTGTGGCCGTTGAAACACCTCTTGAGTGTATTTCTCGTTTCACCAATATATCAAACACCACAAACTTTGCAAGATATTATATAGATGAGATTAGTGGTGGTACCCAGGTATGGCTGGTGAACCGTGAAGGAGTCCGATTTTATGAGTCCGATGCGTTGTCTACAGACAGAGGATGCATTTGGAAGTGTTGGAACACTTGAAAGTGAAAATTCCCTGTGGCAAAGGGGGATTAACATTTTCATGAATAGGGGTCGGGACTTCTTCTGCCTGAACTTCGAGTTACTTTAATCATTTCCATGCTTTAATTTAGTCACTAGTCAGGATTTACTGTCCCTGGTAATCATTTATTTAGGACAGTCACATTCCTCAACAAGACTCGAGAGAGGAAACAAATGAGAATACAAAACTCCATTATGTATCGAAGAACATGAAGGGCTAACAAACAAATATAACAAAATTCAGAAACTCCTTCAAAACAAACAAATACTAAATAGTCACCTACCCGAACTGAGCCCACATAGGCAAGACCCTTGGTACCGCCCCTTCAAACACGATATTATGCCACGGGTAGCTGTAGTGCATAAGTTCATCTCGCTCGTCATCTGTCAAAATCGGTTCTAGAACCGACGGTACTTTCACTGTCTTGAAGCGGAAACTCTTCCACTTCTCCATCTTTAAGTAAGAGTCTAACTATGGTTGATGTTATAGTTTCGTCCTCATACACTTTGAAAATGACAGTGACTAATTTGTAAGGGTCTTTTCTTCATGGACGGACGTACACGCCCGTAAAGTGTCTGTATCGTTGATCTAGAACCATATCCTGTTTAAGGTCGCCTATTTATGGTACATTACAATGAATAATACACGTGTATTGAAGCGTATCAGGTATGCACACAGTACACCAACACAAACACACATACATGTACATATACATGTACATATACATGTACATACATGTACATATACATGTACATACATGTACGTGTAGGTGTAGTACAGTGACTGACGGTAGAGGGCCTCTTCAAAACTCAACTTGATCAGTCAAGAAAAAAAACCTACATAAATTATACCAAAAAAAATAATTTAATTAAAATAAAATAAATAAATACAATAAAATTGAAGGCCAACCCCCAGATTATTAGAAAACGAAATCAATTATCATTATAGAGTTAGGCTACTATCATCATGCACAGGATTTATACTATTTTAGAAGCAAAGGTGTTACGTAATACGCACTGCAGAGCTAACGGATGGTTTAGCAAGGTGCAGTGTTAAGCCCACTTCTATTTTCTTTATTCTTGAATGATCTTGAAATTGAGTTAGGTAGAGCCTCTTTCCAGGGTGTAAAACTCGGTACTAGAAGTATTAATTCATTGCTGTATGCAGATGATTTGATTACTTTGTATGACACTCAATGAGGGACTTCAATTTGCTGATGAAGAGATTTGCGTCGTTTTGTAATAAGTGGAGACTTACTGGTCAATGTTAACAAAACCTCAGGTTCTTTCAAGTTTATAGCCGCCTTTAGAAAAATCTTGCAAATAAAGCTAACAAGGCAGCCTATTTTGAAAAAACCCATTGCCAATGAGTTATCCCCTCCAGTAGGCCTACTTGTAAAAATATTTGATACTTTATTAAAACCCATTGTTAATTACGGTTCCGAAGTAACGTGGAAGAAAGGTGATGATCAAGCCAAAGTTTTTCAAATGAGCTGGTATAAATACATTTTTAATGTAACCAGACGTTCTTCTAATGATGTTGTGTTTGGTGAACTGGGCAATTTTCCTCTGTACATTGAACAATACCGAAATACTTTAAAATACTGGCTTAAGTTATCCGAAAAAACCTCCTCATTCACTTTTGTATAATGCCTTTATAGAAGATATGGAGTTAGGCAATAGGACTAGGAGGACGACGTCTTTGTTCCTTAAAGGCCCTGTATGTACACTATTGGTAAGATCGAAAAACACAAATTTTCACAGATTCACACAAAACTTACATGATTTAAAGTAAGTAACGGTAGAAAGGGTTCTTAAACTATTTCTGCCTAAAATTCTATCGTTTCTGAGAAATGAGTAAAACAATAGTTTTTATCACGCGTGATAAAAACTCGATGTTTGAAAAAACAGAAAACACATAAGGTCTATTTTCACTATTTTCTCGTGACCTCGATGACCAATTGAGCTCAAACTTTCACAAGTTTGTTTGTTCACGATCATGCATATTGTAGCGAAATATAGGACGCCCTCTTTCTTAGATCATATCCCATAGTAGTTACTTGAGTGGTTACCGGACGTCTTCCACTGTTGAAGACGCGGGCGTTTAGAACGACCACTGTCCGGGCCGCACGAGGTATATAAACACGAGTCAGGGACGGCGACTGGGTCTTGCTATTTGGTCTTGCCCGTGTGGGGCTGCCGCTGTTTGTTGCTGCGTGTTGACGTACCCGCCCCGTCCTGTCCTCACATGTTGCCAACGCCGTAGAGTTCCCGTAAGTGTTACTTCATACTCCGCCAATTAGGGTCAAGCCTGCTGAGGGTCTATTCTTGCCAGTTAATTCCACAAGTAGTAATTATTTACCAATGAACAATCAACCCTTTTATATTAAACGTGTAATCACCTGACTAGGAGTAATTATACCTATATAGGCGTCATCCTTACTTAAAGGTTCCTTCTGGTAGGAATAAAGGAAGTGAAAGTTACAACTCTTGTGCTTGTATTATATTTAATCGAGTCAACCCCGTCATCGGTCCCGCTGGGTGTAATGAAGTGTATTAGGTGTGTAGGATAGGGTGGAGCTTAGAGCGCCTGGTGGTAGACTGCCCCAAAACGGACCTGCCTCCGAGTTTGTATTCAACTGCCGCTCGTTGAGTCGACTGAGGGCAAGCCGGGTGTGCCGTCGAGAGTGAGACCGCCACAAATGGTGTCAGAAGTGGGATAGGCGCCAAAGCAAATCTTAGAACCTACATTATACACTTAGAGCAGAATTCCACCTAAATAGGAGACAGCACCTTTACAGGTGGAATGGCGAAAAATCTACTGATGGACTTCGATGAAGAGTTGGTAACTCCAGTGAAGGACAGCCAAAGTAATGAGGACTTAACAGTGAACGAGAGATGTAGGCTGCTTGAGACGGAGTTACGGATGATTAAGCTGTGTCTTCAGGCGAGTAACATAAAGAGTGATTCAGGCTACGGTGATTCTTTGGGAAAGCCGTCACTGAAGGCGGCGATGAGCACCGGGGAGGGAAACTCGGGTATGCAGTTACTGACACCTACTCCAGTACAACGACGGCGACCAACGCCAAAACCCCGGGCCAGGTTTCAAAGTACACCAGCGCCTACTACGGTTCCAGGTGCTGCGACGGGGAATGATGTGTCGCTGACCGGAACTACATTGGGAAACAGTCTGAAGGACGGCCATCTTGCAGGGTTGACGGGTTTGAGCAGTTTGGCATCTACCTGTGGCAGCAACGCGGAGGATTGCAAGGAGCCTCAACAAAAGAAAGATGATGCTCGTTCAGGCGGAAATCCCCCGTCTAGGGGAACTACCAAAGACGAAGTGAGCAAGATCGGAAGTGGTGCCACCTTACGGCGACCAAACATCACTCCCGACCGATACCACGGGAAGACTCCGTGGAGAGATTATTTACAGCATTTCCAGGCGTGCAAGTCGGCGAATGAGTGGACGGAGGGCCAGGCTAAGGTGTTCCTAGCGGCGAGTCTACAGGGCGTCGCACTTAAGGTGCTTGGGAATGGCACCTGTAAGGGAGGAAAACAGACCTACACCGAGTTGGTGGACAGTTTAGAGAAGAGGTTTGGACCAGGGCGTCTAGCTGAAAACCATTTGATGGAGTTGCGCCACAGACGACAAGGTCCCAAAGAGACCCTTCAAGAATTAGGTCAATCTATTAAGGAGCTTTCGGCCCTGGCTTATCCAAAGCTGACGGATGAGGGCCGTGATCGCCTAGCAAGGGGACATTTCTCGGATGCAATTGAGAGTCAGGCGATTAGAGAAGGTATTTTTCGCACAACACCTTCTACACTAGAGGAGGCAGTGAGGGCTGCACTAGCAACAGAAAGCTTCCATAAAATAGAGGAAAATAGAGAGGGTAGGAAAGCGAAGTTCGCCAGGGTGCTGGAGGAAGATCCTGATGTCGTTTTCAAGGAAATGCGTGAGGACTTCCGTCGGATGGAGAAGAACATGCTCAAGGCGCAGCAAGAAATGAAGGCTCAGATGGGAATGATGAGTCGGTGCACGCCTACCAACAATAGACCAAATAAAACAGACGTGGAAAGGATAGCAGGGGATGTTATCTGTTATAGGTGTCATGGGAAGGGGCACTATGCAAGGAACTGCAGTCGCCCAGCAGTCCAAAAGCGAAGGTATCAGGGAAACGACCAGCAGCCTACTCAGGGGCCCGAGGGGAGGCTGGGTGTACAGCAGGGCCAACAGGTGACAAAAGATGTGGCGGAGAGAAGTTAGAGACTGCAGGCACAGATGGTCTATGTATGTCTCCGAGGATGGCAGGGGTAAATAGTGGCCTATACGTCCCAGCTATAGTGAGGGGGGAGAAGGTGAATCTTCTGGTTGATACAGGCGCCACAGACACGGTTCTGTCGTCTACATTCTTCTATGAAATTCCACCAGAAAAAAGGCCGATATTGAGGACCATGGGCTCCAGAGTGCGAACAGCCGATGGTAGCCTTTTGCAGACCATTGGGAGCGCCTTTGTTGAAGTACAAGTTGGGCGAACTGCTCTCTTATTGGACATTGTGTTTGGCAACATAGGCACAATGAAAGGAATCCTGGGCATGGATTTCTTGGTGAAAAGTAGAGGCTGTTTAGATTTCCACTCTCTTGAGCTGAAGATCAACGGAGAGAAAGTGAGGTGCACTGACACCAAAGGCTACAAGTTTTGTGCTAGAGTGATTGTAATGAAGACGACTATTATACCACCAGGACATGAGGCTATTGTACCTGGGCAGGTTACCGGAAAGGTGAAGGTGACTGGCCTGGGCATCATGGAACCAGCGGAGAGAGGTGAAATTGCTGACAAGGGTATGGTAATGGCGCGATCATTGGTGACTGCTACTGACAAGGTACTCCCTATTAGAGTGTTCAATCCCGGAATGAGACAGTGCGTGTTAAGGAGAGGAACAATGGCAGGGTTTCTCACGTCAGTAGGCGAGGATGAAGTTGAAGAAAGACATATAGAATCGCCGGAAGTCGGTGACAGCAAAGACGTGCCAGAGCACCTAAAAGACCTTTTCCAGAGATGCAAAGAAGGAGTAGACGCCAAGTATCACACCAGGATAGCTAAATTGCTCCTGAGTTTTCAGGATGTATTTTCAAAGGGAGACATGGACATCGGACGAACTGGTCTCGTTCGTCACAAAATAGTGACAGGCGATGCTCGACCTATACGGGAGCGCCCAAGACGTTATCCTACACAGGAGCAACAGGAAATTAGCACTCAAGTACAAACGATGCTTCAAGACGGCATCATTGAGTGTTCAGACAGCCCCTGGGCGTCTAATGTAGTCCTTGTGAAAAAGAAAGACGGCACCAAAAGGTTCTGCGTCGACTACCGCCGCCTTAACAGCGTAACCATTAAGGACGCCTACCCAATCCCCCGAATTGATGATTCTTTAGACACCTTGTCAGGTTCGAAGTGGTTTTCCACTTTGGACCTGGCATCGGGATATTGGCAGGTGGAGTTGGACGAAGAAGCGAAGCAGAAATCAGCTTTTGTGGTGCGCGGAGGACTGTTTTCATGGCGTGTAATGCCCTTCGGGCTCTGCAACGCCCCTTCGACATTCGAGAGGTTGATGGAGAGGGTTCTGGCTGGGCTTCATTGGGAAACACTACTTGTATACCTCGATGATGTAATTGTCTTTGCTAAAACGGTAGAGGAAGAACTCACCCGCCTAGAGACGGTGTTTCAGCGCCTTAGAGGAGCAGGGCTAAAGCTTAAGCCAAGGAAATGCGAGCTGTTTCAGAAGAGTGTCCTGTATTTGGGACATATAGTGTCTGGCGATGGGATAACAACGGATCCTGCAAAGATCAGTGCGGTAAAAGAGTGGCCAGCGCCTAAAAGCGTAAAGGAAGTCCAGAGCTTCCTAGGCCTATCATCGTACTACCGACGTTTCATCAGAGGTTTTGCAGATGTGGCCCGCCCACTACATCGACTGACCGAGAAGGCTAGGGATTTTGAATGGAATGAAGAGACAGACAGAGCATTTCAAGAACTAAAGACGTGCCTACAAGAAGCGCCTATTCTGGCTTATCCAGACCCAAATGGAGAATATATACTCGACACCGATGCCAGTGGTTTTGGCATAGGTGCTGTGCTTTCCCAAGTATTGGAAGGACAGGAAAAGGTGATCGCCTACGCTAGTAGAACTTTGAGTAAACCGGAGCGCAATTACTGTGTGACCCGGCGAGAGCTTCTGGCAGTGGTCGTATTCCTGAAAAAGTTTAGGCAGTACCTATATGGGCGGAAGATCACCATTAGAACGGATCACGGTGCCCTTAAATGGCTTACCAATTTCCGGGAACCTGATGGGCAAATGGCCAGGTGGCTTCAGGTGATTAGTGAATATGACTTCACAATTACACATCGTGCCGGCCGTTCACATGGAAACGCGGACGGGTTATCACGAAAGCCGTGCACCCAGTGCGGGAGGACAGATTTGGCACCTGAGCTTAAGAAGGAGCCAAGTGAATGTGCAGATGCCAGCCAAGTTACTTCGGGGGAGTCGGGAATAAGAGTCGTTGCTATAGAACCTACCATCGCCAGAGATGAGTGGAGAAATGCGCAGAAAGGCGATAATTCTATCAAGTGGGTACTGCAGGCCAAAGAGCAGTCAGAGATAAGGCCAGTTTGGGACGCTTTCTCATCCTGTTCTTCTGCCAAGAAATCATACTGGCTGTTGTGGGACCAACTAGAGGTCCGAGATGGATTGCTATCTAGGCGTTGGGAATCTGACGATGGTTGTCAAGTTAGATGGAAGGTGGTCCTACCGAGCGCCTACCGTAAGGAGTTAGTTTTGGAACTACATGCAGGAAAGTCCAGTGGACACCTCGGGATGAAGAAGACTTTGGCGAAGGTTCGTCACAGATTTTATTGGGCAGGCATGGGAGCTGATGTACGGTCCGCAGTTAGGCAGTGTGATGTCTGTGCCAGTAAAAAGTCTCCTGCGAGGAAAAGAAGGGCACCTCTGCAGCAAGTAATAGTAGGAGCACCGATGGAGAGAATTGCCCTGGACATAGTCGGGCCACTTCCAGAGACAGAAGGAGGGAATCGGTATATTCTTGTTGTGGGCGACTACTTCAGCAAATGGGTGGAAGCGTACCCGGTAACAGACGAGAAGGCAGTGACCGTGGCAGGGAAGTTAGTAGAAGAGTTTGTGTGTCGATTCGGGGTTCCTCAGAGGTTGCATTCAGATCAGGGGAGGAACTTTGAGTCCGAGGTTTTCACTCAGATGTGCAGCATCCTTGGGATTGAAAAAACACGCACAACACCTTACAATCCCAAGTCCGATGGAATGATAGAGAGGTTTAATCGGACCCTGTTAACCATGATCTCCTTGATGATAGAGCCACATAGGCGTCAACGTGATTGGGATACAAAGCTCCCTTTTGCGACCTTCGCCTACAGATCAACGCCTCAGGAGTCCACAGGCGAATCACCCAATATGCTGATGCTAGGCCGCGAGGTTAAGCTGCCAATTGATTTGACAATTGAACTACCGACTGAGGAGGATAAAGAAATCACAACCGACTATGCTTTGAGGCTAAGGGAGAACCTCCGTTCCGCTCACGATCGAGCAAGAGACTGTCTCAAACAAAGCGCTAGGCGCCAGAAAAGGAACTACGACAGGCGTGTAGTTGAGGGAAAACTGTCTAGGGGGCAGTTCGTCTGGCTGCATAATCCAGCGAAAACTAAAGGTCTGTCACCCAAGCTACAGCGTAGATGGGAGGGACCGTACCTGATTGTAGACAAATTGTCCGACGTAGTATTCCGAATCCAGAGTAAGCCACGGGGCCGGATGAAAGTTATCCATTACGATCGTCTGAAACCCTACGAGGGTGAGGCCTTAGAATCATGGATTGTCCCTGAAGAACCTGAACCTGAGACGGTTCTGCCTACGAGTGAAGTGAGGTCTGAAGAGGAGGAAAGAGACGTTAGAACTCCCAGTGCGGGTGTTGGAGAAGTGACACTATCTCAGTCACCCGTCTCCTCCGCACGACAGGAAGGTGTAACAACCCTGAACGAAATGGAGAGACCTGCTCCTGTGCAGGAACCTTCAGCCACGGAAGATTTTCCGGAAGTTGCAGGACAGCATGACGGTGTGCAGACGTCGCACCCACCACGACGAAACCCAGGAAGACGGCGGAGAAAGCCGCAGCGTTTCCTGCAGTAGGAGATAGTCATAAGAAGGCGGTAGTTAGACCCGCCCATCAGTATAGACGGAGCTAGTATACAATATAGGAATATATAGCAGTAGGAGTATCAAGTAGAAGTAGCAGTAAAGTAACTCCAGCCTATTTTCGTGTTGTATCTCTCACAGACAGAGACATGGTGAGAGACGAGAAGAAAAAGACTGGATCGGAGCCCAAGGAAGGGAAGGTGGAGTGTCCCAAATGTCAGATGCTGATGCTCAAGAAGTGCATGGACCGTCACATGAGGGGAGAACATGGCCCAAGAGTTCGCTACTGGTGCCTTCGGTGTCCAAGCAGGTACAACAGAAAGGACAATCTTCGAGTACACTACCGAGAACGTCACTCAGATAAAGTGGAAGAGATGGAGCGCATTAAAGGTGAGACATATGAGGAGCGGGATCACAAAATGCGCAGTGATAGTGGTACACGAAGAGAACACCCCAGGTCACCTAGATCCCCGGAGAGAAGCAGGAAGAGAAGAGAATCTCCACCTAAGAAGGCGTCCTCAACTAGGAAGCCGATGAAGGATGATACACAGCGTAAAGAGTCAAAGAAACGTGGTCTGAATGCTGCCGAGAGTGATCGAGCAAAGGTAGATAAAGTCAAGAAACCTGCACCTTGTACGGTGTCCCGAGCGCCTGAGGATCTACCGTTGGATTTGTCCTCCTCTGGGAAAGAGGCACCTAGACAGGTGGTGACTGGCCAAACCCCCAGCTCGCAAGAGACACCTGGTGAGTTATCTGCGAATTGCGGCCTGATAGTGGACGTACCAGAAGCTGCAGGAGAGGAAGAGGTACTCACGGCGAACGATGAAGTCCTGCTTGAAGTTGAGGGGCAACGTGAGGAAATAGCCGTGTTAGATCTGTCTCCTACACCTATGGATTGGGACCTGGAGGGCATACCTACAGACAAGGCTCCCAGAAAGGTGGTGAGTGGAAAAGCACTGGGCATGATGGAGATGCTGCGGGACAGGAACAAGGGTCTGGCTGAGTCTGAGGGGAACAACAAATCTTCACCGGGAGAGAAGCCCATCCCAGCCTGGCTACAACCAATGCTTCCTGAGAAGCTCCTACCTGGGCAGACGGTTCGCATAAGAGAGATACGAGAAACCTACCTGTATGGTGAGGAAGGGAAGACCATCTGCGGTGAGATAAAGCGAGACTACGAGGTAGTGTTCCTGCGTCCCATACCGGTAGAGAAACCGAAGGAGTCCAGTGCGGTACCCAAAGTAAGCCGTATTCGTCGCCTGGTTCGATGTCCAGATGATGATGGAGTGGTAGCTGCCGGGCAACCTCCCACTCAAGAGCAACTGGAGAGAGCTATGCTTGGACGAATCAGCAAGGTGACAGAGACCGCCTCCAGGTGTGTTTACAAGGATGGGATGAAGCTGACCAAGGACAAGACAAAACGGACCTTTGATGTTAACTTTATGATGGGGGTGACCGAGGAGTACTAGGCAGCACCCGCCGTGGAGAAGAAGAGTGCAGGAGCCTTAGAAGTCCGTTGTACGCGTTTACTTAAAGTTTATATGTTCTTCCAAAGTTTTGTACACTATTTTTGAGTAAAGGGTTACTTTTTGTTTTAGTTAAAGCTTTTCATTGTTGTATTAAAGCTCATGTTACGCCTGTTTAGGTGAAGTAAGAGAAAGTTTATGTAAAGTTGTGGATGACGCCTAAAGTTAAAGATTGTATAAAAAATTGTTATATTAAAGTTTTTATGCTGTATTTCGCCTTTATAGGATGTCAGATTAGAGGTCAGGGACTGACCAATCTTGGAGCGTGGCTATGTAGCGAAATATAGGACGCCCTCTTTCTTAGATCATATCCCATAGTAGTTACTTGAGTGGTTACCGGACGTCTTCCACTGTTGAAGACGCGGGCGTTTAGAACGACCACTGTCCGGGCCGCACGAGGTATATAAACACGAGTCAGGGACGGCGACTGGGTCTTGCTATTTGGTCTTGCCCGTGTGGGGCTGCCGCTGTTTGTTGCTGCGTGTTGACGTACCCGCCCCGTCCTGTCCTCACATGTTGCCAACGCCGTAGAGTTCCCGTAAGTGTTACTTCATACTCCGCCAATTAGGGTCAAGCCTGCTGAGGGTCTATTCTTGCCAGTTAATTCCACAAGTAGTAATTATTTACCAATGAACAATCAACCCTTTTATATTAAACGTGTAATCACCTGACTAGGAGTAATTATACCTATATAGGCGTCATCCTTACTTAAAGGTTCCTTCTGGTAGGAATAAAGGAAGTGAAAGTTACAACTCTTGTGCTTGTATTATATTTAATCGAGTCAACCCCGTCATCGGTCCCGCTGGGTGTAATGAAGTGTATTAGGTGTGTAGGATAGGGTGGAGCTTAGAGCGCCTGGTGGTAGACTGCCCCAAAACGGACCTGCCTCCGAGTTTGTATTCAACTGCCGCTCGTTGAGTCGACTGAGGGCAAGCCGGGTGTGCCGTCGAGAGTGAGACCGCCACAATATGTTGAATCCCACAAAATGTGGACACTGATTTTGAGCTGTTACCAAAAGTGTACAATACTTTTAAGTTGAAAAACACCTTTGACATGATCAAGTGGAATTGGAATGCTCCCCTGAGTTTGTCAGGGTTCTTTGTGATAAATTTGTAGAGAAGTTACGTAATGAATTTACTTGTAGCTGGTTAGGTTTAATACGTGATGATACTAAAGGAACGTGCAGTAAAATAATAAAAAAGCTTAGAACCTACCGGATGTTTAAAATAAGGTACGAAATGGAACCATATTTATGTTTTAAAAATAATCCTCAGGACAGACATTATCTGACCAGATTTAGATGCTCAGCGCATAAACTGCTTGTAGAAACTGGAAGATACATCGGTTTAGAGTTTAATCAACGTATTTGTCCTTACTGCATGGAAGACGTGGAAACAGAAATGCATTTTGTATGTGCTTGTGACCCATGTAATCGCCGAATGTTGGCATCCGGCATTTTTATCAATCATTAGAAAGGCGGACGGAAATGATGACGTTTTAACCAGTTATCACCTTTGCACCTCTCATGTCTTGAATCAACCTAACACGTCCAACCAGGGTAAAGTTCTCATGCACTGCCCTTAATCGACTGAAATAGTATATCATCATTCTGATTTGCCTGATTGCGACTCAATTAAATTAAGGAATTCTCAATAGCGTTAGCTGATCCTCTCACCAATGTGTGCGTTCGACTAGAAGGAATTTTCCCTCGGCTTGGAAAACTTTAATAGTGGTACCTGTCCCAAAAGAAAAAGGATATCTGTTCCTTTGACCAACTGAGATTAATTTCACTGACTGACTCCAGGTTTTTGCACGAGTCTTGGAGTCGTTCCTTGCCGAGTGGATCCTAGTTAATGACAACTCAAGTAAAATTGACTCACGGGACAATATGGCAACAGCAAGGGCAGTTCCACTGTGCAATGATCTTGTTGACATGTTGAACCAAACCTAATTTGGGGTCTCCTGTTATGATTATCTCTTGACTTTACTAAAGCATTTTGCGTTCAATCACAGTTCATCAACCTGGGGGGGGGGGGGGGTCAGACGTTTCATTATTCCCATCATCTGTAGCTTCCTGTCTGACCATAGACCCTATACTCAAAACACTCATGACACGCAGCGCACTTAAACGCGAAGACTTTTGGAGTCCAAATTTATACTTAGGCCTATAGGGGTGCACCCCATACCCGCCAAATAGGAGAAAACAGAGCGTCGAGCTCATTAATTTTTTATTCTATTAGACAGATTTGAGAGCCCCAAGAAAGTGTTTCAGTGTAAAAATGTTGCCCAATTGTGACCTGGGGGTTGTTGTCTTCCAACTTGAGGTATTTTGGATGACATAGGTCCTGAAATAAATGGACCTATTTGCTATTAAGAGGTGTAGGGACATTTTTCAAGATTGATGCTCGGACGTTTTGAAAATTACTCCATGCTATTACTGTATGCTATGGGAGATTATTTGTTGGGGTGCACCCATAGACCTTTCTATTGATCATATTATTGACTGGAAACCGACGCATGCGCATTTTCTGGTTTGCAAAGTTGTCGTCTGCTGCAAACGTAAAACAATGGACGACCATTCTTATGATTGCAGACGGTGTCGGTTGTCGGCCAAATCGACGAAGAATATTCATATTTCCCAACTTTAAGGGCCAACCAGTCGGATCTTTCATCATCGTACGTCCAACAGCTAGATCAGTTATCGAGAGAAAGGTATGATAGCAAGTTAGGCCTAATGGTTCAATTCCTGAACTTTACAAATACCGGATCCTTTCGGTGGGGATTGCAACGAATAACCCAAATTTGTGGCCTGCAAGCTTCGGGTAAGGCGACATGTTCTCATTAATCAACCAGGCCCTTATACAAAGGACACAATGAAATCATTCAAGTCGATTGAGTCCGATGATGTCGTCTGGATGTTTTCCACACCTTCAAGTCCCGCTGCTGTCTTTGCAATCATGTACTGGTAGTGCTCACTCACGGAACTAACTCCAGAGAGTAGTCGTAAGGATACTGATACTGCCTCAGAAAATGAAAACACTGTAAAAAGAGAGTGATGGGAACCGAAACTGCCAACACCATTTTGTCACTAAAGGAAATAACATTCCCGTTCATCAGTCAATAACCTAAGAACAATCCAACTTAATTGTGTCATCTGGGTTATGTTTGGACACCCAAAGGAATGTTTTTGCATAAGATTTATCATTTAATAAAGAACGTTGGAATTTAGAAAGCAGTGCACTATTTAAAGAAATATCTCCAGCCTGCAATGCAAAGAGAATCAAGATGAGTTGTAGTATATGGTTATATTTTTGAATTAATTTATTGTATTTTAAAACAGTGGTATATATTTATATTAATGGTAGCTCTACGTCAAGTATAAATAAATAACGAATAATTTAATTGTATTATACTTCGAAGACATGTACAATGTAACAAAGCAGACTTTTTCTCACAATTTCACTGAGCAGCTTAATGCAATAGACTACAACACTTGTAACACTTTGATAAAAAAATATTACTTATTACAGAGTCACAGAGTCAACCAGTAAAAATCCTTTCAAGAAATACATTTAACTTTCGAAAAAATTAATTAAGCTTTGTTTCATGTATGTACATCTGACGCATTAGTGGTAACATAAATTTGTGAAAAATTGCTGTCTCTGTTTAGTACGTACATAACTTTTAGTATATGTTAGACCCACCCTTTAAATTCTCTTAAATAACCAGAGAGTCTGTCTATAGCTTTGCTGATGGTGCAGGTTTAGCTACTTGTAAGGATATGTAGGATTGTAAGAAGACAATCCATGTAAATATTACGTTCAACCATGCTATAATAAAATGTCTATTCATGTTGCATATAGCCATACATTTTAAAAGATTATCTCACTGCAATTTCTTCTATACTGAAAAAACAAAAATATATATATAATTTTTGCTAAGCAAAACTCTCAGGGGCTATCAATTGTTGTTTTTTACTACTCCATGTTCTGTCCCATGTCTCACCAATTATTGTGGAAAAAACAAGACACTATAATACATAAGGTGGCAGAGAAACAATATCAATATATTAAAGTAGGAGTGCTTCAGATGTTTCATCTTATTAAATAGACTGTGCAAGTCTTGTGCATATTCAAACATTTGTGGGACCACTTTGGAAACAAACTTGAGCACTTTAACGGGTCACAATGTTCGCTCAAGACTTGCAGTCCATTGAAATGTAATTTAAGTAAAGTTTATATCCAGTTGTGTGGCCAGTACAATAAATTAATATATAACATAAAAAAAACATTTCAGATGTAATGTACTTCATTGATTTTTTATAATACTGTTTATTGAAATAATATTGTTATTAAGTGAATATAAATGTAAACATTATATATTTTAAGTTGTACAGAAAGAAACGGAACTGGAGCATAAGTGTTTGTCACGTGAAAAACACCGAGTGTTCGAAAACACATCATATGGGTTAAAAGACATACAAGAATACACATACCTGTTATCTTTATAAAATGATTTGTAAAGCAATTGTATGAAGAAAACTTCAAGGATGCCATTTACTGTAGCAACATATTTTACGAAAGAGCATAACAAACTAATAAAACACACGTTTACACAAGGTATATATTAATGTTGACTTTATGTTGTTTTACACAATGTACTTCTCTGTGAAGTATTCAACAGGATTTAAAAGTTGGATTCTCATAAATATCGGTATCGATCACAATGAAACTATTTTTGATCTTTTTTGTTGGTATTTTCTCAGATCAAAAGCCACACAAACCATAAGCAACTGCATTATCTCAGCAAAAGTTCCTCTTTTATTGCCTATTCACCGTCAAGCAGTCCAGGGGGGGGGGTTCCACAATCAACTTGACACAGGTTGCACTTCAGAGCTATAAATCCCGAAGAAAAAAATAGGTGTTCGGCTATTGCCCGAACACCTAATTAAACAGTATATATGTACAGTTCGTTTTAGTTTGTCTTGTTAAATAATGGTCCAGTATTATCCCCTTAATTTTCACCCCTGTCGTTCTACACGAAATCATTTCTTAAGAAAACCAAGTAACCTGTATGTGTGTGTTTACATAGTTTGTAAACACACAAGTAGGCCCTACAGGTAAATTACAACAACTGTTCTTTCTCAAAAACATTTTTGCAGCATAAAGGCACCTACCAGCATTTTCAGCATTTTCAGCAATTTGATATATCATTAGTAATCTTTGTAATCTTGATAATCTCCTTCGGGCGCTTTACATTTTTGCTTACCAGGTAACCTGGGGGTAATTAGACTGCCCGTATAATTTAGTACAAACAAGTTTTTTCTTTTTAATATGTTTTATACGTCAAAAGATAATCATTGATCAATCCAAACTAAATACTTGAAATCTTTCATATAGAATAAAATGTAACCAAAATGCATGTAGTATACTATCATCTATAGGCAAAATATAAACAAAATTATGTTCTTGTTATTACGTTAAACAACTTTGCAAAAACTGTTTGTGTGTAAATGATATTTAAAAGTAACAGCGAGCACATAATATGTCGGGCTCCTCATCTTATTTTCTGCGTTTGATACAAGAATGACATTACACCAATTCTTCTTCAACTACATGTACATTTCCCACTGGTTATACAAATATTAGAATATCAAATCGTATAATTCACCTGTAAGCCTGTAGTTGACAATGAAGCAAGTTATATAGCTGAACTAGGCTTAGTTTTACACTCATTTTGATGATTCTAAAGCGTCAAATGAATCTGTTTCGTAGGCTACCCCTTCTTGTATCCGAATATTTACAGTTAAGTTTTATGGCAAGAGATCAATCATGTTTTTCAAGCTGCTCCTGTACTTGCGAACAAGTTGTTAATCCTCATACTATTTGTGTAAACATTTAAATCATGTAATTATTTAAATATTTGAATTTGAACACCGCATTCAAAATATTGGCAGAGGGTGTATTTTCTGGGAACCTCTCACCTGTGTTTTCTTTTTCTTTTTTTAAATTTTTATTTTTCAGTAGACTGTGCCCTTTAACTTGCACTTTAACTTGAAAACGTTATAGTTATGCAATAAATGGTTAATTAACTCAGATGAAACATTAATTGTTATTAAAATAATCACTTCAGCAAGTAGTAATAGTGTATTCACCCATAGGCCCTACGATCGAATCCGAGTTTAAAATGTGCGCCATAATTATTGACATGAATGTCATGTTGGCCTTCACATCACCGCGATGCACAAGTACAACGGTTCTTGGATAACTGCCTTTTATCTTCGTTGATGAAGAAAACTTCGCTCGTACCAGAATTTTTTTTAAACTACCAAAACAAAGGAAAACTTAGTTGGTTTGAAGAAAAAAACAACTGTTTCCTGAAACCTAAGCTTCACATCGTTTTGATTGTCCTAATCTGGCCATGTATCTCTAGGCCTTTGTCATGAAATTGCAATTATATGAATAGGTATTAATCACCGTTACCTCGGTCGAAGGTTGTGCTGCCGTTGCTCAGTCGACCATTGTTATTTATACAAATCTGTCTTATACTGTTTTTATTCCATTTCTTAATGTATCTGTACAGTAGAGTGTATTTTCTGTAAGCGAACTGTGCAATGCCTACGGACAAAATTATGTTCATTACACTGAATGACACCCCCCAAAACTTAAACATGTTGGTGGGCTGCGGATGTAAAATCTCACAGTATGCCAGATAAGGCGACAATCCAACTCTCATAGTTAGATAAGTCACTATAAATATGAAATCGTTCATTTCATACCACACGTTCCGAACCTCCCATTTTACTTCACGCATAAACCACCTGAACTGCATCAGCGGGTTCGTGACCTCGGCGATGAAGATACTGATGTTGGCCTCTGTACCGGAAACGCCGTAATACAGTGACGTCACCATTCCAGTAAAGGCGACCAGGTGATGTATGATGTAAATACTTGTCTCCTTCCCATAAACGTTGAACCACAGACACCAGAGTGAGTCGAAGACAAAATAGCCCAGACAGATAACCTGGACGAGAACCTCATAAAAATTGGACTTGCTTCCTGAGAGAAAATAAATACACAGATGGGTCGTATGGATAAAAACTATGAAGTTTAGGCCAAAAGTAAATGCATTTGGACTAAAAGCATTAATTAAGGAAAAGCAAACGCTTGGATTTGTATATTTAAAAAAGTGAAGTTTTACCGATCAGCATTTGCTTATTGAAATGGTAGTGAATGACTCACACTTCTGGTTCATTACACAAGTCGAATAGTTTATAATAATGGAAAATCCATTGTGTGTATACGTTCACTCTGCACAGACACAATACATATTCAGAGCAAACCATAAGATAACACCAGGGTGGTTAAATAAAACCTTATTGTGGCTGATAATATTCACTTCAGTAGTAATTCAGACTTTGAAATCTGCAGAAAAGAAAACATAATTGTCGGCAAAATGTTTTTGTGAAACGTGTAAAACGCTACAAGGTGTTCCTTGCAAAGTTTTAGTTACCTAAAGTAAATTTTAAGCAGAAAAAGAGTGTGCACTCAAAACGATGGCGGCTGAGTATCAACCCGCAACTGGCATCACCCTCAGGAAATCTGAAAAAAGCTAAACACCATGAAGAGCAATGTGAAAGTGAAGTCTGATGTTTTCCAAGAAATGGTTTGCCACCCATGTCACAATAATTTCTTAAACCGGTGAAGCTGCATGTATTTTGATTTCTGACAATGCCTTTTCGCTGTGCATATATACCGTTTCCTGCCGAGTGACACTTTTTCATAAATGCTTTCATTTTGCATTAAAGTAATAGTATATTATCTCTTTTCAAGGTTGCCCCTACCCAGCCTTAAAAAATTACTAGCAAATACCCCAAATCTGAATTATTTTCTCTTTTTATTCATACAGAACGAAGTAAATGAACAGTCTAGCAAAAGCTAAACTTAAGAAGTAAATACTTTCAGATTGAGCAAATTGCTTTATTAGTAAACGCATTTGTTTAAATTCATTCATACAGATGCGAGAAGATGCTAAAAATGTGTAGTAAAAGTAAATGCAATAGTTTTTTTTATCCATATAGGCCCTTGCAACCCATATATCACTGTGCTATACACAAATCCAAATGCATTGTGTTAGAATTAAAACGCGATACGCAGTCGTTAGCCTCTCCACAATACTGTATGCAATGTTTCCTTATCGTCACAGTAAACACATCCAAAGATTGGAAAGTTTACAAAATTGTTCTGATTTTGAGCTCAGTATCATGTATCAATTGATAGGCCTTTTGCTTACTGACGATTCATTAAATCATCATTAATTGTGTATACTGTGGCTTCAAAGTATATATTATTTAGTGTTTTCTCGAAAAAGTGACTACTCATTTGGAGGAATTTCACAAGTTGGTTATACGATGTGTTTTTTTTGAAAACTAGAAGACTGAAATATTAATAAACCCCGACACCCCTCCAGCATCCCCTCCACCACATAATTGGTGTACGGTAGTTTCCCGTTCATTATATAAATTGAACTGTACTCACCTGGATTCGTAAACGGTGAAGGGTTGAACCAAATTGCGAAGACAAGTGACAGCACAGAGATTAAGATGCCATGGACGCAGGCGACTATCCTCCCGTTCCACCCGTAGCTCCGATGGGGCTGAAGGAATAACATCAGCCAGAGTAAAACAGTCCAAATAATAAATGAGATGATCACAGCGCCACCGATCTTCAGTCCATTCACTTCGTCCATCATGTAGAGTTTGTTTTACTCTGTGCCTTTAGTAACTTCGGACGGTGAAACGTACTTTTACCGACATTTGAAGATAATGACCGCCTTATTATACTGAGGTAGCTAATTTAAATATATGCAACGGTGACGTGACGTAGCATGTCGTTGCCGAGCGGTTTAAAGGCCCTGTACACTATTGGTAAGATCGAAAAACAAAATGTTCACAGATTCACACATATAACTTACATGATTTAAAGAAAGTAATGGTAGAAAGGGTTCCTTAAAATATTTCTGCCTAAAATGCTATCGTTTCTGAGAAACGAGTAAAACAATAGTAATTATCGCGCGCGATAATTTGATAAAACAGAAAACACATAAGATCAGCAGATCAGAGTGTGGTTGGTTAAGAAAGATACTTCAACACAATCGTCTTGACCTTGCGCATACCAACGGTGTCGTACACCCAGTCACCCTAAAACTGTTTGCAAGTGATTAAAACTTTAGATGAATAAAACCTACCGAGTGTGATAATGCGATATTGATTATTGAACACATGAAGTGACTCTCTTCTTTGGTGTTATTCACCCCACCCGTGGAGGAAGGAAATACATGGAGTCCAAACGCCGCGGTATTTTAAATAGCGCGCGGTCCAGCTCATACCAGACTGAATTCTGAGGCGATGACGTAACCGTTCAGCACATCGCGCGTGCGCAATACCAATCGGTAAACAACAATCTGTATGTGGCATAGGCAAATTAGTGTATTTTTAAATCGTCCATAACATTTCTGGAACACTCTGGATGCCTCGAAAACATACACGAATGGACGCGGAATATTGGAAATTCTACAACCATTGACTTTTCAAGCACTGGAGATCACTGGAAAACCACTAAAATCATTAATTTTTTTTTATGTATTTCCCTCGAAATTATAAGACGATCTTGCGTGCGCGAACTATTCTGTTCTCCATGCAGTAATGGTCAGTTTCGGCGGCCGACGCTGTGCACACAGGATTTTATCGCTGCTGCGCGGTTCTTTTGATGTTGGGTTCGTTCGAACTCCATGTATTTCCTTCCTCCATGCCCCACCCCATCCATCGAGATCAAGATCTGACGTTGAGATGTATCAGTTTGCGAATGAGTACAGTGATCAAACTCTTTGCTAAAGTCAGTAACAACCAAAATGCTTTGTTGTAGTTCTGTATAATGTATTTCCGCATTTTCAGTGGTTTTTATTGTCTAAATTGATCTTGTTTGAATGAATGAAAAAATGAACCACTCAGCATAGTTTACCTAAAATAATAATTAGTAATAAATCACACCGGGTAACTGACCGGCTAAATTAGGACTATAGCCAATTTTTCTTTGTTCAACACAACATTTGTTAAAACAATAGCTGTCACAAAAGGAAGGGAAACCTGATGAATCTACAAGTGATGAGATTATTTCGGATGGTGGTTTTGATTTGAAAAGTAGTAAGAACATAATTGGAGTCATCTCAGAGCGCGACTCCTTTTATCTGGTAATGTCTGAGCAGCATCTTGTCAAAATTGTAAGCAAATACAAATTGTCATAACGGAAAGGTAGTTTTTTTATTGTAATCTACAAGACCTCAATTCAAAATACTTATAATTACATACAAGTCCTAAAACATACATTTTGTCGTTGGATGAAAAGCAAAAAAAGCTAGGCTAACTTATAACAACAATATATTATAGCTAATCTATAAACGATGCAACTCAACTTTTCTATTCGAAGATCAGTTAAGGAGAATGGACGATAAAGTGTAGATTCGTGAATAGAATGTACGAGCCGAAGGCGAGTACATTGTGTTCACGAATCTACACTTTAGAGTCTATTCTCTGACTTAAACTATTTCCTGAAAGCCTTTGATTATGTAACAATGGTATCAATAAAATCGATTCTCGGTACCGGTATATAATAGACTACTAAAAGTACCCATGCGTGCTGTATGTTTAGAGAGCAGTGTGATCGTGTCAGTTGTACGTTGGCTTACTTGCGTAATACAGTAATCATGTCGGACAGCGGAAGTTCTGATGATGTTGCCTTGACGCAAAGCACATTTAGACCCTCTAGTTCATCAAGTGATGAAAATGCCTCCCAAGCTGCGAAGTTTCTTTTAGAACTGGGGGACGACTTTGATATATTATCTACGGTGAAGGAGGTTGTGTTTGAACCTTTCCTCCATGCTTGATTCTTCGATCATGTTGTTAATTGAGTGATTAGCTTGTTAAAAAAGCATTTACATATTATGTATGTGTGATGAGTTGTTTATTAGATTCCTGCATGTGATACAGTTTCTATGGTAAAGTACATTAAAAGCTGTGTTTGGTGCACATCATGTTATCCTTTCAATTTGGAAAGACAGTCATTTTCCCGTCGAACATTTCACTAATAGTTTGTAACGAATCCACTCAACTGTAGATTCGTAAAGAATCTACAGTTAAGTGTAGATTCGTAAAAATAATCTACACTTTGAACAATAGAGTGACGTCACAGAAATAGTTTAATAACTAATAGCTTATGCTCGACGTCTTCAATAACAGTGTTCTGCTTTGAAATAATTGTCACTAAGTGGAGAACACCAAGGAACCCAGGAACTAGGTATGTCATGATCACTAAGGACCCCATGAACCATGTACCTCATGAACACTAAGGACCACATGAACCCTGCACCTCAAGGACCCACGAATCCTGCACCTCATGGACACTAAGGACACCGTGAACCACGTATGCCATGAACACAAGAACCCCATGAACCATGTACCTCATGAACACTAAGGACCCCACGAACCATGTACCTCATGAACACTAAGGACCCCACGAACCATGTACCTCATGAACACTAAGGACCCCACGAACCATGTACCTCATGAACACTAAGGACCCCATGAACCATGTACCTCATGAACACTAAGGACCCCATGAACCATGTACCTCATGAACACTAAGGACCCCATGAACCATGTACCTCATGAATACTATAAAGGACCCACGAACCCTGCACCTCAATGACCCACGAACCCTGCACCTCATGGACACTAAGGACACCGTGAACCACGTATGTCATGAACACAAGAACCCCATGAACCATGTACCTCATGAACACCAAGGACCCCATGAACCATGTACCCCATGAACACTAAGGACCCCATGAACCATGCACCTCATGAACACCAAAGACCCCATGAACCATGTACCTCATGAACACCAAGGACCCCATGAACCATGTACCCCATGAACACTAAGGACCCCATGAACCATGTACCTCATGAACACCAAGGACCCCATGAACCATGTACCCCATGAACACTAAGGACCCCATGAACCATGTACCTCATGAACACTAAGGACCCCATGAACCATGTACCCCATGAACACTAAGGACCTCATGAACCACGTACCTCATGAACACTAAGGACCCCATGAACCAATGCACCTCATGAATACTATAAAGGACCCCATGAACAATGTAAATCATGAACACTAAGGACCATAGCTAATAAATGCAAACAATATATAATATGCACAAAATATAAATCTTCACTGTTTTGGTATTTGTTAAATCAATCAATAAATTAAGGAATTAGTAACAGTATGAATAATTTGAACGAACATGCCAACATGCCAATTTTCCTGTGTTGTATAATGCGTACACACAGGCTTCTTAACGGTTCACGTTGGAAGCACAAAGGATTGCTTGTTTCATTTGAATCATACCAGCCCATCTATAATCCGACTTGCTCAGTCTTTATAGCTCCATGGTCTTATCAAGCCAACACAAAACCAAATGACTTTTAGAATGTAATATAGTAGATTAGAATAGAATGACTATATTTAAATACTTATTTAATACTTATTTTGTTAAATTTTCAAATTCTACACAGAAACCCTACCTATCGCAGATTAAATGCATTGACAATAAATGTTGACAGATCTTGTTGTTTCTTATACTTGAAGTAAATAGTCTAAATGATTGCATTTACTTCCTTTTTACCCGTTTGGTATCAACCTATCTAGAGAATCATACTCAATCGCATTAATTACGTCACGCGAAGGTAAAGAAGTGTATTTTCTACAAATCGATGTAGGAAAGTACAAATCTATTTCAGTAGAGGTAAAGTAAACTTGATGATAACTGGTTCCAAGCTACTTGCAACGTGCCAGTCTAGGTCCTCCTCGGTGGACCTTTGCCAGAATTCGTCTTGAGCCATCGGGTGGCTGGGGTCAAACCACATCGACTGACTGTGCTCAGCCCATGAAGCCTCGTTTTGGTTGCCCATCTTCAGACTGGTGTGGATACAGCGCGACAGGTCGACCCTGCACTGCTATCTGTGCCGTTGAGTTTGTGCATATACGCTGTCATATGAAGGTAACGTGGCAATAACCCTGGGAACCGCGAGGTGCATTTCTTGAGTTTCTTCAGTATCTGCAAGTTCGTCACAAAGAATCTCGGTAAGAATTAAAATATTGACTTTTATAGGTCTAATGTGAAGAACAAAAAATTACTTGTGCCACTTGACAGAGACAGTAGGCCTACTCTTATAATAATAATATTTAACTAAAAAACTGTAAATAATAAAAAAAATATATATAAAAAAAACTACAAAAAAGAAGAAGAAGCGAAAGAGAGAGACAGAGAGAGAGAGAGAGACAACTGTACCTTCCTCACACTGGTCTTAACCCTTGCAGTGTCCCTCCTGGCTTTGAGAGCATGGTAGTAAGCCAGAAGACGACATTCCAAGATCTTAAACTCTGCCCTGACGGACATAAAATTTGGCAGACGGCTTGATGGTGTGGCCCCCTTCACAAGCTGTCAGCCACTGCTTGGCAAGATCTACGCGGTCTTTGCGCATGTACCTTAAGGTGGAGCACAAATTTAAATGACTAACCCATCCCGCGACTGGAAAGAAAACTCAGAGAAGCAATTCACTTTTTTTTAATTTATTTTGACACAGCATGATGGTCAACCATTGTTAGTTTTATAGGGCTACTATGATTTGTTCAAATACTGGGACAATGAAGTGAAACTTAAAAACATTATTTTTGTTTTTGGATGGTCTCAATTATACTTGTTAAGAAACCATGATCTGACATCGTGAAGTTAAGTATGAGTGATATTCAAACTACATTTAATGACGTCTTGTTCAGGTCCTAGTCGAGGCACTCGTGTGTTTATAAAATGAATGTGGGTCTCATTCAATAATCATTCAAACAGCTCCCGTCTCTTAGAGAAGAAAATGGAATTATTGTTAAGAATTCTTCTTCTCATTGGCAATAATTTGGCTAAAGATTACAGGCTAAACTTACCACAATGCCAGACATGCTGTGAGATAGTATCTTGGAGTAGTGTCAGCAGAATATGAAGAGTCTGTAGTTACAATGGTAGCAAAATCTACACAAGTCTGGTGACTTTCAAGCGCAAAACCTGATAATAAAGTAAATTGAATGGGTATGAGGTTTTGTTTTCAGATTAGATTGACTAGTAGCCCCAACCACAAAAAGCATATATAATTCAAGTTCTCTCAAGTTTCTAAAGCACCTTGTCAATGAGGCACAGGTCTACCTGAAGAAAAAACAATACGCGCTTTGGGACGCCCTACGGTTGTAACAATTTTCGAATAGTTACTGTTGTTAAAATATTAGCTTCCTGTTAACACATTATTGAAAACAAAACTCAAAACTGTTAAAAGCATCAGCGGCAGTTCAATTCCAATTGAAAAATATTAAGCTGTCTCACTTCAAAGATATACGAAATGAAATGTTAAATTAGTAGTTCATTTTAAGAACAATGGTTGGTCTTATTGAAGCCTAAGTAGCAAACTTGTGGATGTTGAAATACCTGCTTCTAAAATGAGGTCCATACATCCATAATAATACGCTGCCCGTGCCTGTGCATCTTCTTCCTCCATTGCTGCGTAAGAAAGCTTCCCCAACATCTCAACACACTGTGCTATCCTATGGAGATAATAAAACCAACCATCAAACTCATTTATATCTGAAGTTTACTGAGTGTACTTGATGGAGATCTACAAAGACGACCAAGCTATAGACCAAGTCCACAGAGAACATGACAAAGATGGTAGCACACGAAAAGGGCTAAAGGCAACATGCTTCTTTTAAAACTATTATTATTATTATTTAATATTACATATCAAAATCACAGCAAACAGCTGAACTTCAATGATATTAACAGGATAAAAGAGGACAAAATACAAAATACAATCTTTACTTACACAAGATTAAAGTCAAACAAAGTGACTCCACAAATTCACAAGAGCAGAAAAAGGACACACATGTAAAAAAGGGTAAAAACTACTTTGAAATACTATTGATTATTACAGAAGCCTGGAGAGACGGAGTTGCACTTTTGCCATATTTGTCAATTGGCAACCCTGTATTGAGGTTCATTATACAAACGTTTAGTCCACAATGACATGCTTTGAGTACTGGTGTTTTATTTCTTGAACCTATTTCATTCAAACTAGTCATAATATAAGAGTAAGTTTACCTTCCATCCAGCAACAACGCATGTGCCAACATGGGTAGTGTCTGCATTTGAAGATCAATATCGTGAATCTTCTCCGTTATCTTCAGTGCACTATACCCTGTGCACAAATAACAAAAAACACCAGTTAGACCCACCTACCATAATTATACACATTCACACAAAAACTAGGTTTTCGCGGTCGGTATCAACAGAGTATAAGTCTAGTACGTTAGACCGCGTGGCCAAGACACGCCACAATGCGATGTTGAAACATTGTGTTTTAGTCTGAGGAATTAAAGTTAAGCTTACAATTGCGACCAAGCGATGCCAGTGTCAGAAATTATTCATACAGGTTTTCCCGGTCATTTTCGGCAAAAAGCAGCCTATTTTACTTTCATGCGTTTGTGATAAAGCGGTTTTGCTTCTTCAGTTGAAACCATCATTCAATTTCACTTTGAGACAAGCTAATTTATGGAAATAAATGTTACATTGAACCCGAAAAAATGTATACAGCTTTCAAATCGCTGAACATAATGAGGCGTTCATTTTAGCCATGCGGAGTCGGCATTCACTATAGTTAGCTGCTACCAATTTGAATGTTGTGTAAGTGGATTGTTAGGTTGAATGGGTATTTTTGTAGCTGCATAAAGCATAAAAAGGGAGAAAATGATTACACAAATTGAAATTACTGTTTTGAGGAGCTCCCAAGCGCGAAATAGAATAACGCGACGTTTAAATTGGCCGCTTATTTGCCAAAAATTAGCGGGGAAAACCTTTATTAAATTCGCATACGACTATTTCATGGACTAAACAGAACTATGGGTTTTCTTGCTAGTCGATTTACATGAAAATACAGTCATGTCTTTTGAAGATAAAACCATCACAAACATACCTGTATCTAAAGCACCTTGTATACGACCATTACCAAGCCGAACGCGCATACTTTCAGTATATAGCTGACCTATGGTAATGAGGTCATCTGGACCGACGCCGATCGGTGATTCGGTGCATCTGAAACAGTCAAAGTAACAGAAAAGTACACAAAGTGTTTGATCTACTGATTAGACAGCCACCCTTATCCCAAATGGTTACTTAGAAAAAATTCTCTTTTTGCATACTTGAGTTATTATAGCAATTGCTGTCTTTGTTCAACCTGTCTGTCCATACGTTCAGACATACATTCTGTTTGTCTGTCAGTTAGGCATCTCACCACAGCTCCGGCATCCAATTCGTTATGTGAAAGATAAATTCATGGTTACTTCTTAAATTCAATTGATAGTTCATGTAGTTGTCTATAAACTTTCAAGCAGTATGGAAATAAATGTCACTATATATAAACAACATTAAATTTGTATAGTTACAACATACACAATAAACAGTACTATACTCTGAACTGACCATAGCTGCATACTCAGTACACAATACCAGGTTTTTCGCAGCTATTCTAATGAAACAAAAATAACACTTTTTTTAAGGACGACTTCCAAATTAGAAACAACTTACACCACTCTAATCGATGTGAAGCTAAACCTTGATCAGAAACAACAGCAATTGTTAATAGTTTATTAAAATTAATTAAATTTTGGATTAAACAAAGAAACATTTACGAGAGCGGTATTTAAACCTGCAACCTCCGGATTAACGTGCCGGCGCTCTACCAACTGAGCTAACCGTATGTTGGCAGGCTCCCATCGACATCTTTGTTCGGGGGTTGCCAGTCGGAAGCCATTCAACCTGTGGCTGCCGTAAATTTATTTAGCACGGAAATGTCAATTAAAAGTTGTTCTATAAACTCTTTTATGGTATAACCATAAACATAATCTAGAATGTAACGAGTAAAAGAGAAACAATAATAAACGACAACGAGGAGGCCGAATGGGATTCATCGTGCGCTGCATGTAGATTCAAATGTCATCCTCTTCAGTTTTCCCAAAGTAATAAAGAGAATTCAAAACAAGGTATTTCTGTAGATTCTACCTTTTCATCGCAACTTGCTCATAGCGATCTCCCGTGCTTATCCACTTTTTCAGCTGACAGGAAGAAATCATGTTATTGTAGGCGCTTATTAGCTGGAAATAAAATATAATTTGATCTTTTTTTAAATTACTGTCTTTAGTAATAGGAGTTTTAACGATTATCAATTAACAAGACAATATTTTAATAATTACAAAACACAATTTTTAAAAGGCACTCAATTATTTCATTAATTATTAAATTGGATGTAAGATGATGAAAATCTATCATCGGCTGACGACGTTTTTGTCCAAAATGTACAACCTACAACGAAACACCAATGAAGGCAGGTATTACTAAAAGTGCGTACCTCATGTAGGTCTGCATTTGCCTTCTCTGCAAGATTAACCTGTTGTGTGGCCGCTAGTAGACACCGTAGAGTGTCTTGTTGACGATTGTAGGAGTGCCACATATTGGATAGACACCGTGCTTGCTCAATATACTGGTCGCACTTACTGGAGGAATTATCAATAGTGTAATGCTGGCATGGGTGCCTTTTCCATATAGAACATCAACATTATTATGATAAACTGATTACATTTTAAGGCAGTGTCTTGGAAATTCTTCATCTTTAAAGCCATAGAGAAAAATTCAGGAATACCTTGTTAACATCGGCGGATTTTATTAAAATTTAGACAGATTTAAATAACTTACGAGGCGTTTCCGACGGCCCGTTCCGGAAACCAAATGTGAAAGAGTTGACGTACGCCCTCTATCAACAATTTAAAGTGAGCTCCTGCTGTGGAAGATGGCTGCCTGTTGCCAAGGAGCTTAAGTGCCTGGTTGAAGTGAGGCATGGACTCATCTAAGCGGCCCATTTTGAACAAAGCCTGTTAAATAAGTGTTAGGTATTACATCGGCATAACAATCCACAAAATTTTAATACAAAGTGAAACTTGAAGACCCTTAAAATCTTACTTACAGAAAAATGAAATAGACCAAAACAAAATGAAACAGAACAACGATGTAGTAAATCACTGTAATTTCACGACATTGTCCGAGGGTTACTACATTGGGCTATAATTATATAGTTGAAGCGATCCAATAAGCGTGAAAACTGAGAACTCACTTGACCCATTGTACTTTGTATTTTGGCGCGCTCTTGCCTGTCAATAGTCACAGCTGCTGCTGGATCGTCTGTCAGAGGGTTGTGACCACTATCTACATCATTTATCATGCTGGTAGCTTCTTGTAAGTAGGAAAGAGCCTGAAATTAAACAATATCACCATCAAGCAACGACAAGTTCTTTTTGAGCCTTGGTCTGCATTTTCTAGATATGCACGTTATATACATTTTTGACTACAGACTCCGGTCACACACAAGAGGTTATCCCCAATAAGACTCTTCCGCTGTTCTACGAAAACAAAAAGTCCTCCGAGGCTAACAAGAAGCCACAGTCCTATGTCACTTAGTTCTAACCATACAAAGTTGCTAAGCAGAGAAAATGCAGGCATACTTTAATAGTGAACCGGTTAAAATATCATGAAGTATTTTTCTCGTGGCTGGTTCAATAATAATGCTTGTTAAACACTTTTTAAAGCATGAACATATGAAATTTTGCCAGCTCTTCAAAATGATGAATTGTTCTGACTAATCAAAAACTTGTGAACAAAGTGCAACCTGCAAGTGGTTTCCAGTGGTTACTGCGGCACTACCAGCCTCCGACAGGAAATGAACCGTCTTCACTGTATGGCAGGCTGCCCTCCAGTGCCGAACTAGCTGGGGATACACTGTGTTCAGAACGTCAGCACATCGGCACTCTCGCAGGTCCATGCGCTCGAAATCGAGCGTACTTCGGCTTGCAGATCTATTGGCAATTGGCGAATCATAAATTTCACCGAAGCTGGAAGGAAAAACAAAAAGTTTCAGATTTTGGTTGGACAATGTAATGTTGCTATCATCTTTATATTGTGTAGGCTTCAATCGCCGTACTAATGCGTTATATGGCCATATTTTATTGCGCTATATCTCCATATTTTAATTTTTTTTTGTATGTAGAGGAATTTCATGTGCCCATGATTCGAAAATTTTTCTCTTTTTTGAATGGATGGGTAGGCGAAATTGCAGTTGCTGTAGTTTTATAATTGTTTTGGTTTAACCCCGACGTATAGACATAATCACTTTGATGTATTTACATACAAGGGATAGTGTTCCAAAGTGGACGTCCCTGGAAATATAATGATAGTGGAATAGTTGACTTAATAACAACCCATGAAAGCGAACATGAGGCAACGAAAGAACCACAAGTTCAGCTTGACATTAATGAGTTTTAGGCTTTTGAGAGTTATTTGTGCATAAAAAGTCCCATGAATTTTCCACCTGATGACGCTGAGGTTGTTATCTAGTGATCCTTTACGTATGGTCAGCGTGGCCCTCCGTGACTGATGGTACTTGATCGGTGCAACGGACGGGTTCTCGTCATCATCGCTGCCGTCATCATCATTGAGGACAATGTGTGTCTCGTTATTACCATTTGGTGAAACCAAAGCAGCTACGCTGCGCCGTTTTATGCTTTTCTTGATGGTGTTCATCATGTTTTCTGTATGGTCCTGTACGTAGTTTTCGGTTTCTATATAACGAACAAAATAGGCCTTCTATCAAAATCTCAGAAAGCATTAAAAATCGGATTAGAATTGCTGGAACAAAATGTTTTATGAACACGAAATTATTGTTGATCCAAATTGGGCGGGGGACTGTGTCAATTTCCTTTGCATTTTCCACTGGGGTACATCCAGAATTAAAAGTGGGCGGGGTGGGGGGGGGGGTTATACGTGTGCCTTATCAACTTAGTTTATTGTTCCGAATCTATCCAAATTTCGGGCAAAGGGCCGGGGTTGTGCATAAGAATTTGCGAAATTGTCGAAGTTGATGACGCCCTCTGGTACATACTGGGCCTCATCAATTACCGGATCTTTTGAGCAAAAACAGTTCTTTTGTCTGTCAACTAAAAGTAAAAACGTAATTTGGCGAGTGTGCATCGCAAATCCTACTCCAGCGTTGGGCCCTGGGCCCGCTCAAGGGCCCAGTTTTTGTCTTTAGAGTACATAGCCTATACTTTCTGGTGCAATCTGAGCTTTTCTGTGTTTATCTTTTGAGTAGAAGATTTGAACTGCTTTACTAAACTCAACATAACATTGTACTGAGAGCATTGATTGTTTGATCGAACAATCTTCAAATTTGTGGTTGCTATTTCTATTAATTTATTACTTATGATATAAAAGAAACTAGAACAGAGAAGCTACTATTGCGAGCTGCCAATCGCCCGATAGAAAAAACAATAACTAATATTTTTGTAGTTTTAGCTTATTCAACTGGAACCTGTGCATAATCATGAGTTATATTCTTTGATACGAGTCTAAATTTTAGTGGCAATATTTGATACAAGTTTCAGATTGATACTTCTAGGGCCACTCAATGATTTTATTGTTTTAGCTCACTCAACTGGAACCATCGATTGTCAAACTTATGAGTTTTACTCTTTATATGAATGTGCCTCTCATTGGCAAAATTTGAAATCATTTTCAAATCGATATATCATTGCAATAAAGAGTTTTGGAAATTCAAGATTTCTATTGTTTTAATACATTCAACTGGAAATGGTGTATAATTGAGTTTTATTCTTTTGCATGAATCTGTATGTCAATGACAACATTTGATACAAGTTTCAAGTCGATACATCATTGCAATAAGGAGTTACAGCAACTCAAGGTTTTGATTGTTTAAGCTCGTTCAATTCAACTGGAACAAATACTGACTGCTTTTACTCATGCTACTGTTAAAACTACGACTACTTCGGTGATCCCCAAGCGGTCTATTTTCCCTCGCCTTCATCTCGGGAAAATTGTATTCCACTTTCCAGGATCATCTAGGGAGTCGTAGTTTTAACTATAGCACTCGAAGCAGGCATGTTGGTAGGATAGGCCTCACTCACTATGGGCCAGCCATCCCGGTCCCAACACTGTGGAGTGGGGTGGTCAATCCTCTTGGAAGTTTCGCCCGTGACCCTTTCAACGATTGCTCCTGATCCCCGTTTCATTATAAAATGTAATGGATTGAAATAGACGTTTTATGCAATTTTTGTACTGGTATCTTCTAGTTTTATTTCATTTCTTACCTCCTCTGTTTTTATCAAAGGTGACTTGCCGGGAACTCCTTCCTGAAACAAAAGAAGGACGTGTCGTCGTTCATAAACATTGAACTTGAAAAAACGAAAATGTGTTTTGTTGCTCTTTGGAAGAATTTACTTTTATTACTCCTTGCTTACCAAAGCAAATCAAGAGGTATACTCGGCGGATGAGGAACGCAACAATACAAATCAAGCACCTTCTTAAAATTGGTCCTTGCTCAATTCATTTATCTCATCTTATTTATTTTGGGTGTCATTTCTTAGTTCATAGTTCATGCTAACGACCAAATTGAACCTCGAACCTACCATTGTTCAAATGTTTTTCTCCGGTGGCGTTATCTTCGGCCTTGTCTGACTTCAAACTTTTTTTACTACGTGTAGTCTCTCCCCTCGCCTTCTTTGTTGTGATCTTAGTCTCCCCGAGATATTGATGACCGCCGGGAAGGAAGTCACCGCCACCGCAGGGCGTGCACTTATGGGCTTGGGACTCGAGATAATCAGCGCCTGCCGATGAAGTTTACGCCGCTGCTCGGAGAGGAACAGCCCGTACGCCGTTTCCTGCATGAAGGCGCTTGTAAATCTCAGGTGGCTGCAGTCTGTCATGAACATATAACTCGAGCCGGTTGGAACCTCCACATCGGATTCCGGAATCTCAGTTTTTGGACAGTGGCAGATAATCCCAGCCGAAAGGCGGTTGCCGTGACCAAGGGTGCCGAAGTGGCTGGATACAGAGCTTGCTATACGTTGGTTGACACCGTAGTTCATCCCATGGAGTGTCATGTGGTATGTTGCACACTCGAACACTCCAGCTTTCATGAGGATGTGGAGGAGACGACGTATCTTCCAGCCAGTGGTGTTGGGCACAATGATCTCCAACATATGGCGGGCAAATGTCAGTCCAAGAACGGCAGCACACTTGACCAACATTTGCTCCGATGGTTTCATGTGATCGATACGGGCCAGCATCATGCCTGATGACGAACCAAACACATTCAGTCCATGGAAAAACAATCTTATACGAAAATATGATTGACCATGTTGAAATGTCCACAGGGTCATGGTTGGGGTAATGTACTACCAGTATGTAATCCTGGCAATTACGTCGTCCATCTTTTATTTACAGAGGAAAAACACACAACAAAACAAACAAACAAACAAACAAACGAAACCATTGACGAACATTGTATTATTGCCACCTGTCATTGAATCTGGGATCTGTATATCTGCTAGTTTGACTCCAGAGGCTACCACGCACACCATGTTAGGCTCTTCATCTTCATCCACATCTTCTTGACAATCTTCCTCCTGCATCTCCTGTAGCCGGTCCAGCATGTGGGAAGTCATCTGAGGTATCTGAAACATCGGAGACTGTCAAAGACAACAAGTAAAAACCGTTATCACGCTATTCTCTCTCTCTCTCTCTCTCCTCTCTCTCTCTCTCTCTCCTCTCCTCTCTCTCTCTCCTCTCTCTCTCCTCTCTCCTCTCTCTCTCTCTCTCTCTCTCTCCTCTCTCTCTCTCTCTCTTCTCTCTCCTCTCTCTCTCTCTCTCCTCTCTCTCTCTCTCCTCTCTCTCTCTCTCTCTCTCTCTCTCTCTCTCTCCTCTCTCTCTCTCTCTCTCTCTCTCTCTCTCTCTCTCTCTCTCTCTCTCTCCTCTCTCTCTCTCTCTCTCTCTCTCTCTCTCTCTCTCTCTCTCTCTCTCTCTCTCTCTCTCTCTCTCTCTCTCTCTCTCTCTCTCTCTCTCTCTCTCTCCCTCTCTCTCTCTCTCTCTCTCTCTCTCTCTCTCTCTCCTCTCTCTCTCTCTCTCTCTCTCTCTCTCAAAAATAATAATAATCGCAAGTTTACGTTGTTATGGATAATAAATTATATTATTGTTTTATTATTCTAATTCCTGCAAGATAATTATGAATCTAGACCCACCCCACTATCTACACTAGATCGTCGACTGCGACCAGCTCCAGTAGTGCCACCGCTGATACTAGCTTTCTTTTCTCTTCTGTAGCACGGTGACACTCGGTGTGATGTGACTAGCCTCATCTTCAGCAACGGCTGCTTGCTTGCTATCCACTGGAACAATCATGAGCTGATTCACTGCCATGAGCTCCTGAACGAGCTGCTCACACCAAGAAGCAATGCCGTGGCTCTTCTTTTGGAGTATGCTGTGTCATACGGCAAATCAGGGTCTCGTTTAATATTTTGGAACACGAGGAACTCTTCTGTTTACTAACGAAAGGGCTATAATACTATAAAGGAAATGACTTTTATCTAGGTGGAAATAAATATACATAATGTTTGGAACTTACTTTATTTCCCACACGTTTTTTGCCAAATATGGAGATGACTTACCCAACAAGATCTTCCGGAACTCTCACTACGTCAAGAAGCTGGCACGCCAATGATGCCATCTCAGTAGAGCGCAGACCGCCAAGCTTAATGTGCAAGGTGTTTGGATGGGACAGTACACGATGGGCTGCTATGCATGGGGGCTTGTCGGGCTTAAAGGGCCTCATAGTCAGAACGCAAACAGCTGAGGAGTCCTCTGCAAAGTCAATCAGGAAGTCCCAAGAGTCTTGGTCGATAAAGTGGGCGTCGTCCACGGCAAAAATTACACATTGGTGTAGAGTGAACTATGATTGATAAAAAATATAAATCAACCGGTTTGAAAACCTTTTAGATTTTTAGGGAAAATGTTTATCCTTTTCACAAAGCCATTGGACTTCAAATTATTCAAGCACAACAGTCTCTTATCAACAACATACATTGTATTCGAGTTCCAGCAACAACTAAACGAATGCACTTCAAAATAAAAGGAGATGAATGTTTTGATAAGTTATTTTATATTATACTGTAAGGTGATTTTTTTTTCTTATTGGCTCACCTGGTGAACGATCTTAGCAACAAGGCTATGAAGCTCACGTATACGCTGCTCGCTCGTCATGTTCAGAAATCTTGGGTTTGTTGGTAACTGGGGTAAAAACGAAGAAGAAAAAGGTACAGTGCAGCTAAAGTACCAAAAAGCTTAGGAAAGGAATTATATATATATGAACTATGCTCAGTCAGGTATGCATAAACACTGCTCGGTCAGGTATGCATGAACTCTGCTCAGTCAGGTATGCATGAACTCTGCTCGGTCAGGTATGCATGAACTCTGCTCGGTCAGGTATGCATAAACACTGCTCGGTCAGGTATGCATGAACACTGCTCGGTCAGGTATGCAAACTCTGCTCGGTCAGGTACACATAAACTCTGCTAGGTCAGGTATGCAAAAACACTGCTCGGTCAGGTATGCATGAACTCTGCTCAGTCAAGTATGCATAACCACTGCTCGGTCAGGTATGCATGAACTCTGCTCAGTCAGGTATGCATAACCACTGCTCGGTCAGGTATGCATGAACTCTGCTTAGTCAGGTATGCATAACCACTGCTCGGTCAGGTACGCTTACACACTGCTCGTTCACGTATGCATAAACTTTCCTCGATCAGGTATGCATGAACTTTTTACAATCGTACTTTTAGAACAAACAAGTCGTTTAGAAGGCATAGATCTTCCCGGAGAGCCTCGTTCTGTATGTGCTCCAATAGTGCATGCTCCCGTTCCACGTGACTTGCGCAATCTTCCATTTCAAGCAGCACTGTTACTAGACGCTTAACAGTGTAGTAGGGCACATTGGCGTCAGTCATTGTCAAGGCGCTCGATATTAACCTAGAATAATAATTAAAAATAAACAAATAAACAAATAAAAAAGTGTATGCATTATATATATGGTTTATTGTAAAAAACATTCGAATTAAAGCAGCCAAGAGGCCAAACGAAATTCAAATTTCCCCCCAAAAGGGCAAAAGAGCCAAAGACATTAAAAAACAAACATTATACGAAGTGACCTTAAAATACTAACAAGTGAAGGAATAGCAGGTCTTTTGTAGCGTTCTGTCTTACACTTGGGTATGACAAGCTCCAGTTTGTTTCCTGATCTAAGTTTGTACTTATCCACTGTGCTCTCATTGCGAAAAGGAAGCATATGACGGAATTTGTCAGATTCAATAAGTTTTTTTCCCATTAAGCATGAGGTTGCACCTCCTGGTTTCTAAAGTTAACAAATTGAACCTCAACAAAGCCTGAGAATACGAATAATAATCCTGGCCTAAAATGATACGACAGGCACGTTTCTGTACTTGGTCAATGTAGTTAGACTGTTTAAGAGTAATAGATGTGTGCCACACTTGGCAAGCATATTCTAAAATTGATCTTACATAGCAAATGTAAACTGCAACAATATCAGCAACATCAACTCTTGCTTTCTTGAGTATGACCAAAGTGTATAGTCTACGGGAGGCTTTCGAGACAATTTCAGTGACATGCAAATTCCACTTATTTCAATGATATTAAAGTATGACCAAGTGATTTCAGCTCAGTTAATTGTAGCAGTTTCAATGAAATGGGACCAATGAGATAGAGTATATCAAAACGTACAGATTGCCGTCATTAGCTGCTTCCTTAATAACAGCATCTAGCATTCTCGTTTTGCCGATTCCTGCTTGGCCATCAAACACTATGACACGGCGATGTTCACCTCGTTCCTGATGTTCTCGAATCATGCGTAACTCATTTGAGAATATATCCATCTCCTTACCACGCCCTGGACACGATAGCGTATAATACAAAAATAATTCGGTTACAACAACATTTCATTCCAAGACATCTTTTTTATACTCATACTGCTGGTGGGTTGTCATTCACAAACAGACACAGGGCTTTATAATGATTGTGTTTCGAAGACAAAGTAAAAATCCTTTTTGAAAAAGGAAAGGAGTTGGAGTAGGAAAGATATTGGAAGTGTTGGTAGAAAATGGGCCGACTTTCTTACCAAGAAGTGGATAGTCAAATTCTGGGACCGTATTTCCTGTCACCATCTCTGATCTGCGTAAAAAACAGGAAAAATTAGTAGTTATAAAAAAAAGATGTATTAACCATTCTCCTTTGCCGAATTCCTGTGTCTTTAAAAACCCTTTTTTGTTACTACTCTTACTCTTCTCCTTGCACAAATTCCTGGATGACTCCAGCATTTCGGACACCTTTCATCTCTTTATGAGGAAGTTCACGGAAGAAGTGTCGTGGCAGCTTGGAGTGATGGAACGTCTCCGGATCGCAAGACACTCTGCCAGGGTAGTGCATCATGAGTCTGGCAGCCATGTTCACCTTCCTCCCAATCACTGATCAAAAGTAAATAAACAAGTTAAAGTTTATAAAGTGTGTGTGTGGGGGGGGGGGGGAAGAAGGTAAGAAGGTGACCACACAAGTAAGCCGTGATGAAGGTAACTTTAAACCACAAAGCTCCCGAGAGTGCACTGAGTGGCGACAGTGTTTAGGGTCAATTCACGATAAAAAAATAAACACTTGGGAGGGGAATTAACCACGCCCCTGTTTTACAGCCATTTTGCTCAGAAATTATGTATACATCGTGTTTTACGCACAGCTCATCAACTATAAACCTACCGGTGTATTCATGTCGATGTATATGTCCAATAACTCCACAAAAAGTAGATCCAGTGGTCACACCAATAGATGCTTGCCTGTTGAAATATTCACCCAGTATTATAACGTATAATGTGAATTAATAATAATAAAAAAGGTGTAGTATGCCATCAGTTTATATAGCATAGGACTATTATGAAGGTAACTATAGCCTACACATATGCTACAATAAATATTTGAAATGTAGTGGTTTCTTTTGCCCTACTTCGTCTATGTGCAATGGTAAAACCAGTAGTCCTAATGCAGTGGCGTGATGAGTTTTTATGTCAATGTAAAACAGCATAATTACTTAGACAGGTTCGACAGACAAGTACAAACTAATTTGTCTCTAATCAGTTTAGCAAATTGGTTGTGATCATCGGATCCGGTGATTAGTTAATAAACATGTATACCTTATTTGCATTTCTATACTCACGTGACATTTGGGGTAACTTTTAGGTGCTCCAGTAATCGATAGGAGCACTGCAGTGCGCGTGCGCAGTCATCCTCGTGTTTATAACCAGGAAGACCAAATATGGCAAGAAAAGTGCATCCCTGTTAAAAGTGAAAAAATCAAATAGTCGTGCTGCAATCAAGTTTGTGAAAAGTTGTGACTTAAGATTTGATGGTGCCAAATTGTTTGAAGTTGACATGATTGTTTATTTTAACCTGCCTAGTTGTCTACATACCTTGTCAAACATGAACACTTTGTTTAGACAACCTGATTAAACAAGGAAAGAGAAGGATCATTTTATTATTTTCGAAGGAAAACAAACCTCACATAAACGCTTTAAAAAAGTCATTTTACATCAGACGAAGGTCATCGGAAAATACACGGGCAAGAAATTACGTAAATCCTAAAAGTGCACTTTTGCATTCCTGCATGTGGTCCTGAACCTGAACCTGAACCTGAACCTGAACCTATTTATAACAGGTTGCAGACTTTGAGTTCATTGAGCAGACTCTTTTTGACGATAATTTTATGTAAGGGGTCTACTTCACGGTTACCTTGGAATTCCTTTATGTCGTCGTATACCACGTTGAAAGCAGTGTGCAGATTTCTCTTTTCACTCTCGTGGTCTGAGGACGACACAACGAGGTTGATGAAGACTATACTCACTTGTCTCATTTCAGAGAGATACTCTAAAGGAAGACCGTCGTCGATCTAGAAGAGAAGATGACCGCAACTAAATAAAGATCTGAACAACAGAGTATTTACTGTACCGGTACTAACAATAATACTGTATTAAACCACACTTTGTTTTGGAAATACTACAGACTTTAAGTCGACATTAAACAAAATATTTAAGGGATTAGAGTTGACGCCGTAGCTTCAACAGTGTTCAAATGTTCTACCAGGTTTGAATGGTTGCTATAAATTAATTGCGTTCGTTAAATTTGTACTTTGGCGTGCCTATTATTAGTTTATACAAGTTTGATGCTTTTAGTGTGATTTTTCTGCTTTAGAACCATGCAGCTTTACGAAGAGCTTTCTCTACCTTTTGCAGCACTGGCTTAATGATGTATAGTCGTAGTCTTGCTTTCTCGTCGTCGGTACTTGGCCGAAAAGCCCAACCACGCTCTGAGTAGTAAAACATATTAGAACCTTAATCGTCTGATAACCCACGTAGTATACTGGTGTATGTTCGAAATCGTATGTAGAGGAAAAGTTTCCAAAAATGCAAATGGGAATGATAATATGTAATAAATAAACGAGTTTACCTCTTCCCATTGCGTCTGCATGATGCTCGTCGGTAGATGACGGTGCTGAACATGAAAGTCGAATGACCGTCACACTTGGTCCAACTACATAGAAAGAAAGTCACATGTTTCTAACTGATAATATTTGTAGATGTAGATGCCACTTTTTTTGAAGCGAGTGTTTTTTTGTTGAGAGCCAGTTTGTTCAATGTCGATGTATGTGCACACAATCAGAGTGAATAAGGGGCCGGTGTAGTGTTAGTGTTGTTAACTTTTTAATTGTTCACATTGAAAGTCCCAGTAACCTACCCCGAC
This sequence comes from Pycnopodia helianthoides, assembly GCA_032158295.1. Lineage (NCBI taxonomy): Eukaryota > Metazoa > Echinodermata > Asteroidea > Forcipulatida > Asteriidae > Pycnopodia > Pycnopodia helianthoides. The sequence continues at coordinate 36,116,069 of CM063243.1, forward strand.
AGCACCCGTCCCCGAAATAAAACAAAACAAAAAACAAACGAAACTAAATCACTTTAAATGTGCAATGTGTGACATGTGGACTCACCACCTATTCTAACATTACCCAATTGATAAATTTATGTAGATCTCGGATGAACAAGATAATACCATCAAGGAATGGTTCCTTTGTTCCTTTTCATGTTTGGTTGAACCTTAGAGATTAGTAAACTCAATGAGCCATGTGGACAGTTTCCCCATTGTCCAAGATCTTACCTGTGAGGTTACCACCACTGTCCTTCTGGTCTCTACTGTACTGGTTACCGTAGCTTGGGTCAACGATACCACCTAACTTCTCAATGGGTTGGGCAATAATTGAAAGCACCTTCAAAGAAAAATAACGAAAACTTCAAAACTATGTGCACTTTCAGAAACGATAAAAGTAACAGTGGCGGTATTACTACAGTAGTCGAGATGTGTGCTCGTACGAGATCAATATTGACAGATCTGAGCCCCAAAGTTGTTTCTTGGTAATACTAACCAAGAGGACATCAAACATAAGAACATCCGTGAACTTAACAACTTTGTTGGAATCCGTTATCTACTCTTACTATTTTTTAGAACAATTTGTGATTACACATTTTTTAATGACTTTAACAAACGCACTGATACATGTCTTCGATCCTCAAGCATGCGGTACTCGAAGAGCTGATGTTCCGGGGTGTAAGCCCAGGTCTTGGGAGAAAGGACGAGAGATCCAGAAGTGGCGAACTTCTCGGCTTTGTTGGCATCATCGACAGCCTGTCCACTGAGAACGTAGTGACGGGACTCTTCATTGCCCACCGTGGTCACACGAACCGGTCCAATGGAAACACCTAAAAAACAAGCATTAACATCAAGCAAAGCATATGTGCATCCATAGAGAAAGGACATGGTGCATCGGACCACTGAATTTGATCAACATAATTAACCGTGCTGTTACATGATTAATGTACAATTGAACATTGCCCCATTTTCTTGTCTTACAATAGTCACATTTTACGTGCTGAAAAGCACAACGGCGAAAATTGTATGAAATGGGACGGAAACAAAGACAATCAATGAAATACATTTAAACTGATATCTTATACAATAAGCCAATGAGGAGAACAGTGAATTAAAGCAACTATAATGGTAAAGCCACATAAATTAAAAGCAGTTAGTAAAGCTGGATTAAAGCAACACAGAGGCACAATTAAATGGTAAGTTGGCAAAGATAAATGAAAACAATTTAGACCTATATTGGCCGAGTATAGCCTAATATTGATCTTAAGGAGGCTTAAAGTAGGCACCCGCCCAGTCAGTTCCCTAAACACGATTTAAAGTACAGACGTTAGACCCGGCATCTCAAAAAAAACACCAGCCCAAACCAGCTCAGCCCACACTCACACGTTGACCCGGGATATTCAGCTCCAAAGGACCCAGGACAGTCGAGGGTCCGGTCCAGCACTCCAGCAGCGTCGTAACTCTCTGCCAAGATCCATCGCTGGAGAGGGAGGAGTAGCAGGCCTACTCGTTGTTGCGGGCCCAACGCTGCAAACACATTGTTTTCCTCTTGTACAGAAGTACCCCCCCAATTAAGATCCTCTAAAGAATTCCCGAGATTCCAAAGCACACAATGAAGACACAATAGAGGAGGCGGGAGGGGGTGGGGGAATACCCCATGCACCATAACGAGCACTAAATGTGGGGTACTGACTGAGAACCACAAATAGGTGGTTAAGCCTTTTAATCTTACCCGTGCGCAGCCAACGAAGCTTAGCATTCCAAAAAAAGAAAGAAACATGTGGGTAGGTAAGGGCATGTATAATAACAAAATAAAAAACAAAAAACATAAGTGCATTAAATTGTTTCTTATAGAACTGCTGTCCACTGCCATCTTAGCTGGTTACTGACCTAATTTGACGCGTAGCTTGACTCCCACTTCAGTTTCTCTGTTGTCACATCTTTCCTGAATACGGAGACCACACTTGATAACCCTCATTAGAGTGTAGTCCAGGCTATCCCGCTGCAACTTCCAAAGTGCAAGAAATGCATCACCTGAACAGGCAATAAAAACATTGGCAATAAAATTACAGCTCTTCTGCCTCTTCTACGACCTAATCGTTGTTACGGCACACTCTGCAGAAACATTAATGCACCAATAACCCTCAAACAAAGCGTAATCCCTGTGGCGTAATGGATCAGTGCGTTGGACTTCTAATTGAAAGGTTCCGGGTTCGACTCCCGGCGGGGATGGTATATTTTTGCAAACATCTGGATTTGGGATTACCTTCGAAAATGTTAACAATATACTTTTGTACAACTAAAACAATCCACAAATATCTGATATTATGTTCGGTTTCTAATTCAAAGATATCGGGTTAGAATCCCGGCAGGAACTGTCGTTTTTTGGTAAAACCAATTAGTTGTGGTACGAAATCTAAATTGTTAGATGTTTACAGAAAGTTATAGGCCTATTATCATAGAATCACAGAATCATATCAAACAACTTAAGATGTGTATTGTACATACAATTATTGTGTATGTAAAAACTTCTTACACAAAAGTAAGGGAGAGTGTTCTTGTATCTATGATATTTATTATTGCAATATGTATGTCAAGATTCATGTTCAAATAAAACCTCGTATTGCATGGCAATAGTTTTAAAACGCCATCGGGTGGCTGAAGACGCGTATTGCAAAGAAGTAGCGCTTTATGGTGAACGTGACCAGTTGTCCCTGTGTCATTTTTTGCCCTAATTAAGAATGCCTGTTCTGTTTTAAAACTTGTAGGAGTTTATTATTCTAGAACTGGCTGAAAACCCCGATGAGTTCTTTATTAACACTGTATTTACATGAAAGCACTCTGCGTGATGATGGAAGTGACCGTTATTATTATACCGATACGAACGACATGGTTACGGCTCCTGATAGTTAACTATTGCTGGCATCTTTAAGAACATTACGTGGAAATACTTATGACATATTCTCACAAGGGTGCAGACAAATAATATTCGAAAGTGTCCAAATTATTTCACTGAAACTATTCAAATCCTCAATACGTGCAATTCTCCGGTTTAGGGTGTCTAACGAAATTCAGGCCTCCGTAAGTAGGCCTATGTGCTAAGAGATCACTATTCGTCCACTTGCTGGGAAGTGAAAAACCTATGGGTTTAATACTTTCAAATCATCGTTGGCTCAATACTATAGAAGAAAGGAACTTTGCAAGCCATTGGAAAAGCTCCTTTCTGACTACAGCCATGATGAGACACACCAGCTCCGATTTCAAGACGTACGCATTTTTGTTTTGTCAGAGCGAAATTAACAACACTTTTACAACAATTATAACTGGACACTTCACCAAGGCTGGTCATTATCTTTTGTTCTAATCGCAAAACGCCAGCGAATAGGGGAAGTCATCCAGAATTTTCTTCCAACCTGCAAATTTCAGAATATCTCCTTCAGATCCTATGATGTTCTCGACTATTTCTCCAATGTAACTATTGAGGGCAGCAGAGAGTTTCTCTGCTCCACTGCTGCTGTTGCGAGAGCTCATGCTGTATCTTTCAGTCAGCGCAGTGAATCCTGGATCAAAGACATATTTGAAAGTTAAAGTTTAAAACGTTTCGAAGATAAATAACAAGATTAAACAAATACAATTATAATATGTCGACATCGCAAAGCTAATTGATTCAATTGACCAAACCTAGGTACAGATTTAATTTTCAGTAAATCTTGTATGAGATGCCAAAATCACCAATGGAAATAAATTGTATTATTATAACGAATTATGATGTTTAACTTATAAGCAGAATCGTAAGTTTGAAGCTTGAATAAAATAATCCCTAAACAGCTCACGTAGGAAGCTAAACTGGGATGGTGCGTAGGTGACGTCATTGGTCGACGGTGCAAATTGCAGTGAGAAAAAGCAAAAATATTAACAGAAAAGGCGGTGCGCTATTTACACTACAAAAGCCAAAATGGGTTTACAGCATCCTAGAGCCAGTAAGACTCTGATAGCTGGCAGGGCAACCTGTTGGAATGCTGAGATGGATGGTGCATAGACTGCTGTAGATGGTAGTTGGTTCCAGATCTTAACTGTTCTTGGGTAGAATGAAAATTTGTATAAGTCGCTTGAGGCATCTGGTATGGTGTACTTGAAGGAGTGATCCTGTCTGGCAATGTATGTAGCTGGCTTGATGGATGGTGGTAATTGGATGTTGACAAGACCATGGTGCAGTTTGAAGAACATGGTAAGTGAACAAACAAAACCAATATGGAAGCTGAACGTAAGTAATGACTAACCTGAAATGTCTGCAAACATTAGCACACCGTCAAACTTTTGGCTTCGAGGAAGAGATTTGAGCTGGTTAGCCTCCATGACCAGATCAGGGACGTGAGTAGCTAGCTGGTTGGCTGGAAAATGACCAAAGGATTGAAATTAAATATGTGATTCAAGTAAATTCAGAAACACATTTATTTCCATTTTCTATAGTTCTTAAAAAAAATTAAAAAAAAATAACGACAAATATACGTAGCCTAATCATGGAGTATATATTATGCTGTAAGTTCAGCGCACGATTTACCTGTCATCTTTCCTGGTTCTTCCTTCACAGCAGTAGGCCTACTGGAAAATACGTCTCTCCAGGCTTACTGATGCACAAGTTGAAAAAGTCCTGTCGTTTGTGGAATGTTAATCTTTTTCAAAAATCCTTTAAGTTTGTGTACGTGCACACATGACAACAAGGTACCCCAGGCACTTGTTGCAAAAAGTACCTTTGTTGCGTGTGCGTGCATGGATTTTGCGCATTATAAATTGCGCGTGGTATACGCAGACGCGGAACACACCTTCGCAAAATGCGCGTCCAAGAGACTGTGCAAGTATCGCGCGTATTCGAACACTGGGTTCCTACGCGTTGAAGCTATGTTTTCGAATACGCGCGAGATTTGCACGGTCTATACCAATTTGGGCAACCTCGTTCCCAGTGCGCCTACAAGCTCGCTGGGTCGTTTCCCCAGAACCTTCCTCGATCATAACCCATGGAAGTATGGGTTTTGAAAGAGAAACACTCACACTGCCACGTGAAAGGGAAACGAAACGTATCACCAATGGTCTTTCTTCCATATAAAACATACATCCAAACTGAAAAGTTCCAGATAAATCAAATCAGATAGTCATAAACTTCCTTTTTGGTTTTTCTTGGTGACATTTATTGCTAGCTTGCCAGTGCAGTACTGACTGTTGACAAATTATGTACAGTTATAGGACTGTTTGGGATTAGAGTACACAATCCAAGACAAGTATCTATAAACAATCATGGAAATATCCAAGCTGAAACTGAAAGACCATCATTACATTAAACGTTTATAAAACAAAATCAAGAATAAAACTTTGACAGAGTTCGATTAGTATCCTTTACTGCTGTGCAACAACCACAACCAGTCTACCGGTGCATTTTAAGTACAAGGAAGCTGAAGAAGAGACTACACAGTAGAGAATGCCAGCAGCAAATATTCAGACAAACTCTGGATAATACATTGAATCAATGCCTCAAACACTATGAAGTCCTATCCGTTTTTTCATTTACGACAAAACCTATCCCTATAGTATAACTTTATTTGTTACAACCCTTTTGGTATTTACCAATTTTAAAGACAGTGTGTTTTAAAGGTGTGACTACTTTTCAATAGTTTTTCATCATTGCATAGGCCTAAAACGCTAGCATTCAAAATATGAACTTAAAACCCGGCTCACTGTTTGATAATACAGAACATTGTTTAACAACTAAGATAAAATTGTTAACAACTTAGTTAAGAGTTACATTGTCAATTACAATATTAAAATTGTTTGCTACAAGAAATTGTTGACAGCTGACGATAAGAGCACTATACGTGCAAATAGTACAATATTATGTGTGATCTTAATAATACTAACTGTTTTATGAAATAAATAAAAGACTAAAACTTAATGAGTTATGTAACCCCGTGGCACATACGGGGAACAGAGAAATTGACACTAAACAATTGCAATAACCATGACAATAATGTTCATATAATTTACACAAAGGCAAATTCAGTACACTCTACCGCAGAGAAACATATCAAAAACTACAAATAATGCACACTGGAGTATGGCTAAATTATTGTTGAACTATCCTGTAAATTTCATACTGGAAGTTCGCATCTACTTATATAAGGCTACATTTACTGCATGATATATTTTCTATTGTTGTAGGCTTACTAGCAGCCAATAAAGTAACCCGTATTGCACATGTGACTCAAGACTTACACAAAATGGTTATTTGAATTGAGTTTTCGGTCAGTTGGTATTAATAGAACCATGTTCAGAAATAATGAGAATAATGCAAACACCAATAGGTAAATTGTTCTTACAAAATGAGAATCAAGTTGATATTATTACACACGTGTTTTTAAAATCATACTAAGATCAGAAGAAAAACGACTCTGAAATCATATCAAATATGGTGATACAGGTATAATTCTTAAGTCAACGAAAATCACACATTTTAATATGATTTGGTGTTAAATTTTGACAGTGTTATTGTACTTACATGCAAATTTAGTTTCACGCATATTCAAACATTATTGGGCCTTCGGGTTTCCATAACACTATAGGTAATAACACGTACCGTAAATTACTTTAAAGTGTGTTGGAAGCAAAACCGCATACCTAACCCTAACGTTCAAATACCCGAAATTTGCAGTCTATAATAACATAAATTCCAATTTGATGCCTTGTTGGTAAACCTAAAAATAATATAAAAATAGTCAATGAGTTGACCTTGATCACTATTTCCACTACAGATTTACAGCAATACAATATATATTCTCAGATTTGTTTCGGACTAAATTATGGAGTATTTTTTAATTACTACTGTTTAATGTTACCAAGAGAACACGGGTTTTAATCCGCTTTAAACTACACTAAATTTAGAAAACAAGATGTCATTAAGCATTTCCCCATCATTTCCCAACTAAGATTTGTAACTTTCCTTGTAATTTGTTTTTACAACACAAACTATGTATATCTTGTGAATATACTTGTGTTAAAATCATCGGGCGCAGCATTCAAATATTTTCAGTCTTGATCACCTTTTCCAGAGTTATTATCAAAGTTACAGTTTTAATCTACAGTTTATTGTTGTGGCTAGTAACTGAATTTGTCTACCTACTTTCTTTATTATTTCTGTAATCTAAAGATAAACATTGGAATGCATAGATTGAGTTACTCTACACTTGGTACATATTTTCAATAGTTTACGGTGCTGATATGTTAATAAATTCACTGTATTATAGTCCTCAAATGATAAATATTATCACCAACCATTGAGTGATATATGTTAGTCGCCATTTGGATACTTTATGTACAGGAATACAAATTGCGTTCACAGACGTAAAAAGTAAAAGTCCTAATGGAAATACATAGGCTATGAAGGGCTAAACAGACTGCGTAGCGAATATCAGTGGAAATGAGAAGGAGATCTTTATACAAATTCAAAAGGTATGATGTACTTTTTAAACAAAATAGCACCGATTAGGTACATGGCAAAATTGTTATACTTTATTTGAGTGAGAACTAGGCCCTACCTCACAGATCTGACTGTACTAGAGGTATTTATTGAGATGAATTAAATTTTCAAATAAAAGCAAGGTACTAAAAATACTGCTCAACGAAAATGTAATCATGGCGAAAGGCTACGAAATAATGCAGTTGACAATCTTTGAACTAATAATGTTGGTAATACACTTATGAACGAGTATTAAAGTAAAACAGAAAAGTGCGCTGTTTTTACACACTTTAATACGCTAACTGTACCATTAGCCTATTTGTGGGCCGTTTATTGCTCAGAAAACGTGAACTTCGAGAAAAATAGACAACCAAACTATTTTACTTTGTCGAGCCGACATATCAAACCAGCTTTTGGTTTAAAACATATGCAAACAAAGCTAGGCTTGCCGGAAAACTGGCTTAAAGGTGCAGAGCTTGTGTCGTGCAGGCCTTCGTTAATTAGACAAAGATGGCGGCGATGCGACAACACTTTCACACTGACTGTATACAAGCATGTGTTTTGCGTGCACCTGGAGGGTTGATATAAATGCTGAACGCCAATTTGTCAATTGTGCGTAATGATTTGAATAAAACTTCACTGCTCCAAGGTTTGCTTGATTGACCTGGGTATTATTTAAAGGGGTGGGATAAAAATAGTTGTTTAAAGTTCCTGAAACGCATAATAGGCCCAATATAAGTTTTTTTTACTTTTTATTTTGTTCTCACAAAAAAACAAATTATAAAAGAAACACTGAACTTCTCTTATACTCCCCTTTCTTCACAAAATGTCATAAAATTACCCAACCAGCTAACACTATACAATCACATAGTTTTGTAATTATAAAATATCTATTTTGTAACCTGACAATTATTCAGCTGAAATATATAGAATCCTTTCAATCTTTCAACGTTCCACCAGCTGTCATATATACATTATTTTTTATATTATTTTCAAAAGTATTATTTTTTTTTTTACAAAATACACTCAAAATCACATTGAAATGAAACAAATAGAAATGATTTCACACTGAACCGGCAGTAACATGTCAACTATACATATTTATACTCAATAATATTGTTTATCTATACACAAACATGTTTTTCACTGCTATGGTACATTTTGTCTAAATCTACATTCCTCCTCAGGTAGATAAAATAAGGTTTAAATGCAGGTAAGAGAAGAATATTGTTTTTAAAGAATGGTTTAAACTGAAGTATAACGAAAACGTATGGTTTTGCTTCACAATACTTCCCATGAGAAGAATGTAAATAAACTAATGTACAAAAGAGGAACAGAAAACAATAAATATCCATAAAGCTGGCAAGACAACTGAAACAAAAATGCAACAATAAGAAACGAGAGACAGCATAACTTCCAACCATGTTCTCTACCTATTGTAAAAAAAAACCCCCCAAAATCCGACATAAACATGATTCATTTACATGAAGCCATCCGGCAGAATATATTTATTAATTACAAATAAAGTTTCTCAGAAAAAGGAACAAATAATAAACCACGTACAAGTCATAACAAGGTACTTTGGTGTTTCGGATGGTACTCTTGCATCTGTTTGGTAAAAAAAATTTGGAATAAATGAAAAGTAATAGTTAAGCACTAATTTTCAGCTCAGCTCTTTCAGGCATAATATTTTGCTTTCATTTACCTATTTATATTATTCGGCTTTTATATTTACTTTTCAGGTTTTTTAATAGCAACCTTACTGATTTTCTGAGGGCCCATCCCTTAAAATCATCGGAAATCGGAACAAAATTGGAAGAATCTTGCCTGTTTGTGACATTGGGCCACAATTGACAAAGCTTTTTATTTTATCTGTGAGTGACTATAGAGTGCAGTGTAACACACACACACACACAAATTTATTTTGTTTTCTTCGCCTACTGATTAGGAAGAAGCTAGCTGTCAAAATTAATACTATTTGCCTCAGATTTACAATTGTAAAAATTCAACTAACTTGACAACTTTCATACTTCAAAGGTGTCTCTTTCAACACAAAATAACATACAGTGATGAACAAAAAAGTATTTTAAATTGTGCATACAATATTGGCAACATAAATAAAAATCAGACATACCATTCTTTGGTTGCATACTCTGGTGGCAATTTGGGTTTAATGGGTTTTGTGGGCACCGTGCCATTTGTGTTTGGCTGTTGCTGGGTTGGAAGTAATGCAGTACGCGTGGCATCAGTAACACTGTAATTCCGACTCTCGTTTATATGATAAGAACCCTCGTTTCTATTTCTAAATTTGTACAAAATAATAACAAGAAGGAGAAAAATAAGAGCACCAGATGCAACTAGCCCGATGACTAGCCATGTCTGCCCCAGGAAACCCAAACCTTTACCTTGATTCTGCTCTGGTACTGGACCGATTGTGATTTTACGTGGTGGCGACGAAATAATCTTTGTGATTTTTAGTGTAGGGACTAGAGGGGTCGGGGTTACTTTACTCTTGATTGCTGTGAAGTTGAAATCTGTAGCGGTGCTTGGTGTGGTGTCTCCATTAGACAGTCTGGGTCATCCACTCCATCACACAATGTACCTGACAACTCGCTAAGAGAAGTGGCATCATGCTTCGGAGGAGTGCTAGTGAAGGGTTCACTGATAATGATTGTAGTAGAGGCAGGTGTTGTTATACTGGGAGCTGTTGTAGAATCTTGTTCATCAATAGGTGTAAATATTGCTTCATCACCTGAAAATGTAAACATTTGAAAGACACTTTTACATCAAAGTTTAAACCAATCAATGAGTTGTTTTATGAAATGCTTAAAAGTGCAGGAAAGAAAAAGGAATTTCATAATCTAATTTCATATTATTCAAATGAAAAAAACCTAACAAACAAACACCCTAACACCCCAACAAACACTCCAACAAACAAAAGGGAAAACTCCTTATGTATAGGGTATGAGCAGAATGTTGTAAAATCATGTCTGGGTAATGTGGCAATGTGAATTGCATTAAGATCATGGGTCACGGGAAGAGGGAATGACAACATGGCCAATTTTGGAATGAGCGTAACACAAAGGCATTGTTTCTTTCTTTTTTTCTTTCTTTATTAAATTTCTTCACCTAAGTGCATGCCCAAACAAATTGAAACAAGTTTCCATTGGGGCCATTGAGCATTTAGGGCATGGAACATTACGGAGTAATTCGATGGGACTGAGGTAGGATTTGGGCAGGGTAAAAGGCCACATTGACATTGAGTATGTACTTATGCAAAGCTGCATAAGGGCTTTGCAAGATTGCATAATATCCATGAGGACATACATGTACAGAAGAACCTTAAGGCATGGAGAAGAGACACAGGTGTATTGGACAAGGCACCATTGACAATTCAAATGGACTAAGATTGGTGTGGAGACAGACAGCAGGGGCACATTGGCAGTGATGGATATGGATTCAGGCTAAGAGTAGGCAAAGTATTTGTCATAAGTACAAAGAGGTGGATCTAAGTAATATACCAGAGGAGGGTGGGAAGCTAACTGCCTGGGCAGTCACCTATCCATTGGCCATACATCAGATTATTTTGCCAGGAATGGGTTTTAATTGGTACCCTCTCTACCCATAGATCTGTCACTGGGTACAGCACGTGGGCATGTTTTGGGGGGGGTGGTATAAGGGCACTTTCGGTGAAGAGGTGGTACACTGACACTTTGGGTATGGGGTAGTACAGGGCAAACTTTGAGTATTGGGGTGGTACAGGGCAAACTCGGTGGTACAGGGCAAACTCTGGGTATGGGGTGTACAGGGTAAAGTAGGATATAGGGTAATACAAGGGCGCTCTTTGGGTATGTGGTGGTATACACAAGGGCAAACTTTGGGTATGGGGTGGTACAAGGACGCCCTTTGTGTATGGGGTGGTACAAGGGCACTCTGGGTATGGGGGTGATACAGGACAAACTCTGGGTATGGGGGTGGTACAGGGCAAACTTGGGTATGGGGTGGTACGAGGGTGCTCTTTGGGTATGGGTGGTACAAGTGCAATCCGGGTATGGGGTGGAGCAAGGGTGCCCTTTGGGCATAGGGTGCAAGGGCACTTCTGGTATGGGATGGCACAAAGGTGCCCTTTGGGTATGGGTTGGCACAAGAGTGCCCTTTGGGTATGGGGTGATACAAGGGCACTCCGGGTATGGGGTTGCACAAGGGTGCCATTTGGGTATGGAGTGATACAAGGGCACAAGGGTGCCCTTTTGGTATGGGGTGATACAAGGGCACAAGTGTATGGGGTTGCACAAGGGTGCCCTTTGGGTATAGTGTGATACAATGGCACTTTGGGTACAGGGTTGTACAAAGGCTGTGGCAGGACTGAAGGGAATAAGAGGCTAGGTAACAGTATATTTAAAGCAATCTAAACCATTGAAGTATTTGTTTTTTGGGAAAACCTGAAGGATAAAACTTGAGAACAACACCTTATCATAACTAGTCAATCAATGGATTTGATGGGTGTTGAACCAAATGAAGGAAATATGAATGAATGCTAAATGTTCATATTCAAACAAAATGAAAAAGAGACTTGTGTGAAAAACAACGTTGTAACACGTTGTAACATGCTAAAAAGGGAACTGCAAAACCAACTTGCATACTTATTTATGTTACGTTTCAAAATGACAAATTGTGAAGGTGCAAAAATGATATAAAATGTGCAGATTTGCAGAAATAATTTTCCATGCATTCACCTAACTGGACAAAAATAACATCTTATCATAGTATTAAAATTATATAAACAATATTTTTTATGAAAAATAATATTTTTCATTTGATATGAAGTTTTAATTTAATCTTTTTACTCTCCTTAATGAACTGTCTAACCCTTTGATCACCCTTATATCCCTTTTTTGAAAATTTTATTCTGTCTACTGTGCCTTTTTGAAAGTCTATTTCCTTTATTGCTTTGTAGCATTTAAGTAATGTAGTTTTCTAATGAATTTTTGGTTGTAATAATGTAAATTTAAACGCAATCCAATCATCTGATTGTGATGCATTTTTAAATTTTGAAATAAATAAAACATTTATCTAACTATCTTTATTCAGATTTAAATTTGTGTCTGCTACACCAATTTTGTAACTAGTTCAGAATGTGTCTGATCTTATTCAAACTAAACAACCTGTGTCCCAAGTGAAATATTAACTCAACGGAAGTTGGGACTGACAAAAAGAAAAAGCAACATAAAAGCAGAAAGTAGTTTTACCTTTAGAAGTGACTGGACACCAAAAAGAAATTACATAAAAAGGAAAAGAGATTGCAAATTAGAAAATGAAGAAACACCACCAATGAAAAGCGGTCTCTTTAATATAAAGTATGTTTAAACAACACAAAGTACATAGGGTCACAAACTAGAAATTCTTTGCTAGAATTAAAGTTAGTGTTTCTTTTGAGTTCTATTAACACATGGCCTGATCACTGTACACAATAATCAGCGCATGCCTATATTTTTTTGGAGAAAGAACAACAAAAAGGCATTTCCAAGTGACAATTAGGAGTGACACTAACATCTTCCATCAAGTTCACAATGTTTCAATTTACAATAACACATTGTGATAATATTTTCTTTCGCTGAGCAGAGTTTAGTTTATAATAAGCAAGACAAGTTGTTTGGAACTAAATTCTACTCAGCAAAAGTAGACAATACTATACTATTGTGCTCCAGCAAACTGAAATCATTCATATAATTTACCATGATATACTTAAAATTGTATAATGATACAATCTGATTTTTGGTTTGATCTTTACACAAAATAAGTAATGCCTTTGAAAAATTAAATTGCTATCATTTTAAATTTAAATGTTATTTTACCCTAATTTATCTCAATGCTGTCATTGTTAGATAATAATAAATTAGTTACCGTTTCATTATGATATTAAGATTATTGAAGATGCACCAAATTTACAAACATGTGTTGTTTCAAAAGATCTCATCTCTCATTTAATGTTGTTTAATTGCTCAAACATAACATGCCCTTGATTTTTTGTCTTATATGATGAATTCTCATTCATTGACTAAAAATTAACGAATAGAAGTAGTATGTCAGGTGCTTATTTACTGTAACAACTAAACAACCTGTTTACCTGAAGCTCCACCATGTTGGCAGTCCTCATCATCAACAGTACCACATCCAGACTGTGTTACAAAGATATTTTCTGCATCAGTGCCAACGTCTATCTCCCCATCAGTAGTGGCTGTAGACATTACCATCTGTGAGTTCACAGAAATTACCGATTTGAAAATAGATTAAATGTGTCTACCTTAAGATATTGTTTACTGGGCTGCATAACATATGGCAAATTGTCAAAGAATCAGTTTTTTGACAGTACACACAGTGAGGATACTTTTCTAGTATTTCTGGGCAATTTTCCAACACCTGAAGTGTTCTTGCAGACAGTCAAGTGCATTAGACTCAGTTATGGTGACAGAGACATTGAAATGTGGGTTTGAGTCCTGGCTTGGCTGACCTTGATACAAATTGTATCCCTTAGAAATACACTTTCAAATTGCTTCTTTTAACCCGAGTATATAAATGGAAACTGGAAGTATTTTACAGGATAAACCTCTTATACTCTAAGTAAGCAGCTTGAAATGCAGGGAACTGGACACGTTTAAGTCATGTTTTCATTATGTATAATGAACAAGTGGTTCTGTATGATCTTGCAGAAACAAGTATTCCTGAACAGTGAGGCTGATCTTGCAGATACAAGTATCCCTGAATCAGTGTGGGTGATCTTGCAGAAACAAGTATTCCTGAACAGTGAGGCTGATCTTGCAGATACAAGTATCCCTGAATTAGTGTGGGTGATCTTGCAGATGCAAGTATCACTGAATCAGTGTGGGTGATCTTGCTGATACAAATATCCCAGAAACAGGGAGGCTGATTTGCAGATAAAAGTATCACTGAATCCATGTGGGTGATCTTGCTGATACAAGTATCATTGAATCAGTGTGGCTGATTTGCAAATACAAGTATCCCTGAATCAGTGTGGGTGATCTTGCAGATACAAGTGTCACTGAATCAGTGTGGGTGATCTTGCAGATACAAGTATCATTGAATCAGTGTGGCTGATTTGCAAATACAAGTATCCCTGAATCAGTGTGGGTGATCTTGCAGATACAAGTATTCCCAAATTAGTGTAGCTGATCTTATTACGGTGGCTGAATAAATATTAGTTGGAGTATTGTACATTATAAAAAAAACATTATTGCAAAAATAATATAACAAATTGACTACCTCTGTTGACATTTGTGCCCAATCCTCCAATAATATTCAAACAAAGCCACTGCCTTTGTTGAGTGTATCCAATCCCATCCCCTGCAAAAAACCCAAATAATCAGAAAAAGTCCCTACCTTTGTTGGTCCTGTCATTGTTTTATTGCACCCAACATGTGGTGAGGGTTCTGGTTCAGGAATCTCAGGCTTCACTGGTTTCTGTGTCACATTGGCAGTTGTGAGTGCCATGGTAGGGTATGGCTCTGTCACAAAGTCCCAAATGGTATTAGAAGACACAAGTGAAACATCACCCTCAAAGTGGATTCTTGAATCACCAGATGCCGCCATGTCCATGATTCTTAGGTCATTGTAGGCCAAGCCAGAGATAATACCGGTGAAAGGATGGGTGATGACTCGGCGCTTCCGTCTGCTTGGAATGGGACTACGTCCTCCGATGTTGACCACAGACTGGTCATCAAAGTAACGTGCTTGTTTTCCTTGCATTGTATGAAACAAGAATAGGTATTTATAAAGTGAAAATAATGATTGAAGATTTGCCTTATTCCAAGGTTGGCACTTTTGCGCTAATAAATATGTTGGTAAAATCTTTTGTCCTTCACTCACGTAGATAGAAAAGAAGAAGAAATTGCAACACAACTTTCTAACTAATTTTATCCTTGAATTTCAAAATGACTTATTCCAAACTTAAGACTTGCTTTGACTTGAGCAGTCTGTTCAACATTATTCTCAGCTTGTCATAAGATAAGACATGAGTAGATTGTTTTTAATATTATTTGAGGTTGTCATCACAGCTTTTTTTAACCTGTAACTGGGCGTACAAATATGCAGCTGCCCAGATTGGTATGGGGAACCAAATAATGAATATAATATAAAACGTTACCAAAGCAATATTAAATATCAAACGAAAACAAAAGTGAGGTTAATTCCCTATTGCTATACCATTACAAGTGAAAGTAACTGTTTGGTACCAGAAAATCTGCACCATTAGGGTTTCACCCAGCTAAATAGTGACAGAATAAATGTTCCAAAAGCCTCATTAATGTCATAACTGACGACGCAAACTGACACCTTGTATACAAAACCACTTTTGATTTTAGTTTTCAATTTTCAACATGTTTAAACAATATTCGTCAAAGCCTACAATTTCATGAAGTTTCAAAGATTGAAGACCTTAACTTTTTAAATTACAATAATTTTAGCATTGAAACCTGTGCATGAAAGTGACAATTTTCGCTTTCAAGAACTGACACGTAGGTTCCATTTACCATTGTAATGCAAAGCATGCCCCAAGCTCAAATGTTTCAAGAACTGACACAACTCTTGTGTGTGGGGCGTATGCACAACCTCTGTTTTTATGAAGTTGTATACAACATTGGAATGTGTCACTTCATGAAAATGGAAATTGTCTGCTTTGTCTTCTGTTCACAAACTAGTAAGAACCTTTCTTACTATTGCTTACTAATCTAGGGTGTAAAACATTCAAAAAGAATAGTGTCAACTAAAAGAAACTACTTGAAAACTCTCCGATAAGGATAGCGTTCAACTTCAGATATCCTTTTCTTTGATTGCTAGTTTTTACTAGTATATGATAGGTGTGTGTCAGTTTGTGGCATATGTAAAATATGTTGGAGCCTCAAATTGCAGAATTAAGGGCCACTATACTTTTATGGATTGTTGAAATAGGACTATGCGTTTGACTTTGGGTGCTTTGAGAAGGCTAGGCCCTGAAATTTTGGTCCTATTTAGACTATCTCAAGCATAGGGTTAGAGCCACCACAAATCTGTGCAAGATTATTACTCGCATTTTGATTAATAACAAAACAGCCCATGTTAACTTTTTTACCGGTTATCTAAATAAGTATTCTCTGTGTGCAATGTACTAATTTAATTTGTCTAGATTCATGGGTTTTTCTTAATTTGTTTATTTCATGTTTACTGTGTTTTTGATGTTTTTAATACAGTAAATTATCATGCAATTTGACCTTTGGGTTACAATGTCAAATATAGGGCCCTTTTCAAAGATAACCACTTTTCTGTTTAGAATTTAGCACTCATTCAAGGTGTTTTTTGTTTGATGATGGGCCTATGGATAAGCCCAACAAAATTGAAAAATTCATATTTTGATCTTTTTAAAAAGTTTTAACATTTAGCATGGGTTACTGAAGGACTTCTTTGAGTGGGACCGGTCTGCTGCCTTGTGTCAGTTTGAAGGGGATCTGGACAGTTTAGACCTGGTCATGACAATGGAAGGAGCACTAGCATGTTTGCTTATTCATATATATGAAAGGAATAGCAGTGAGTGAGTGATCTTGAAATAGAGAACTTTACTGTAAAGAAAAAACTTGTATTACAAATATTTAATTTTACTCACTTCTTCCAAAGCTGGGAAACAACTCTACTTTTGGAAAGGAGTCCACCTGGAGAGTAGAGTTTGCTCCTCGTCTGGTGAACTGCACAATGTGATATCTGCCATCATTTACTCCATATGTTTTCTCTCCGATTACATGATCATTTCCTCCAAAGTTGTAGGTGACAAATAGGTGACCTGCAATCTGTATAGTTTGGTGCAATCAAATCAAAAGAAACTTAACATTTACTATTTTGAGATTTACATTCAACTTAGGGAAAAATGGAGGAGTAGGTTTGATAATTTTAGAGTGAGGCCTATGACATCAGGTGCCAAGCAGACAGAATACATCAGGGTTCTCATTCTCATGCAGGGTACATAGAGCAATATCGTCCCAGCAGAGAAATTCAAGCAATGAACTTATGTCATACCTTTTCAGCAGTAATAATGCTTAACAATGAAAAAATAATTATTGCTTAAATCAGTTGTGATAAGTAATGCTTTTCCACTTGTATACTGAATTAAGTTTTATAAATTGATTAATGAATGCATGGGAAACAATCAAATGTTCCAATTGATTTTCACAAGATGCAACTGTGCAAAACAATTGCTTAAAACATTTAGCTGTATGTAGTTCACTTGCTTAGTGCCCCTTTTTCCAGGCATCTAACAGAGAAGATCACAGGCCCAAACATTACATAAAAGCCCATTAGAAACAGCAAAGTTATACTTCTTTAATTTTACAAGACATCTGTTCATCATCTTACCAATTTCATCTCAATGTAGTCATTTGATGTTGCACTGCCGACGTGACTGATGACTGCATCTTCAGCTTCAGAAACAAAACCAAAACTCAGACTGTCTCGGTCAGATCTTAACCATTGATCCTTGGGTAGTTGGAGAGAGATGAGCCCACCAGTATCACCAAACTGGTAACCTACACTCACTGTCATTAGGTCAAAGTACAACAAATATATGTAGGTTTCAAAATACATGTCATATTCCAAGGTTCTCAATTGAACAAAACAAATAGCTCTTGCAGATTGCTTACCAAACAAAGCTGTAGTATAAATGGTAAAAGTGACAATTATGGCCTCATAGTTCAACCCATGCAGAGTCTTTCTCAATGTTCCCCCTTACAAATCTTGTGAATGTTAGAAAATCTACTAATGAGATTTTAGGACTCAATATAGAAATGATGATTATTTGTTAAATTGTATTGTCAATTGGACTTTGGGAGACACTAAAACATGTGCTGAAAAAGACTCTGGTGGGGTCAAATTATGAAGCCATTACCACTTGCTGCATTCCTCAAAACAATGGAACTATATCTTTTTATTTTGTGACTTACCATTACTACAGTACTGCCCAGTGAAGCTTGTCATACTGCAGTCACATGTGTATGTATCAAACCCTGGTATACAGATGCCTCCAAAGTTACACAAGTTATCTATACATAACTCTCGCTTGTCTGTCAAAATATGACACAAAAGTTGGACTTATCTGGCATTTTTTCATGTACATTTTATATTTGAAGTATCACCATTATTTATTTCTGGCTTATGCTCAGCTCAAGTTGGCAAAAAGGTCGAAGAGTATAATTCATACAATTTCATTTTCATAAAAACAACAATGAGTTTACATAACACACAATGCCATCAATGCATTAATTCCTGCTTAATTGTTAACAGATGAAACATGTTTGGAAGTTTAACTCATTAGGCATAAACAGTTTAATCATATAAAAAGGGGGTGTAGTGATTTTTAATCTGAGAACATAAAGTGATCCTTTTGAAACTTGCTAATGATATCATGGAAGCAGCGTATTATTATTATATCTTTCTGGTTATGAAACCAAGGAACCCTAAAAAACAACTAGCACTGTGACCCAGAGGCCTAAAGGTACCTGTGTGGAGAAGACGATGAAGAAATGTCATTTTAACATGTGGGAGGAAAACCCCAAGTAGGAAAAATCCACACTTCACCAGGTAGGGACTGAAAACCCAATCCACACAAAAGGCTCCGGTCCGGTATTCGAACCGGGGCCCACAGAGGTGAAGGGCAGGGAAAGAAACCACTGAGCCAACCTGACTGTCCTGTAACTCCCGATAATACATGTAAATAACTGCAGAAGGTCAAAAATAAACCCTCTTTTTCTTCAAAGCAAATATTATTGATAATATTGTATAATTCAATATTCATAACTTATAATCAATTCAACAAGTAATTTTGCTGCACACTTCTCACAATTTTCACAAAATGACGAAAAAATTGAAAATTTGATTAGTCACAATGTTTAAAGTCTATTTCATATCTATGTTACCTTCACATCCCCTTGTCAGTTCTTCCTTTAATTCCATACTAACAGCCATTTCCAAAAGATCTTCATGACGCCCATTGATCTCAAGAGAAGAGAGACATCCTTGATATCCTTGACTAGACCGAATCTTCTCTGGGAGGAATTCAAAAGTTTCCTTGCCTCCAATAAACAAATTCTCTGAGAAGTCAAAATGGTTGGCCTCCTCAGTAGCCCGGGACCTCACTGACCGCGCATCAACTTTCAGAACCTGCCGATCCCGACTATCATGGGATATTCCAACTTCATGCCATCGATTATCATTAAGACGCTCACGGCTATTTCCGCGAAGCATCTTGGCACCTCCACCAAGGTTGAAGGCATAGTAGATGAATCCATCCACTAGCTCTATTGCCATGAAGTCAAGCTCTCCTTCTGTGAAGAATATTAACCCATTAGGTTCGGTTGTTTTGAATTGAAAGAAGAGGGAGAGACTTGGGTAGGTCTTTATCTGAGGCAGCTGAATGTGAACCTCCTGGGTGTGGAAGGTGAAGGGGTCATGAATTGGGCGCCTGCTCATCTGCTCACCAAAGGTGGCTGAATTATCAATAAAGTCAGGAGATTCTTCACGGGCTAGGTCAAAATAGTGGTGGTTGTTGTAAATTAATTGCTCCATGTGGCCCTGGAAGTTGGGTGGTGGGGCTTTGGTGCCTACAAGATGTCGACGACTCATCAGGCTTCCTATGTCGATATACCTGAAGTCTAACGTACCGCTTTCAAAGTCAGCTCCAGCTGAATGCAAAGAAAGAAGGAAAAAACACAAAGGAGACATTAATGATGTATATAGACAATTTTGTGCCGATAACTTGTCCATTACACCTACAATTTTTTTCTTTCCCTTTACCTTTTTAAAAAACATTCTTGTATTTTAAAATTAGTTTTTAGAGAAAAGTTTGCATCGGACCGAAAGACAAAATCACAAAATTCAATAGACCTGAAGTATTTTTACCCTATCTTAAGGCTATCCATAATCTTAGAGTAATTTGTTATTGATAGCTGCTTTTATAATCACGTTCATGTTTCGAGAAGTGTAGGTGGATCAAGGCATTTAACAAGACAAGAAGGCATGAGAACATTTGAAACAAAGATACTGTTTGTGTGAAAATGTGACTTTGTTTTATCACTCAGAAACATTTTCCCTCTTGGAAAATTCTTTGGAAGCTATAGATAATTCCCGATAGATGCCATATTTACAGGAAACATTGGTTTTGGCTCTGGGCCTTGTCAAACATTCTAATGTTACTCAGCCAAGTAGTTCACCGACCAATCATGAGAGCATTTGATAAAACTCCTGCATTCCGAATGCTGTATTCACACATAACACACAGTTGCATGTTCAAAAAGTAATGGCTGACTGTACACTGTGTGATCTCGAGTGGGAACTATGCATTATGTATTTTGTTTTAAAAGTTTGAGCCTGTGACTTAAGTTATCAATGAAATTCCCACTTAATATTTTATGTGTTTCAACTTTCACATAAATCAATATTAAAAAAAATCTATAATACAATCTAACTGAGATCATGCCAAGAGCAAATTTGCAACTCTGGCTACATATAGCATAACCATATCAATTACCTGCATTACCACAGAATTAGAAAAAAGCTGATCATTGTAGTACCTATCCAATGTTTTGATACAAACCCACATTACAGAATGAGAAAAAAGCTGACAATCGTTGTACCTATCCAATGTATTGATACAAACCCACATTACAGAATAAGAAAAAGGCTGATCATTGTAGTACCCATATCTAATGTTTTGATACAAACCCACGGCCTACAGAGTTAGTAAAAAAAAGCTGATCATTGTAGTACCTATTCAATGTTTTGATACAAACCCACATTACAGAATTAGAAAAAGGCTGATCATTGTAGTACCTATCCAATGTTTTGATACAAACCCACATTACAGATTAAGAACAAGCTGATCATTGTAGTTCCTATTCAATGTTTTGATACAAACCCACATTACAGAATTAGAAAAAGGCTGATCATTGTAGTACCCATATCTAATGTTTTGATACAAACCCACGGCCTACAGAGTTAGTAAAAAAAAGCTGATCATTGTAGTACCTATTCAATGTTTTGATACAAACCCACATTACAGAATTAGAAAAAGGCTGATCATTGTAGTACCTATCCAATGTTTTGATACAAACCCACATTACAGATTAAGAACAAGCTGATCATTGTAGTACCTATCCAATGTTTTGATACAAACCCACATTACAGAATTAGAAAAAAGCTGATCATTGTAGTACCTATTCAATGTTTTGATACAAACCCACGGCCTACAGAGTTAGTAAAAAAAAGCTGATCATTGTAGTACCTATTCAATGTTTTGATACAAACCCATGGCCTACAGAGTTAGTAAAAAAAAGCTGATCATTGTAGTACCTATTCAATGTTTTGATACAAACCCACATTACAGAAAATGGCGTTTTAAGCTTTGCATGGTGTGGAGAATAAGAGAAACTATAAATATAAATTTGAATAGTAAACTTGCGGGTACAACCATGGGTAAAATGTCTCTTTTGAAGGAGTGGTGGCTCTGAAAAGAGCCGGTTTGGTCTTGACGTTTCAAACAGTATACTCTGCTCGTCTTGCGGGTACCCATGGTTGTACCCGCAAGTTTACTATTCATATTTATATTTATAGTTTCTCCCACATTACATAATTAGAAAAAGGCTGATCATTGTAGTACCTATTCAATGTTTTGATACAAACCCACAATACAGAATTAGAAAAAAGCTGATCATTGTAGTTCCTATTCAATGTTTTGATACAAACCCACATTACAGATTAAGAACAAGCTGATCATTGTAGTTCCTATTCAATGTTTTGATACAAACCCACAATACAGATTCAGAAAAAGCTGATAATCGTGGTACCTATCTAATGTTTTGATACAAACCCACAATACAGATTCAGAAAAAGCTGATAATCGTGGTACCTATCTAATGTTTTGATACAAACCCACGTTACAGAATCAGAAAAAGCTGATAATCGTGGCACCTATCTAATGTTTTGATACAAACCCACATTACAGATTCAGAAAAAAGCTGATCCTCTCTTGCTCGGCAAAGTTGCTTCCCCTTCACTGGGAAAGCAGTGCAGTGATTTGAAATATTATCAATCACTTCATGGGACGATGGTGGCAGACTCTCGCGTAAATAAAGGATTAAGTCAATTAACCCTTCAATACATAATTATAATTACTTCTGAGAAACTTTTGTAATTTTCAGACTTTGCTAAAGACTCATATCATAAAATGAGCAAAGTATGAGAGGTGTCCAGTTTTAACAATGGACAATTGCTATTACAAACTTTTGACCTTAAAGTTTTGTTTGTTCTATTGATGTAAGATAGTTTCAAAAGCTACAGCCTCTTTTTATCACCACATGAAAGCTTTGGTTTTCACATCAATATGGGTTTTCTTTAGATAAAAAATGAGAAATTCTTTTCTTTGCAACATTTCTTCAATAGGTTTATTTCAGAGACAGGGTTGTCATTGATTGTTTAGGGCTAGATGCTTGCGATAAATAAGGAGCATGGAAAACACTAGGTTAAGTTGTTGCTAAATGAATTTAGGTTCACTCATTGAAAAACTCTGAACCAATGAACACGGAGGCAAATAACAGGAAGATAATGTGTGTGTACAGATATGCTGATTTTAAAAAACATTCTTCAAACTTTCAAAGCAGAAACAAAAATACTGTGCAACTCGGAGTATGGTGAGATTTGTGTTGTTCTTGTTTAAATCTTGATAAGTCAAAGCATTTTACATTGAAGCCCAATGGTCAGGGGGAAATTTTCAAAGTCAAAGTAAACTATAAAGTAACCAACATGTTGAAGTCAATGATCACTGATTCAGTCCACAAATGGAAACAGATTCAAAAATGTTGTTTCTTCACAAAAAAATAATGGATGATTAAAAAATGCAGTCATGAAAATCGCTTTAATCTTTTTGTTCATGTTGTCTGTTTAACTTATTCTGACTTTATCCGTTTCTTTTTTCATGAATACCACTTCAGATCCGTGTTATCGATGTCAACTCTGTTCTGTTATTACTTACCTCCAATGGACACATTATAAGCTGGGAATTGGCAAAAAATCCAGAAGCATTTTCCAGAGTTTGACAAGAGAAAAATGGCAGCGAGAGAAAGCAAAAGAGTGAGGCGGTTAGACAGTGTGCGGCAGATTGGTGCAACAACGTACAGTTAAAAACATGGTCAAACAGGACAACATACCTAAAATACATGAGTTAGTAAAGATAGAGAGAAGGGGAAAATGACAGCCACATAATTGGGAGATGAGATGAGGCTATGCAAGCACTGTGAAACTTAAGTTCCTTTTCATACTGATGTCAATATATGACTTTACAAGTGTTCATATTTTGTTTGCATTGTTATAATATTTCAAAACTAAAAAAAAAAAAAAACGCTTTTAAAATTTTGCAAGCTTGATACCAGTTGCAATTGTCCTGAAAAAATGTTTCCAACTGGAATACTAAAATGATTTATTAAAAAATCTCCTACACTGATATTCCTATTTCCAAATCAAAGAAGCACAGTATAACCCCCATTATTTCATGAAACGTTCACAACTTGGTTGAAATGTTTACAAGTTGACTGATAACTATGCATATTGAGAAATAGAAGATATTCTTCAAAAAGCACAAATTTTACAAGTTTTTATAAGTGTTCCTTCAACAGCAGTATATCTAGGCTGTATATACATGTAAATATGCTTCAACAGCTGTATAGGCACAATGTTTGCTTGATTGGGTGATGTTGGAGTTGTTTATTGAAGTACTACCTTACCAAATTCGAGTTGATAGAAAAGTTTAGGCCAGCGTTTCTCCAGTACAACACTATCTATTTTGGCTGTGAAACAAAATTCTTGTTTAGAAAAACTAACATGTAAGTATAAAAGCTTAAAATAACTACACACTAAAATAAAATTCATCTTGTATGTCCTTTAGTTTGTTTTTAACCCAAAATGCATGTGTCAAATTCTGTCCACATTATTTGATTGAGCTTATAAAACCTCAAGATGAGCATAGAAAACTCATCCTTTTTGCCTTAAACTGGTCAGGTGATCACAAAACTGTTTTCCCTGTAGATTTTTTTCCAGTCGAAAAAGCCTTATTCATTTGCTAGTCCAAAGTATGCAAAACACACAAAAGAGAGGGTTGAAATAAATCTCTCTGCAAATTAAAGCATCAAGTGTTAAGGTCTAAAATCAAGCAATTTTTTAAAACAATAAAGACAAACTCAAGGCCAGGTTGAAATTCTTTTCATTAATTTAATATCACACCATAAAGGTAGCACTGATATTCAACACTAAGCTTTACAAACACATTTATATTTTCTGCGAGTAAAACCAGAAAAATAATTTGTTCCCAATCATTGATTCTAGAATAGCCCTGAACAATTATGAACAGACAAACAAACAATTATGAACAGACAAACAAACAAACAAACACAAGTGAAAGTGCCGACAGCTCACACCAGGAACAAGCAAATACACACAACCTTGTAGATGATGTCATGGATATGCTAATGAGAGATATACTGACTGGTTAAAATTTACATTGTAAGTATGCACCATCCTCATCATTAACCTAAAGATTATCAAAAGAATAATTTTGAGATGAGATTTACCTTCGGCTTTGTCAGAGTTATCCACAGTTAGACGTAAAGTTCTATCATGTCGTTCAAGATTAAAAGAATGCCACTGGTTGTCATCTAGATTGGTGCCAGCTGTAATGGTCGTCGCACCACCTGTCCCAAAATTGGCCGTCACCCTGACTTCTCCATGTGACAACTCTGCCAGCAGTATATCAACGATAGTGTCGGAGGTGGTTGCTATGATCATGCCATCTGGGTGACTGGTGCGGAAACGCATGAATATGTTTTCCACCTTGCTACGACTGATGTCCTTAAGGGTTATGCGCATAGATTGGTTGCCATTAAAAGCAAGCCGAGCAACCTCTGTGAGGGTAAACACAGTGACAAAATATTAAAAGCAATACACATGAATTGAACAAAGCATCAAAATGGTTTTAAACCTATTATATCAAGTTAAGATTTTTTTTAATGAACTACTACTGAGGAAAAACATGCTTGATGTTTTTTATTAGTTAGATTTTTGTTCTGTGGTCAAGCAAATGACAAACAAGGTAAATTTGATTTGAAAAAACTACACACCAAGTTTTACAAAAGGAAAAGTAAAAAAAAAAAAAAAAATTGCAGTTTTAATTATTGTTCATTTGTCCCGAAATGCATTTGGTTTTAAAGTAAAGTAAATCTACCTTCTTAGATTAGGTAAAAAAATCATTAAACTAACAGTGAACATCATGAAATTTGTATGTATAGTACATGTAGTGTAGAAATGCTGCCTACATAGACGTCACCGAAAAGTGCTTACACTGGTTTGAAAACATCTTCCAGTTATAAAATTTATTTACCATTACAGATTGCAATATCCGGAATCAGAGCTACATAAAAACACAAAGTTACAAAATTGAATAATCCCTCCATCATCTGCTGATCTTGTTGTTCAAACCATAAATCCACTGCAAATGAGAGTCTTTTCCCCAATATCACAACCCAGCACTGGCCGATGACATAAACTATTGTGCAGTTCATCAATGCAATGTCTGGAATTTAGGGGGCTAGAACCTACCCACATTGATTGAGCTTGAGCTCAGATGGATCACATCTTTAGCTTTATAGCTTTTTCATGTTTTTTTCCTAACCACCCCTCCTCAGTCCATTTTTAAATATCTTCTAACCCTTGGTTCAAGCTCGCCCCAAATCAAATTTTCTCAAGCATTCATGCACACACACATCCCATTCCCAAGGGAAACGTCCACTTTGATTTTCTTGAAATGGACAGACGTGCCCATTCCTAGAATTTATTTCTCTTTCAAAGTCTGTGACTTTCTTTCCACAGTTTATTTCCCCCTTTCATCTCCATCTTATAATCTGCCAAAATATCTTCAGACCTTTCGATGGAAATTCAAATGAGGTGATGTATCTGGGTGCGAAACGACTTATAAAATAATCCATTTGCGCTCTAAAAATATCCATTTGGGTGATAAAACCTTTCAGGAATCGTAATCAAACTGATTGCTAAACATGATTGTATCGTCCCAAACGAGTGTTCCACAAGAGAGAAAAATAACCTTGTCCTATGTACCTTCAGACATCATAACAAATCTAAAAATAAGATTTTTCTCCAGATGATCAAATAAGGAAGAATGGATTCTTAAACTAATATTCCTGTAACTATTCTTGGATAGGATATTCAAAGCCAGCCTTTCAGGTAAATGTTAGTGACCCAGTCAAAAAAATTCTTGAGAAGGTTATATTTACTTTATAATTTGTATTCAAAACATCTGGTGCTGGAGTCGACTTTATGATTTCAACATCTCAAAGGTGGCCTTAAAACGTATTGATCTAAAACAGCCGTGTTTTTGCTTTGGCCAGTTCATTTACAAAGAATTGCTCAGAAGGGTGTTTTGTAACTATGTTAGGGGCGACCTGGAGATGTGTTAGAGGAGCTAATCTCTTGCTTTGATTTAATTTAACTACATGGTGGCTAACGATACAAAATCCTCATGGGTATCAAAACACTGCAGGGCATGAATTACAGCTTGGCAAGTACACAGGTTCAGAACAAAATGTTTTTTTTTCTTCTTTCTTTTTACAATGCACTCAAATATGTCAAGTTCAAAAGTAAATTTGTTTCAATTTAGACTGACCATATCTTTTGGTTGAAATTTATCCAATCTTCATCAAAATAAAATAATTATATTCTGTTTTCAAAATGCCATGTGAGTAAATAATTATACACATTTATGTATTTTTTGTTATTTAAACAAACTGAGACTAAACTGCAATGCGAATTATGTTTTTTATGAATACTAGTTGAGTGATGATGATTACCCCAATATTCAAATACGATTTATATATATAAAAAATATATGTTAAAAAAGGCTGACAAGTTGGTACATGCAATGCATAAGATAATTCATGAATGCAAAGGTTTGGTCCCATTGAAGTGTGGATCTTGTTTCCTTCACTTGTTAAAACAATGAGGGAATCTGAAGTTCCCCAAATTTGTTAAATTACACAAGAGACTTGCAGTCTATAGTTGTCATGCAAATCCACGTCCACTTCAGTTTAAAAACATTGACCTTTGACATGCAGGGACCTACCTGCCCCTCTATACACATAAGCTGCAGGATGACACCAGAAGAGGGAGAATCACCACAGGATGAATAGGTGGACACATAAGTGTGATACATTGATGAGTTAGTGAAGGCAAAATGAGTGAGCAGTTAATAAGGGGAAAAAGGGTAACAAAGTGAAATGGAGTAAAAGGTTAGTGGTTAAAGGTTAGGACTGTGAAGCAGTTAAATGTAAAGCAGAATGGTTAAGATTTGCTGATGAATTATTTACAGGGAAAGGAAAAAAGTGTAACAAAGAAAAGAAAATGAAGTTGGGGAAGTGTGGGGTAGCCAAGAAGCATGAAAGGTGAGCATGAAATGGTTTCAAAGACATTAAAGGTTAAATGATAACAATGAACAAACACTTATGACAATTGGTTTAATAGGCACGGCAGTATAGGTCAGAGTCTTTGTCTGTCTAGTCAATATTTAGTGCAATGTTGGTTTCTCAAAGGTTTTCGAACATAGGCTTCCTTCTGAGAGTACGTATCAGGCCTTTTCCTGTTTATTTTAAAACAAAATTGTTAACAATCAAAATCTACTGATTAAAAAGAAACTTAAAACTAACCCAAAACTAAAAGGAACAGAAAGCCTAACAAATTGCTTTAAAACACCTTTCAATGAAATTGGCAAGGAAGAGAGTGAACAATGCTCCCACACACCAATCAATTAGCTCAAACTTGTCCAGGTTCTTAATTGGCAAATTGAAACCTCTTTGAGATATTCTCTTTTGGAGTATCTGTACCTTCAAAACATTCATCACTGTAATATAGCATGCTGTTTAGTCCTACCAAGTCAGAATTCAGATTCTACTCGGAGGCACGGCTAAATACAAATGGTCAATTAGGATGTCCAGTAAAGTCTAAATTGCCCTGGATAAAAAGTATCCAGATTGACGTGTGAGCATGAATGGAAGCTCTTAAGGTAAAAGGAAATGTTGGTAACATTTTAGAAGGGATGCTATGTCATTAGTTTTCAATTAAGATATTCAGATTCTACTTATTTACTTTTTGAGAAACATAACATAGAAAACAACCTTTAACACTGAGAAGTTGCAAGATAAATGTGTTTCTGAAAACAGCATGCAACTATTTCATGTGTCAAATGGTAATGGCTTCATGTTTGGACACTAATTTCTTGTAGGCCTACAAGTTGTTTGCTGATTAAAGTGTTGGCAACCTAATTATAAAAGAGCAGATTCAACACAAATTGCTCATAAATGACACTAATGATCCTCCTTGTGATGAACAAGTTATATTCTTATATGCCAATGGAAACTAAATATCTGTATTTTTATGATTTTAACATTTATGATTCTAATTCTAATTCTAATTCTAATAGTCTTTCTTAAAGGCTTTGATAAAAAAAATCTGCTATGGTCAAAGCATTGCAGACCAGTACCTATTTTTACATTTATACCACAGGTCATTTTGGTTAGGGTTAGGGTTAGGGTTAGGGTTGGTTTAGGTTAGTTTTACTTTATACCACAGGCCATTTTGGTTAGGGTAAGGATTTTTACATTTATACCACAGGTCATTTGGGTTGGCAAGCAGTTTCCAACAGCTGTTGTTGTATTTTATGTTTCATTACTTTTTCAACATGTAGGCCTACACGTTGTTTGCTGGTTAAAGTGTTGGCAACCTAATTATAAAGAGCAGATTAAACAAAACAATTCTCATACATGACACTAAGGATCCTCCCTGTGAAAACAATTGCTAATTTAAAACTTGATGAATAAACTTCAGAAAGTAATTACCCAACAGTGAGTGTACACATTCTTACAGGAGTATGAACTGTAAAACACAATATCAATGGTAGATCTAGTGTGCTTATTGGCAATTGTGGAAAAAGAAATACTTATGGCTCCATCAATGATATACAGTCATGCCTTTAGACAAAATTTTCTTTAATTAGGTGCAAAGAGGTAATACATTATGGGCACTAAATATTTCTTGAAAAAATGGTTAAGAACATGACAAACTTTCAAAAACATTTTTTGAAAAGAACAAAAAAGAAACATGCAAACTCATACACCCTGAATGTACAACAACACAAAAAACCAAAAATATTAACTTAAATGTATTTTATTTTTAATGACCACTTGAATTTCAATATCATCACTTACAAAAGAAAAACAATCAACAAGAATGAAAGAGGTCAGTCTCACCATCTTTACAAGTTTCTCCTGTGTATCCAGTCTTACGACAATCACAAATGAACCGGTTCCATCCCTCTTTGCAACTCCCACCATGTTGGCAAGGATCACTAGTACACAATGGCTCCTCTTCTCTACAGAACCTGACGATATTACCATCTTGTGACTGTTCCTCTACATACTGTGGAAGGTCCAATGTCTCACCATTCATTGCCATATTACGGATGCAACCAACATAACCATGCCGTAGGGCACCTGAGAACAGCTCCAGAGGTAAGGATTGGGATTCCTCTATCCCACCCACAATAAGATCCATCTCAAGATTGAGTTTACTGCTGTGTCCAGGAACTTCAAACTTATGGGATGCTGAGGAGCTTGATGATGCAGATGATCCCACCTTCAAAGACAAACAAATACACAAACACATTTAAATGAACAAAAAGGTCGATCATAAGAAATGAATAGGTTAAACTAGTTAAACTGAAAGCGGAAAGCTATGAACTTAAACTATACCAGTACTAACTGTACTGATAAACTACTCCAACAAAACACGACTTCCTCAATAGTTCCTTTGTATTCATGAAAACTGAAGGACTGATGCTGCTGTCTCAATGTTCATTGCAAGTTAATTTGATCATTTCTATTTTTGTTTTAATTCCAGATTTTGTCAACTAGATTTGAAGATAACTAACACCAGTGACACATCCCAGATGAAAAACAAACAAGCTGTGCAGCTAGACTTCCATTCATTACACACTTAGTAAAAGACCTGTAATAATTCTCCAGGAAAAACTCACATAATATTTAGTCATTAGGCATTGAGGAAAAGCTTTCAGTTAACAAAACAACTGCTCTCCATTTAATCATGGCCCAATTTCAAGACACTGCTTAACACAGAAATCTGCGCATACAGTTCCCTGTAAAGCTTGTGATTTTATGGGCCGTTAGTCCCATGAAATTGGGCCCAGGTATAAACAGATATGAATACCCAGCATGGGAAAAAATAAATCAATAATAGTCCTTGTTGTTTCCCCTTCAAATGGCCTCTCCTGAAACCTGCGCCAATGAGATTATTTAAATCCGGCGTTAGCTGCGGGTGATATATGTACTTAATCACGGGACAGCTTGGATTTATGTCCAAAAAAGGAAACAAAAAACAGCTTGTGTAAGCAGCCCACAAGCACAATATGGGGACATCCTGTCCACAATGTGGAAAACACTCTTGTTTACAGAACCTCTTTAATAAGTGTCAAGGAATACTGAAGAATTATCTTGAGAGGCGATTACCATACCATAAATTTATCATTTTACACTTTTTGTCAAAGTTTCTGAATGAGTTTTACTGTTTTGTTTAATTACTCTGTTTGTATGGAGAAATGTTTAAATCTTTTTTGGTTAAAGACAAAGTACAGGATTAATAACTATCAAAATCAATTTTTGTTTCCTTTTTAATCTGAAAGTTCACTGATTATGAAGTTCAAGCCAGTACCAATCCTCCAGAGAACTATTTGCATCAGAAATACGGTAGAAGTTGAAAAAACAGCATTTGAAGACCTCCAAAACAGCATTTTGATTTTTATTGCCACAATTGTAATAGGCCTAAGTCATGTATGAATTGAATGTACACACATCCCCGACAAAAGATCAATCATTTTTCGGTCTTATTTACTAAAACTTGATCCTCTAACTGATGTAATTTTACAAGTTAGTTTTCTGGTATGTTTATTGAAAACAAGGGAATGGAAATTAGATTACTCCTCCAAGTAGAATTCAAAGAAAGAATACCCACATAGATGATTCCGACAGTAAGGTCTCTCTCAAACACAACATGATGCCAGTCTCCATCATTCAGGGGGAAAGTGTATGCCTTCTCTCTGACTGGGCCTGAACCCAAGTCTAGTATGATGTACAGGTAACCATCAAGTAACTCAAATGCAAGGAAATCTGACATTTCTTCAGAGCCACTGCTGTACATGATGACAGCATTGGGTTCATTGGAGCGGAAATCAAATGATAAAGATCCCTTAGACTGTGGAATAAAAGAAGGAAAAACAAATCTTTAGATTCACTTCACATAATGTAAGTACCAAAAACAGGGTAAGTAAAAACAACACACCAAGTTTTACTTTAAAAAAAGTGGTTATGGCCTCACATTTTGAAATTAGCTGAGTTTTTCTCAAAAACTACAAACAAAAAACAATCCCAGTTTAGCCTCAAGTCATTTAAGTTTGTAAGCAGTTTTTATATTTAAAAATTAGAAGAATTTAAGGTACTCCAAGCTATTGACAAAATGAGCTAAATACAGAAGAATCTGTATTTTCCTTTTAAACATAGCCGCCTATTTCAAAATCACTAAACCTCTCCATTATAGAAACTTGTACTTGTTCACCTCAGTCTCCACATTTGTTTATAATTATTTTTTTAGTTGATGTAACTTTAATTTACTGTGTACTTTTGAACATTGTAAAGAGAATAAAAATGAACTAAATCATACTAATAACAATGTGGTTACTATGGTTCATAACTAGGTAATCATACACAACTAAATTGAGCAGTTTCAATCTCAAAGCTAACTATAAGCTCACATTATAAAGTTTATACAAGTATCTGAAATACTGTAAAAGTTTAGGGAAAGATGGCAGTGGGATGACATCAATACATAAGGTCCGTAAAGTGGGCTTACATACCACTGCATTCCATCGTGGTAGTCTAAGCAGCGATTCCTCTGTCAGGAATGTGATGGGGTCAATGCCCTCCACTGTGTCCTCCACAAAGCTGACCTCACCCTGGATGTAGATCAGGGGGTCCCCGCTGTGGGCCTTCTTCAGAATCTCAATTTCCTGGTTACCATAGTAACTCACCTAGAGATTTAGTCATGGATGAGAGACAAATTATTTTTTACATGGATTTTTTAGGAAGACATCTTCCGGTTTGTAATTATACCTTTTTTGAGCATGAGAATTGGTTGGAAAAAGTCATTATAAGAACATGGAAAAACCAGACAAATCAAAATGGAAAATAAATGCTTGAAGTTAATTGAATTCACTCTTTTAAGAATTCCTGTTTGTTATCTTTTCCAAGCTGTGAAGTAGCCTCCTCTAGATGCTTATTTGCTAATGTAAGTTTAATGTGTAGTTTTTTGTTAATTGTTCAGTGACTTATACAGTTTGCTTTGCATGATTACGGCATTTTATAAATGTATTATTATTATTTTGCAATATCACAGTACAAAAGAAAGATCGTATTTTCCTTTGAGCTGTTAATTCCTTGAATCGATCAGGCTTCATGTCCCATAGCCTTAGGATTATCAACTAAGAGAGTTGCCTTCTGCAGCATTATTTCCTCACATTTGTGGCAATCTCATCTAGATCATCTTTCTCTAGTGACAAGTGCTCCAAACACCACAGGGATAATCTTCACCTTCACTTGCCACAGCGTACAGAGTTCTCTGGCCAAGTCTTGGTACTTATTCTAGATCTTTTCCTTCTCCTTCGAAGCTACCCTTTATCACTCAGCACAGCTATATCTTCTATGTCTTATCTAATACTACATTATCTGTACTTCTATGTGTTTTTTTACATGATCAGTCTGAATGTTGACATCCCAGAGGATCTTGACCTGGTCTGTCTCTACATGTATATTTTTCTCCGGTGCCATTTTACACCTAAACACTATACTTCTTACACAGGCCATAGAGCAGTATGCACAGGCCAACTTATCATGTCAGTCGTTGTACTCTGCAGATGATAGAGCATTAAAAAGCTCAATGAAAAAATACACTTCCCCAAAAATGATCTAACAATCAGCAGATCTTATTGAATTAAAGGAAAAAATACATAAAGTGAAGGAATTATAACAAAATTTAACAGCACCCTTCCCTTGACACACTATAAATCATTGCTATGAAAGAAATGTATCTGTTGGCATATTATTAATCTTTAAACATCTGACATGGATCGTCCTTATTTCTAGTTCTGAAACTTCTAGTTCACAGGAACCAATCAATTACATCAGGCTTACTGCTTAATAATGTTGCTTATTTTAAAACCTACATACACTCATCTCTTTAAATCTTTTGAAATAAATTTGATACGAAGGTCCAGAGCTACAAACAGAGGAACTGTTCTTCATTACAAGCCACATTTACCAATCCTCAAAACAATCTTCAGAGTGGTGGTTGAACATCCATAAACATCTCATTGCAGTTTAATTCCAGTAGCACGATGCTTGGACAGTAAATCTTATTTAGAATTGAACAGGGCCCACTTATTTTATTAAACGTACATGTCATGGTTGACACTTTCTTACGACATTCTCAAGACGCTAATGGTCTTATAGTATGACGTTAATAATGCTATACAGCATGATGGCCTTTAACACTGTTGGTTATAATAAGATCAGTGTACTGTCGTTCTATACCAAGTAGTTCAACTTTTAATAAAAAGCCAGTTTTCTACTGACGGAATTCAATATAGATAATTACTCTAAGTCCATGAGGTATATCATGAATGAACATGTATTGACAGACCAGCTTTGTACAGTGAGAGTAAAATGGTGTTTACAGTGCTGCAGTATCCAATCAGGCTTTATTAAAGAGTGATTAATATTCTAGTTCTTCAGTAGAATTTGAAACACATGTATGTAACAGGATAAGATTCAAACAACATACGACATTGGATAAACTAAAAAAGGCTAATCTTTGTCAATATATGTACTTTAGATAAGAAAATTATGTGAAAGTTCCTGCATTTTATTTATTTTATATAGGGTTCCGCAAAAGTAGCTAGCACTTTCATACCTGTGCTA
Organism: Pycnopodia helianthoides; assembly: GCA_032158295.1. Taxonomy (NCBI): domain Eukaryota; kingdom Metazoa; phylum Echinodermata; class Asteroidea; order Forcipulatida; family Asteriidae; genus Pycnopodia; species Pycnopodia helianthoides. Next base: position 36,150,779 of record CM063243.1, read on the forward strand.
GTAAAAAAAATATACAGTAGTAAAAGGTCCATTGCCTGCACAAGACCAAAATAAAAAATATTGTTTTGTTGCTCAGTTTTAGTTTCTGTGAGCTTGTCTACCTGTTGACACAGAGGACCTCAGCAAAAAGAATCCAGGAATAAAACATAGCAAGGAGGCCCAGGAGTTTCTTAATTTGACATTTTGTACAAAACCAATGGAGAAGTTCCTGAAAAATAGTCCAATCAATGGGGAACAAATAGAAATACTTGATTTACCGGTTGACAAATATCTGTGGGTGTACCACCCCACTTCAGGTAGCGAATGAAATCACCAAGCTATTCTGATTTACACTTTTTGATAAAGAGTTTAGGAAGAGGTTAACAGGTAAAGCACTCCTACACTAACTGACTAATATTATAAATGTCAAAGATATGTCCCTCTCCTCAATAATTGGTACAATCAATTTTCATTCTGAAAATCTACCCTTCCCAACACCCAGAGGTAATGGTTCTATTGTTTTATATCTTAAGACAAATGGTTCTCAATTCTTTTAAATTTCACTTTTTCATAGAAGGTAAACAGGTTTTTCACAATAGGCTTGTAATACAATCATATTTAGTTTTGAATGCTGCATTAACTGTTTGTTACAATAGGGAGCAAATACTTCATTAAAACAAAAAGTTTATGCCCTTTCTCCTTTCCTGAAAGATTTCATATACGATTCCCTTACTGCTCCCATATTAAACAGTCGTCGGATCCACAATATTTTTTATGCTTGGGGCACACCAATTTTTTTTAAAATGTTGACCAACACATCTAGTCCGTGCTGAATGACCCCCATGTTCCATTGGTTTATGTACGTATGCCTTGTCGGGCTGGATAACGATGCATAAGTTAACTGTATGTATTGTCCTTTCATGAATGGAGGTCCAAGTAACATGTTACCGTTTTCACACCCTTTTGCCTTAGATAGTATGGGCCATTTCTAAGCTACATACCAGCAAGCAATGCGCAAAGCCTAACGGCATGGGGTCCACTTTAGGGCCCCGGTAATTTATTTTTACATTAGGCACTCTCTGGTGCAATCTAGGACACTTCTGAGGTGTTTTATGCATTATTTTTTACCCAGTTGATCATTTGCTTTATTTGCCATTTAACAATTGTTTTGTAAAAATGTTTAGGGAGGAAACCGGTCGGCTAATTATAGGGGGCCTAAGCTAGACATTCATATATACATTTTTAGAAAGAAAATTAACATTAGATGCTCCTTGGTGCAATGTAGGACTAAGATTTTTGTTCGCCATTTATTATTTCCTGGCGAAAATAAGAGGGAGTGCTTGCCTGTTGGCCCCTACCTTCAATCAACCCTTAGTTTGTTTATTAAAACAACTACCTAATGCAAAAGTCTATGGTTAACAGCCCTCTGCAAACTAAAACATTGTGCAATTTTTCATATTTATTCCATGTTTTAAGAACGAGTGACATGATATTAAAATCATACAGTAACATTGCTCACAAAAGACGAGATCTCACATTTTTTGCAACATAACATCTTTTAAGGCATCACTTTTGAGCCTATCTCAAAATTAATGTCTCTTCATCAAATTGTTTTCAGGTACCCATGCGGAAATATAGACCCTAAAAACAAAATTATGTATCAAAAACTTATCAGAAGTATGATCTGTTCAACAGTTTTCAAGTTATTAGTGGTGAAAATATCCATAAAAGACAATCATCAGCCTGTTGTGGAGCAAGCTTCGTGATAGTCATAACGAGCATGCAATTGTACAGCAGTTATTAATTCTTTTGCATAATGTTGTTTTACCCTTCCCTCTCGCTTCCCCTCTTTCTCTCTCTCTCTCTCGCTCTCTCTCTCTTTTGAAAAATAAATAAATGCAATGCATGACCATGAAATCTGTTTGTGTCCTTCCTTCTGCATATTTCCCCCTTCAATATTGATAATTCTAAAATAAAATCATACAGTTTGTGCACTCATAAACACTTGCCCAGGGAACTCATGCATGGAATCTGTTAACTTAGACAGAAGTAGGGCTTGCGGATTTGGGTATGGATCGGTGTGGATCAATGCGGGATACATCTGGGCAGGTGATGCCATGAGTTTATGCATTGTTTTGTAGATTACTATGGAAGAAGAGTTAAGATGTGCACTTAATGGGAATGCATGGGTTGGAATCTCTAATGTTCATCTGCATTGCGGGGTCAAAATGGTTTACTTGCACTTTATTTATTGTGATGTGAACCAGGCCACTAGTTTATAAAAACTGTTTGGAAAGGCCAATATTGATACATTTTGGTTTCAATCTGGTAGCTCACTGATTTTAAAATTCATACCGGAATCAATTCCCCATCAGAAATACTTTCGAGGTTGAGAATTTACCATTTGGAAACCCTGTATTACCTATAACATTATAAACCCTATAGTTATATGACCATATCGTCGCATCAATGCAAAAATGTTGTATCTCGATTGTTGTGTATTGGTTTTGTGTGTACATCTGGGTTTATTTTAAGCGAGATATGATGTTTTGACAATTTCAAACTTGCATGTTACATAAATGCTGTTTTAGGAGATACAACATTTTTTGCACTGATGCGGCGATATTACCCCAAAACTTTATATGCTAGGCCAATACACTGGTTTCCTTAACCAGCAAATGAACTTCAAAATATTCTACTCACATTCAAGGCACTACATGGGTCAGTTCTATCCTGTACTCATACAAACCCGCTTAATGCCCCATAAAACAAGAACAGGTCTGAGTTCTACTCACAGTACGCCACATGCTTCGTGGTCTCTCCTGGCCAATTACAGGGACAGAGCCCTTTCAAGCATAGCACCAAGACTTTGGAATTCAAAACCTGAAAACCTTAGACAAATGCACAAGTATGGACTGAAAACACACTTGTTCCCACTTGCATTTCCAACCATTTGCTAATATTTCTACTTAAAGAATAGCGCCTTTAAATGTTTTCACAGGACACTTTGCTTTACAAATGTAGTTATTATTATTGGTTGTAGTATTAGTATAGTAGTATTGCTATTACAATGATCAAACATTAGGCAGCTTAAGGGATCTTTTGATAATCTCCCACCTTGTGTGTTTCTGGAAATCAACATCTTATATCAAAATAATGTTAAAGGTTTCAAACATTCTTAGTATTGCCATGAAGGAAAAAAATAAACTTTACTCCCAATTTGACCAGTAATCTGGTTTTATTTGAAACATTGTAAGGGTTTTAAAATGAGATGTAGGTTTTCAGTGATCGGGAGAATCTAGTGAGGAGGAACCTGAATGTGGAACAGAGCAAACTTTTTACAATCTCAAAACCACACTTCCTCATCGCTGCAAACCTACAAATCATTGTTCTTTCACCATGCACATCTTCAACAAATTAATGCTTCATACACTCAAATAAAATTGTAATATTTTTTCATAAAAGATGTTTCTTACATGAATAAGCTGAAGCTTTCTTTTGAATTTTAACCTTCTACTGAGATTACCTTTTGATGCATAATTTACACACTAAGAAAAAGTAAACTTTCCTTAAAACACCTAGTATAAATGACAGCTTAAAATATAAATAGTAGAACAATTGAGTAGACTAGGTTGAGACGATTTTTAACACCAAATCCCATTACTGGTTTAATGGAATGCAATGATTCTTGAAGATGTAAGTGACTTCAACAGGAAATGCGTTAACGCTAAAATATGGTTCAAGTAATCCTTTTTGCTTCGGGTTAGCTTCTATTTTGAGTTTTAAATTACACTTGAGAGAGAAATATCATCTAAAGACATAAGTTGGCCTGAAGTCACGTCAGATTATTCATCAGTTTAAAACGTTTTCTTTAAGACTTCAAGATAAAAATATAAACTGCCTTGGCTTCAAGTAGCTTTTAGAGACTTAGGTTATGAATAAATAAAGGTACTGCTGGCATGGATGAAAAATCTAAAACTAAAACAAAAAAGCCATTCCAATACAAATATTTGTGTAATGTACATGTACTAGATGGGCCCTACTTTATGAAGATGTTTCTGCTCAGCAAAAATTAACAAGGAAACCACAGACCACAAAAAGTACATTACATATAGGGCCTTATAATAGAATTGGACATCCTCTTTGTTCTTATAAATAACATCAGTTAAAAAATTACCTGCCTTCATTGCACTACTGAAAAACACACTGATGCATTGATGCCATGCACATTTAAATTCCTTCGAACCTACTCAATCACATACAATTAAAAAAAATAAAAAATCAACTTACATCTCGTAGATTTCCCCTGAAGTTTTCAGCCACCCTGGAACCCCTCAGTGTGCTAGGGTTCTGACTCCCTCCAACGTAAAACTCCTCCGAAACAGACAGTCGTCCAAAATTACCCATTGTGGAGCCCGCAGCTAAAAGACTTCCATCGACTCGAACTTTGATCTGTCATGTTTTCAGAAGGGAGAGATTTAATTAAAGTAGGAGTGTTTGGCTTCATGATTTTATTTACACTTGGAACAAAAGTATTAATAACTTTGTAAAGCTATGATAAAATAATAAAAATAGTGATATTGGTCTTGTATTGAGATTTCTACATTAACTTGTAAAAACTTTGAAATCCACATACCAATAATATGTCTCAAACAAACATTACTCTGATTACCAGCCAATGTACCATTTCAAACATTAATCTGTTATTCACAGTACAACTAAAATGTTGCATTAACTTTTTTCATCAGGCAAATACAATTTGTTGTAAACATATCCCCAGACTTGTTGAAGCAATTAACAGACAGTCTATCTTCTTCCTAGATTAAAATCTATCATTGCCGTTCTAAATTGTGGGATAGTACCAAAACATCCTCTGGCAAAGAACGATGGTTTTTAAAAAGCTGGATCAAATCGATCCATATCAAATGCTAAACACTCCTTTAGAGTGGCTCCTTGGGTAAGTGGGCAGTAGGCCCAGAGTAAACAAGGGAGGTAAATCCTGGCTTCCCCGTTGGCTGCTCCTGTTTTGTACTTTTTAAAGCGTCTAAGAAACCCGTTGAAGAGTTCAATGTTTTGTATGAGGGAACATTGTCTCCAGGTTTTCTCCTAATGAGCAAACTGGCTTAAACACTAAATTGTCATGCCATCAATTCCTTTCAAAATTACCACTTTTGTACATATATCATTTCAATGGTTTTAATGCAACCTGAAAATTATATCACTCGGACTTTTGATCACTACAATCTACATTTTGTTGGTCACGCAAGTAGTATGGGAACCAATTTGTGTTGTTTGGATTTTTCATAGAGATGCACACAAATTTGTTAGGAGCAAAAAATTGCCTATCAAACTACATTGTGATTAATATCTTCTCTGCTTAGTTTTAATTTGAAATAAATCAGCAAAATTGTGGTTTGTTTCTTCTTTTTGCAATTATTTAACAGTGATGGCTGTTGAGACAATATTTGGGGTTCTAACAATATCGTTCTCTTAAAAAAAAAACATAAACAAGTGGAAAATCAAGCATATTCCAACATCTTTGAGTATTGAATTAGTTCTCCAAAACCTAATCAGTGTTTATTTAACAAATAGAGTTGTTTTATTTACAGGCTACTTCTTTGTGTATTTTGAGAGCCTCTCACTCATGAAGAGTTTATAAAGAGATTTGAAAACTGTGAGAAACTGCCCATGTATAAATAATTATTTAATTATTTGATTATGGATGGTTATTTGTCAGAATATCAAGATGGATTTATTTTCTTAGGCCAATTGAAATAATCACTTCAGCACATAATTGAAAATCCACTTATAATCTAAAGAATTCAGGAACTTTTTTCTTACATCGGCTCTGGTTCTTGAGATCCTAACTTTATGCCAGTTGTTATCAGTGAAGAAATCCATTTCTCTTCTTGGTTGGATACTCTTCCAGTACTCTCCAGTTCCTAAGTCGATGGCCACCTCTAGCAGTCCATTCACCAATGCTGCATAGATGTAGTCACCCTCTTCACCCACATATAACAAGAGTCCATTAGGATGCTGTGTACGGAAGTCAAAGACGATATCATCTTGGTACGAGTCGATTTTCTCTGCTTTGAGAATGTAACTTAGATAACTGGATCCATCAAATGTTGCAGTAATGGCTACCTTTTCTGTAAACGAGGAGAACAAAAAAGATTGAATGAATTGTGAATTAAATTAGTATTAATTAAAGTGCATTTATAGTGTTAATTCACATTTTAATCGGCCTTCAAAATCTAGTAGCTGATATATCAAAGATAACATACAAGTTCTTACTGTTGATTTTACGAACTTAAAAAAACAATAAAAAAAAACAATTTTTTGAAAAGCTGGCGTGTCACGATTCTGAAAAGGCTGAGGTCACGATTGTTGCGACGTGACGTCACTTACATGATTGACCATGTCTAAACCAAGATTCATCAAGCACGCCACGATAGTATACCCCATTGTTTACATGCTCAGCTCCGCGAATAACTGTCGCGGTCTATGGATGAACTCCCAGAGATTTCACTAAGCCCATCAGAATGTACACTGATTTCCTCTAAATTTTCTTCACTGGAGTTTTCTGAGTCAGACATGCTTGCTTCTTGTGAAAAATCTGCAGCGACTGAATGCGTGGTCACGAATACAGTGCGTGGTCACTTCCACCATGGAGCAATAAACTAGTTTATTGCTCCATGCTTTCACACGCAATCAGTCGCTGCAGATATTTCACGAGAAGCAAGCATGTCCGACTCAGAAAACTCCAGTGAAGAAAATTGGGAGGAAATCAGTGTAGATTCTGATGGGTTTAGTGAAATATTTGGGAATTCGTCTGGGAGTTCATCCATAGACAGCGACGGTGTAGAGCCTCAGCCTGATAGCGATGAGGAGAGAATGAGGTAGAAGTTGTTCGCAGAGCTGAGCCTTACCGGTTCGAGCAAGACGACGAGGCAACTTTAAGCTTGAACTTACAGGGCAAGCTGAGACTTTGTTTCATAGAAACGGTCTCGTCCACACAATCATCCTTAAAGTGTGCCGAGCAAATTATAGGCCTAGAAGAAATGTAAAATTGGAAGTCGGAGCGTGTGTTGTTTACAAACCAAATCCATGCTCGCTGTATTGCAACATCTTTGGGAAAAGTCAACCAAAATATTTCGGGGTTTTTCCACTTATTGCGAGTGCATCCACCCACGACACACGATATTGGCATATTGTAGCAGCAACACTTAACTTCGTTCGCCAAATCTTACCAAAATAAACACTCAAATCGAACATTAAAAGCAGGAGGAATGATACAAATCGAGTGCGGCATGTGTCGAGTAGACTCCAAAATAGTACAATCAGACTGCAAAGCTAAGCTACTTCCGCTTTACGTGCTTTTCTTGTTGTCATGTTTGTGACGTTTTTGGGGTCACGCGCATACTAATTACGTTTTCGTAAAGGCTCCGGGTGAGTTAAAAAAATGCTGGGTTTGTCAGATCTTTTACAGTGTAAAACAAACAGATAACGTTTAGGTAATATTTGATTTAGAATCAGTAGGACTTGTTTTATATACTTATACTTCTTTCCCTGTTTACATGAACGCTATAAACACACTTTAATACACTTGGTTTATATGACTTCTTTGAATTATTCGGACAACCAAATGAGCAGAAACCATCCTGTCCTTTCATATTTCCCGCATTACACAGAATGGTCAAGTAATCCACCCTTTCACTGACCATCCTTTTGTACTCACTATTTTACTCTGATTGGTTCTTAGCCACCCCACTGTTTGTAAACTAATAACTTTGATTGGCTAAAATTTTCCCTCTTTTTTCTGAATACCTTCCCATTATTCTTTGCTTCTCTTTTTTTGCTATAAAAGGATATGTTTTCGTTTGTGCTTGTTTATGCCTTCGACGAAGGTCCGGTTCGGATCGAAAGCTAAGGCCATTTCCCTTACTAGTTGTGTATGAATATATATATATATATCTATATAGTGGATGCTTCTGGAAAAGCTAGAGGTGTATAACAAACTTTGTGTTTTTATCAGTTTCCTCTGATTGTCTTTAGTAAAATTGTCAATATTTGCAATGAATGCAAACTTATGACTATAGATTAATAATTTTCTTGGCTCGATCTACATGATCCACAACATTTTTCATGAAGGTTTCCAAAATCCAGCAAATCTTGAAAATAGCATCTAGCCTGAAGTCATGAACATTCTACAAGCATTGATTTGGTTGTAAATACTTCACGTCTGCCACAAACATCTACAAGGATCCCTGCCTGTTCCTATCTTTTTTTTAATTACCACTTTCAAGATTACAGATGTGGAAACATTGTTTAAAGCAATGGAGCTTGGGATTTCAATGTAGCACCGACAGCATTTACACTGGTTTACATCGCTAGAGTTTGTCGGATTGATATAATTATTTTGAAAGACAGACTATCACTAATTTAAAAGAGACAATCATTACCAAACCAATGCCCAAATAGTAAGTACAACTAGAACTATAGTGTTTGTTAGACAACAAATAATAGGAGTTCAGGCTTTGGAAATAGTAAGCAAACATCAATATCTGAACAAATTAAATGTTTGTCCAATTTGCAGTTACTGTGACCATAAAAATCAATAAAAAAGCTTAATAGTATATTCTTTCATTTGACAACAATAAGTTGTAAAAGTATCTTATGTAGTTCAAGAGATAGATGGAGATAGACAGAGATGCCTTGTTTGACAAGTGAATGCTAATGTTGAATTCCTCTGACTAAATCCAGTGTTCCTATTTCACATGGTTTAGGGCAAGCTTTTGCATTGCAACCTCCAAATCAGCAAAGACTGGTATCCTTGTGCCACACATTAAATTGAGAATTGTGTATGAGTGTTTGTCCACTCTTAAAATTATTCTATGGAGTTTTTATGGAGTGTTTTTGAAAACTTAGCAATAAGAATTTAATAAATCTTCCAAAAAACAAATGATGTCATATACCTCTAAACCAAACCCAAATTATATTATTTGCTTTGCACTGTATACTCAGTACTTTCCAGAGTCCTGTGAAAAAATTCCACAGACATATTACTCAGGTGGGATTCGAACCCCTTGATCTTTGCCATTCTAGAACAGATGCTTACCAACTAGGCCACCGAGATTGCCCGGTAGCTAGAGGCAGTTCGAATCCTATAATTTAGCAGTGGGTACCGGGCAATCTCGGTGGTCTAGTTGGTAAGACATCTGCTCTAGAATGGCAAAGGTCGTGGGTTTGAATACCACCCGAGTAATAGCCTGTGGAATTTGTTCACAGGACTTGGGAAAGTACTGAGTATACATTGCTTCACACACATCGATGTAAGGGTAAAAGCAAATAATATTATTTATCCCCAATGCAAATCTAACATTTATTAAATTGTTGCGGTAACCACGGCTAAAAAATAGGAGTCGAACTGCCTCTAGCTACTGGGCAATCTTAGTGGTCTAGTGGTAAGACATCTGCTCTAGAATGGCAAAGGTCGTGGTTTCGAATCCCACCAAAGTAATATGCCAGTGGATTTTTGTCACAGGACTTGGGAAAATACTGAGTATACAGTGCGTCAAACACATTACATCGGTGTAAAGGGTAAAAGCAAATAATATTATTTATTCACGATGCAAATCTAACATCCTAATAAGTTCATCAAATAATTATGAAATAATTATTTCACTTTACATAGATGATGATGATAATAAGCTCAATAACCCTAAAGTGCTTGTTGCAAATCTGCAACACAAGCACCAGAAAACATCTGCCTGTATCAGTATTTATAAATAGCCCCTCATCCATCCCCTAATGATCAACAATAATGACAGGTTTACCCTTGTAGGTTTTTCAGTAATAACCTTTTGCACCTGTTCTTCCCCCTCCCCCCCCAATCTGCTCTGGTACAGGAATGTTACCCATTTTTTAAATGTCTGCAAACCGCACCTCTTGGGATTTACAAATCTATTCATAATATAAGGAGGTTTGTTTTCTTTAGGGTTTTCTCTTGAAGTTCAATGAGATGCATTGCATTGATTTTGAAAAATGATTTGGAAAAAACATGACCTATTTCAGCCATGGATGTTCACCGAAGACTATCGACCAGTCTGTTTTTCAAGCTGCTCTTGGTCATTTATCATTTACCTTCCAATAATAAGGTTTCTATACTTAGTCAAAGACTCGTGTTGTGTGTTTGATAAATGACACATAACTCAGCACTTTTTTTACATTAAAGACTCAAAATTCAGTCCAGTCCTCAAATTACGTGGGGAAAAAATCATTATTTATATTTGAAAATATCAGCTTTCAAAATAAAAAAATGATGGTGTATTGTTTTTAAAAAGAAAACGTCCTTCAACAAGAAATCTTGTTCTGAAAAGGTTTCCAAGAATTTTTGTGTGTGATTTTGCAGGAATCATTGTCTAACAAATCTATGTTAAATTGATGCTTCACTAAAAATGAAACAAAAAAATCAAAACAATTATGTAAATGTTGGAAGTCAAATCAACATTTCTAAACCGCATAGAAAGAAAGTATGAATCCGTTTGTTTTTAATGAAAAAAAGAAGGCTCACAAAAGTACTGTTTGAAAAAATGCACACAAACAAAATGATAATGTAAGAGCTATAACATGGCCAGTATAAATTAATAAAGTAAGGTCTAAAATGTGGTATAAAAATAGTAATGTAAGATCTATAATGTGGTTAGTCGGTGGAGAAATATATTGCCTAGATGCAAAGTTCTGTCTTACATGTGGTTAATTTCAAGTTGCCTAGATGCAAAACTCTGTCCTATATGTGGTTAATTTCAAATTTTTACATGTACCATCCAATCAATGTTGAACTAGTTGAACATCTTAGTTCCACAGTGAGCAATTGTGTCTAGCCCATCCTTATTCAAACACTCACTCACAAAAGGTATAAACAAGTAATAACTATTGATCATAAAGGAATTATAAGACACCTCAAGAAACCAGAGATGGAAAGTCTGAGGGATTTTAGATTTGTGCCTCTTTCCTCCTTGGCTTCCAGATAAAAGCTTCCTATATGTACACATGCTATATAAAGAACTCATCCGTCATCATTTTTCTAAATAGACATGAAATCATTTTCCTCCACTTAAAAAAGAAGAAGATGTCGGTTTTTTAATTACACGTGAATTTGTGCTCGATGGATATGAAGACTGGATCCTCATGCCTCGCCATTGTTATAATTAATACATAAACAGAACAGCAGTCTACTTACAACAATGTCACGTAAACTTGACAGTTGCAACGGCTGGAAAAGCGTATATGCTGACCTTTGACCACGTTTTGTTTTTTTCCACACTTTTCGTTAATTACGTGATATTTTGATGATTTTTTTTTTTAAACAACCATCTAAAAATGATTGTCTGTGATTCCACATCACTCAATTAGGTAAGCAGTAAGCCGGTGTGTCCCTTTAAGTTGTACATTTTTTGTCCTTCTCTATCTGTATTTTTTAATGTTAAGAATAAATCTTCAAACTTAAAATCAATAAATCTTTTTCTTTTACATAATACATTGCAATATCTTTAATCAGTAGTGACGTGTCAATGATATTATCATGTTGATCTGTCCCCATGTACCATAATTCAACCTGTATCCTACATCTCAAGTAAGTGGTTTCTATACTTCAGGGAGCCAGTATAGATATGCTACCTGATATAATACGCTTTCCCCTAGAGTCTACAATCTAATATACCATATATCTTACAGACAATATCTCACAATAAACCAAATAAACATGTATGCCATGCCAATCTCTTTGCTGCTTGCAATCTATATTATCACTGTGGTAATATTTAAAGATTACTTTTGCAGGGGTAATGGCCGGCTAAATGATAGCAGAGAACTACACAGACTGGCCATTTGATGAGGCTAAATGATAGCAGAGAACTACACAGACTGGCCATTTGATGAGGCCCGGGTGATTTACTGATGTCATTTATCGGTAGCATCTCTCTTCTCTCTTGATAGCAATGATAATACTTTGAGTTGACTGTATGTTATCTCCACTATGATGCCATGGCAACAAGGCAGAAAGGTACTTCCGGGCAAGTCCTTAGAATAACAACTCTTTTGAGGAATTGGCTGTGTTCCAAGCTGATGTAGATCTTGACAAATATCAAGAGCACAACCAGAGAAGGTTGAATGGCAAAATCATGGAAGCTTTTGTCAGTTTAAAAATTTGGCAGTTATAAAAGGCCAAACAGAATTCTTATCGCCACAATTTTCTGATAAAGGTACTGGCTGGGTCAAAAAGTAGGACAATTCCAAAATGTTCTTATTTCTACTACATTGCAATAACTGAAAGAGCATAACTGATTGAATTAAGCAGGAAACTTTCACAAGATCATAAAGATCTTTTAAAATGAGCAACTATCTTGTTTTCCCCCTTTAAATCAGTTTGACCAAACCATACGGCTCAAATTTAAAATAGGCATGTCCTTCCAACTAGCTAGTTTGTTACATGTGTGGGCGTGTGGCAGCAAATCTTCTGGATTTGTCAATTTGTAAACAGGAATTGAGTCAGAAGTTACAAGGATTTAGATTGAAATTTCTCCAATTTCCAGGATTCGGGAAATCAATTCTGCCCTTATAAATGAAGTAGCTTGCCTTGGAGGCAGTATTTAGGCTTATCACTTAAATCCTTCAACATTCTAAAACACTCACTTTGATTAGAATCTCTGTATAGCATCATTTTCTTCAATGAATTCATTCCAACACAGTTTTCTCAGATCAGATTTGAAACTAACGCAACAGTTACACATTGTTACAGGTTTATAAGGCTTATTTCTATTGCCTTGCTAAACATTACGCGGTAAGATAGAATGAATAAATATCTTCTCTGATGAAATATAGTAAGACATGGCAATACTTCTTACTGCAACTGAAAGCATTGCCATGTATGTACCGCTACCAACTCTAATACACCAACTAAGTTTTAGCCTAAAGTAAACACTGTATTTTCATATCATCAAATATTCTTCTGATATCTTAACTGCCCTACACCCTCATACCCTTAATAAGTCTCTTGACTATTTTCTTCTTGTAATTATATGAATCATATGTTGACGTTACAGATCAATGCATGAATCACAAATAATTGATTCTAACTGTGTCTGCTGTTTTATGTTATGTGTTGTTTGACCCTGTGTGTAGCAAGCAGGCACCAGTATTGATTCATAGTTATTGAATTATTCAAACACAAGCTGATATCAGAGCAAGTTGTAAACTTATTCATCAATCATCACTAGTCCCCATTTCTTGGTATCTTCTGATGATGAATGATACCACATAAAGTGGCCAAGGTTTTTGGGTGAAGATTTCCAAAACACGGCTGAGGGATCAAGCCGCTTAACAAAAATGTTTGCTAATAAAAAATGATCAGGTATTCAGTTATGAATAGTATACAGTGCTTCGTTTTGCTACCTGATTTTGCTTAGAAAACATTTTTGCTTGTGCCCTTGCTGATTCTCTTTACTAGGCAATCGTTCTTCATTAAACAGCTAGCGCCAAAATTTGAAAAATAAGAAAATGGACTTATCTGTAATGAACCCATACAAGTACTACACGGAACCAGTACAAATTTACTGAACAAATTTTTTTAAAGGCTGGTTATGTGTATCTACACATAATTAAAGAAATCAATTGAAAAGAGGATGTTGCATACACATGTTATTATCATGCTAAGGTTATTAAGTCACTCTTTAATGAGAAAACATCTCTTCGGTTCTAATGATAAATTGAATGATCACTGTTTTATTTTCTTAAAAGAGACATAAATAATCATCGGTTATGTTCAACCCCTATAATGAATAAAATGAGTAAATCTATATAAAAAATAAACTAAACTAATCAGGTCCTCCACACTATAAATGAATATTTAAACAAACCTATTGCCCTTACAAAAATAATTAGTGACTGCTCTGAGCACTTTCATGCTTCAAAACAGTCTGCATCTCATTTTGATCATCACTTTATACATTTGTATGTACTGAGATAAGTCCAGCATGACAATCTTTCTTTTGCTTCGGCTGATTAATTTCAGCGTGAACTTCCTCGTGTGGTGTCATTAATGATCATCTCGCGACGTGAGCGTTTATTCCAGAGTAAATGTAATTAGGCATGGTACTAAGGTGCTGTCATGCATGTACAGTACCTTGCCAAAATGAATAACAGAGATTCTCAGGACTACATGAAAGAGATAACGTGTTAATTGCAAACGTTGACCTACTTCATTATGATAGGAAGGTACATGTAGGTTTTTCTCTTAGCTGAAAGGACATGTACATTTAAGTAGTAATTGCTTTAATTCTAAGGAAAATGGATTGAGTGGAAAAATTCACTTATCATACAGGAAGTTTTTTTTTAAATTTTAAAGAGCATCTTGTACAGTAACTTGATATGTTTTATACTAGGGTTAAAAAGTTGCAAATTTTTTAATTCATTTGGGGCATTCGGTGGTCAAGTTTCAGTCAATGTTAACAGTCATGTTTCATGAGTGATTTTGTGCATGTTCCCATTCAATTGCTTATTTTGATATGTAAAATTGAAACAAGAAACTGAGTGGTTTAGGTGGCAATTTCCCTGGTAATAGTTGTGTTTCAGACAGATAATTTTAATGGCAATTGCTCCTGGTACAACATTTATAGAAATTAAATTTTCAGATTAAAAGAAAATTATATGTTTGTTTATCACAACCAATCATGTATACTTCCTAAGAGTACAAGCCTGAGAACCAATTGTAGAAAACCTACATAACAAGAGCTTTCCAATTTGTATTGGATAAATATAAATAAGTATCAAGTGACAAACAACATCTGATATTCTTCACTGAGTAAGATCCTTCAGATTACTGACGGCACTATTCCGGAAATTATTCCACCTGACAAATTGAAACTCTACAATTTATGAGAATGTAATCCCATTCTTATTCTCGGCAAACATGCAGAATGAAATCAATTTCCTTAAAAAAAGGCAATCAAGACTAAGCAGATGTAATTAATACGAAAAAAAAACCTTTCAGTAAAAAGGAAAAACTAATTTCCTATAAAGATGAAACATAACTGCAAGTATTTTTTACATAATTGAGCTTAACTTCTTCTAAGTCTTAATCACTTACATCACATAACTTACATTACGTAACTTACATTACATACAGTAGAAAAAGAAAAAAGGTAACAAAATAAAGAAAGAATAATCCTGCTTGTCTATTACAGAACCAATTATTCCCTTTAATCATAAATTCAGTCTGCCTGTGGTTACGCTAGTCTTTTCCCTGCTCTCACAGTGTTGGGTGTCAGAAGATAAATTAAAGAAGAGATTAATAACTTAACGGTCAGCTTCAACCAACATGAAGTGTTTGTCAGTCCTGAGATGCAGGGCATTGATTAGATGATACTGAAGGCACATCCACAATAAGCAGCAATAAAAATGTTTAGTTTTTATTCAATAACAAAGAGCAAAATGTTGGTACAGTTACTCTTATAGGAGATGTTTGTAATTTGTATTAAAAACAAACAAATAAATAAAAAATACATGTGATTTCTTGGTTCTATAACTAATTACATATTATCATGAGGCGTGAGTGAACATTCCTGAGCCTGTAACATGTTTGTAAATGGATACAATCATTATAATGCAGTGTTCATCCAAATATCAACATGCTCTCACTCCCCCCCCCCCCCCCCCGATTGCTGCAAAGGTGTTTTTTCTGCATTCCGAATTCCATATTGAAAAGAATATTTTGGGTAAGGGGGAATGAATTATCCAAATGTGTAAGTATCCATGTGGATAATAAATAGCTCATAAAACGTGTGAAATGCTGGTCATGCGATACACATTGCAATTGGGAAACACTCATCAGCTAAGGCCATGTCTGGCAGTGGCTATGGCTGGAATGCTAAAAAGTCCTATTCTTCAAGCCACAAGCCACTGCCAAAGTCGCTTGATTTGGACACAGCCTAATATTAACATACAAATACTGCACCTGCACGGCTTAGGACCCCTTTAAAATGCCAATGTCATATTTCTTTTGATAAATCTTCCCAATATGAATCCAGAGCTTTGTGGATTGGGTTTGTCATCTTATATTGATTGTGAAAATACTGACCTGGGCAAGAACAAGATGAAAAGAATAAAAAGAGAGGAAAAGGATCGTCTTTCTCAATACATACAGGAAATTAACTTTAAGTAAATTTGCTCTGAACAGAATTTATTTCAATTTACTGTGACACTCTGATCAAATCAAGTTGATGTGTACTTAAGATTGTGGTACACGTGACTATGAATTTAGTGTTGGAGTGAGAAAAATTCTATCAGCAAAACTTTTTTTTGTGAGATATAATTTAGAAAACCTTCTTTAAAAATAAATTTGTAAAAGAAAAAATAATCTACAGCACTTTTCTCTTTTCCAATAGACAGGCTTTTAACCTATTTTTCAAAAAAAAATAAAAAAATGCCTTCACTAAGCCACCTTATAACTCAAAGTCCCTCAACCCCTTCCCTACTATTTTTTAACTTAACATATCAAGTTTCAACATTACCAACCTTAAAGTGATACAAACACTATATTATTTATTACTAGTTTTTGTCAGTTCAAAAACAAGGTATCATTGTCAGTTTGCCAAAGCTGTCAGATGTAGTTCAAATTGTGAAAGTTTCTCAACCAGACTGCATAAATAACTTAATCAAAAGCTCCCAAGAGCCACAAAAACACACATTTCTTGCCTGGCAATGCTGACTGATCAATAAGAAATCTGTTATCAATAAGAAATCTGTTATCACAGTTCTTGTACAGAGAAACAAGCAAAACGACATCCAAAGACGGCCATAGGAAAAGGCTATTACTTTACAAGCTATCTTGAATTTTGATATGCTTGCTGGGTGGATCCACTGTTTTCAATTGCTTTAACATCTTTTAAAGACAACTAAACCGGTCAGAAGCTTTATTTTGACAGCAATAGATAACTGTAGGATGAAGTTATAAGAAGATTTTATGAAGATGAAAAACCATGAAGGAGAAATGCACTTTCAGCAAAAAACAATGCCATGCATGGTTCTGAGAAGAAAATACTGCTCAATAAGTATAACTGCAAGAAAACTAACAGTGGGGTACCAGTTTGTGTATTTGGGATGGCAAAGGCAACCTATTTCTCCTGAAAATGTGTCTTTCTGAGATACGCAATTTGTTCAGCATACTAGTTTTAGTCCGTTTATGATAATATTTGTTGCCGACTTTACTCTTATTTTGTGTGAGAAAATCAATTTGGAAAACACATCACTTAGAACTAAGGAATTTTCATTTGTGTTAAAAATTCAATAGGTAGGAAAATAGAATGATTTCATGATGGAATTCTCTTTATTATTTTAAGACACACTGTCATCAAGTGCCTGGCAGAAGGATGTTACCCTTCTGCCCAGCATGCAATGTACAACATATTATCCCCGTAGAAGGTCATAAGCAATTAAATAGAATCGTTGAAAAAATTGAGGATAAGTTTTTAAAATTTTGTTGCAAGAATTAGATGTGGCTCAAAAGACGCGGATTTTAACTTTCCTATTAAAAACGATCAAACTGCCACACTCGGTTTTCTTGAAACACAGTTTTGCATATTGATTGCTAGTAACCTTGTGCAGCTTGTTACATATACCTTCTTCTGCCAGGCACACATTTGTTAGGTTCTCGTGTCATGCACATGACAATATAATACTAGTATATCAAGCCTGACAATTTATCTACAACAAAATGAAATTACAACTAAAACAAGACAACAGTCATAGCTACACAAGATGTGAAAAAATACAAATACAAGGCTATTTTAACAGAACCTTCTTTGTTACAATGTCACCATCATCAATTCTTAATGAGTTGAGATGATAATGAACTGAACTGATTCACATCGAATCTTTGCAGATATAATAATATAAAATCATGATTTGACACATAACTAAAAGTGTATCTTTTTAACTCATGCACAAGTATGTCCTTTCTAAATAGATGCAAAACGCAACGTTCACAGAAATAAATACGAATACAGATAAAGAACCAACCTCTGTCTTCTGGAACTGTTGTCATGGCAACGGAGAGAAGAAGGAGAAAAGAAACAACAATGGTCATCATTTTGGGATTAAGTGGATGAGCAAACTTTACGAAAGGCATGTCGCAGATTGATGTAATATTTTAGCGTAGTATAAAAGGAGGATTATTTGAGTGTGGGATCGGCGAGTGTAATGCATGAAGCATGTACAGCAGTGAGCATCAGTGACTTTTAAGTGCAGATGGAGTGGAATTCAGTGAAGTTACCATGGCAACTGCTAATTTTATCTACAGAGGAAAAAAAACTCATTGGAATTTTTCTTTGCTCAACATCTATCGAAGTACACTCAAGATTCAAACCTTATGATTTTGGTTAAATATTAAACTTTTCAACATAAAAAACCCACCATACACCTGAAGTCTAGTTAATAGTCCTCTGATAAACAAATGTATTAAAACACAGTAAGAGTCATAACAGACTGCCCCTAACTTTAAACTGAAAAAACCTTCAATTTACAAAAAGAAAGGAAAAAACCCCAGGGGATTTGAAATCTTACACATATCCTTACTTTTTTTTACCACAAAAAAACACTAAGGAATACAATCATGATTTTACAAAGGAACGTTTTGTGGAGTTTTGGGGAAAGACTGTACAGGGGGAACAATTAACTGAAGGTTGGTATTCATTCTTGGTGATAACATAAATCCTGAATTAACAACAATTCAAAACAAACGAAGGCAAGGTGACAGCTGTTGGGTTATTCACTTTATTTGTTTTCTTTTCATAATTAGTCAACCATAGATAAATGGCATGGAAGTGGCTTTTGTTTCTCTTGACAAAAAGTAACTGTTTGAGAATTTTGGTTTCACATTATGTTTTTAAGAATGAAAACAAAACTGATTTGTCATTATTGTTAAAGAGAACTGAAGACTTTCGTAAGTTAGATATTTGTGTACAATAGTCTTAGATCAATTGGTGTAACCAAATCCAGTCAAGTAGATTTGAGTAGATTACTTACTTTGCTGAACCTTTCCTTATAACAAAATTAACACAAATAATCAGATGTGTAAGAACAACAAGAATGTAGTTTATAATGAAAATTTAAGTACTATTATGATATCAAAAATGTTAGAAAAAATAATTATGACATTACTCCAATAGGGAAAATTTTTAAGTTTACTTTAAACATTTCTGATCCAGTAACAAACTGACATCCAATATTATTACTGAAGTAAACAAAGATCATGCAACATGCATAGTTCAAGCCTTAATCATTAAGACTTAAAAAAATAAACAAAAACATTAATCAGCTCATAAAAGTAGAGCATTTAAATTGATCAGTAGAATAGTACACAAAGGAAAGATATTAGTTTCATAATTATAAAGAACACAAATTTATTTATATTGACAATAAAAACATAATCTGAAATAAATAAAATTTCATTATGAAAAATAATTTCCTCAAGGCTTTCTTTGAAAAGGAATCTTGAACCTTAAAATCAAATGAAAAAAAACAAAAAACTAAGAATTTTTTAAAATATAAAACTTGCCACTGAATTCACAACAGCTTGTCAAATAATTTAGTCTGCGCCTCACATAGTGTTTGTTTGTGGGGGTTCAAGTGCCAAGGTGGCATGGAACAGCTGTGGTGACAAATGGTGGACAAGGGAAAACTTAAGTCATGGTTTCATCTTATCCAGATCAAGCCCCCTCCCCCCCCCCAAAAAAATGGGTACAGAATCTTTTGTTCATTTTATGGAATATTCCCTCTGTATATATCTTGTTAGAGATAGAGAAAGAGAGATGATTTCACAATGTCAGCTGGAACAGCTGGTGTTTCCGACATTATGGGGTTAAAGGCCCTGTACACTATTGGTAAGATCGATTGGCTAGTTAATTATAAGAAGAAATAACAATAAAAGTCCATTCCAATCTTCAATGTCCCCAAACCATTGCCGTGAACCTTCTAAGAACTAGATTCAGAACTGACTAATTTGTCAACTTCTCATAAACTAAATACACGTTTTCAGCTATGAGTTTGCAATCAACAGAAAATAAACCCAGATCATTCAATCGTGACTGAGAACACAGAATTGGTGTTCAACACAGGCTATCATAAACAAGTTTCTAGAACAGTCTTAATCACTTGACCACTAAGCATTTCCTAATATGGTTAGTTATAGTTTAATTAGTTAAAGTTGTTTATATTGTTCTTGTTCCAACATTCAACTTGTTCAATCTCAAGTTAAAATTTCAGCTTCTGTAAATTTGGGAGAAGCGAGACAGCTGTGTGAGTAATGAAAGTACTATGAACGGTGCCTGAACAGTCCAACAACAGCATATAGGCTCTTAGAAGTTCACTTGGTACATGTAAACATTGTGGAATTAATGTGGATAAATCATGATGTTAATTTTTTTTAATTTAAGGATTCAAAAAAAGTTTTCTCACTCTCACAGCATCTGCCCTCCTTATTTTGTAAATTTAAACACAATTTGTTTAAGGTCTCAAAAATTATTAAACTTTTACCAAGTCATTAGAAACTTAGAAGAATTTCAAACCTCTTTCATTGGAATAGATTGAACAGAGAGATGATGAAATCGTATAAAAAATGCATTCATCTCAAGATGATTCATTGCTTTTAATTGAATATGAAGCTAGAAATATTATTCAATGGCTTGTTTTAACTACTGAAAAGTGTATTAGTGTATTAAAATGTCAAAGTGTCTCTGTTTAAACTCTTGTTAAACATTGCATCAAACATTGGACCTTCCGAAAAACATGATCTAACAACTCAAAATTGTTTTTCTAAAGATTATTTTTGTCACTTTGATTAATGTTAATTTAAAAAAATATTATTTTAGTAAAAAGAAATGGGCCCTTCCGACACAAAATTCACTACTCTTGCCCAATCCCTGCCCTCACTTCTGGAATTTTTTTTTTACGAGAAGCAATGTTACCTAACTAAAACATAGATAAATAAATAAAATTAAGAGAAAAGTAATTAATAAAACTCAAATAAAATACAAATTAAGACATTCAGAATTTAAAAAGTCTTAGACAAATTAAGACAAGAGTTACATATCAGACATATCAAAGGGAAAAACTTGTCACAAAAAAATCATGAATTAATAACAAATACAAAACATTGTAGTCAAACCAATGTTAAAAACACAATTACATAAACTATAAATTCAATTTCAATATAATGAACGGAAATAAAATAACATGGAAAACAAATGACTATAATGTGGCAAAGCGTGATGAAGAGTATGAAGCCAATTTTTGGTAATGAATGGTTGATTATAAATGAGGTTTGTTTTAAATGTAAAATAGAAGGGAATAAAAAGAACATTACAAACTTGACAGTAGGAATTTATGGTTATAGGAAAAAGTTAAGGGTGGAGTTAATGGCATGACATTTTGACCTTTGCCCTCTGTGGGGTCAAAGTTGAAGACACCTACCTTCATCAGATTGTGATTGTGGTGCAGGCGTATATTCTAATGTGGCATGGAAAAATAGAGGAATATTGCAAGAGATGTAGATGGATTGACTTTTGATAAGTCTGTCCACAAGCAAGAATCAAAATGACAGCAATCAGAAAGCATCAACATAATGCATTATGTAGTGAGGCATGGGAGGATGGAAAAAACAACCAGTCTTCCTTAAAAAAAACACAATCAGAATTCATAAAAACCTTTTGGAAGGAGGTTGGGAGTTAGTAGAGTTTTTTGTGACTTTCATTTTTTTCAATGGAGGATGAAGCTTTAAATGTCTGATTTGTTGAACCTTTCAGTTCAGGTGAACATACAAGCGTGAGTTTGTTTAGAAAGAAAACATGCTTGCAGCATGCATGAGTAGCTTCAACGACATTCCATGCATTTACATTAATCTTTATCTTCTCGATTTTAAACTGTTTGAAGTCTCTCATCTTGGGAATGTTGATGAGTATCCCATCAACAAACCCTTCACTTTTATTGTACACTTAATGTGTTATACCAAACCAAGAGTGTTGACTTTAAAATAAATTATGAATGTTTTTTTTTATATCCAAACAGGGAAAGTAAATCATTGTTTTTGGAAGAATAAATGATCTCCCATCCTTAAGTTTTCAATAATCACACCATTTAAAGAACAACATTTGGTGGCCACGTTTTAAATAAACAAATTTTGTACATGGTCATATTACGCTTATTTCGATTGCAGCAATCAAAATAAACAATGGTGATTTTGTGAGTTTTTAGAATGGTATGAACATTATAATTAGCGTGTTCTCAGAATAGTAGGAATTTTATAGCCTATCAGTGCGTTTTCAGGTTGAAACCAAGTTTTTCTTTCTACTAACTAATCTTTTACTTTTTATTAACTGAAGCCATTAAGTTGTGCCATGTATACTTTATAGTGCACTAACAATTGCTTTTAAATGAAAGCTGATTTGCCTGATGCTGTACCACAAGTTTTAAATTATTCAGTCTAAATTACAATGGAAAGTTGTTTCTGAAAATACAATTAATTTCAGTCAGCACGCTTACATAATGTGAACAGACGTTTGGCGAGTTTGCTTTTGTAACTTACGTTTATACTGTCATTAAATATTCAATAAAAAATACTTGATCATGCATATTACAAGGCCAACACAAAGGCAAGAACGTAAAATGCAAACGTACAATTTCATGCATCAAAAATAAACAAAAAACCCTGAAGGTCAGTAGGGCTTAAATATTAAAATAACTACTGAGTGTGTTTGCATGCTCTCTTTTTAAATAACTGTAATATTTCTCAGTCCATCATGACAACAGTTGTGCAGTGCTAACAAACCATGCAACAGATGTATTGGTGCTTGTGATTGTGCCATGCAAGAGGTTGTAATACAAAGTTATGATGAAACATGTAGCCTGTAAATTCACTCTTACTGCATAAATTGTTACATTGTTCCAATAGAGTTTTATGTTGTTTCTATCTATGCTTTATTTTTCTCACTGTCCATTAACATTTTTAATAGAAAATCTTGTATTTTATTGTCATATTTATAGTAAACAAAATCACCATATAAATTTACAAATATCATTGGAAAAAAAACAAGAACCCAGATATCTGATGTTTCTAGTCAATGAAACCAGGCAGTTGCTCCTTTTCCTGAAATTCAGTAGTGTATGTCTTGTAGGCCAATTTTCTCTGGCATGTATGGACCAATTGAAAGGCATCAAATCTTGGTTGTTTGTTGTGTATGGATATGGACATCTGCAAGGAATACAGACTCTTTATAGCATCTGCAGACCATGCAGAAAGCAATATAACATACTAATTACTAGCTTCACACATTACAGGTACAATCATGCATGCGTTATATATGTTATTACTACAGATCATGTTTGAAACATTTATGAGGTCATAACTAATGTAGAACACTCTGGATAATGTTAGACATTCACACAAACAACGTATGCTTATTATGAGCTTGAATAATGGTTGATGGAATCATAATAGAGGAAAAAATACAACTTCCCAAACTTGATTAGCTTCAGTTAAACAATTCAGCTGAGGAAGACTTTTTCGAATTGGTGTCATACTGCAGTTGTACATTTTAACTTAAAACTAAAGTACTCCTCAAGTCTCATTAATTCTCATTCATCCACATCAGTTACTTTTCTTTCAGCTCGTCCCTATTTTGACATCCAAATGGCCAATTGCCAATTTTATATCAAATTGTACGGAAAACAGAAAATGCAGCGTTCCCAGAACTCATTAATTTCAACACAAAGTTTTATTATCTTTTCAGTTTCATTTCTATCATTCTCAATCAGACGTTTAAATGATTATAAAGTCGCCTTGGCTTATCAAGTCGCCTTGGCATTGAAAGCCAAAGTAACTCATTACCAGATCTCATTAATTTCAGTATCCAGTCTCATTATTGTTTCATTCCGCTGCATCAGACCCATCAGATTCCACCTGATTCATTTGCTCCCCCTTCATTATAGACATGGTTATAATAACCAGCTATATGCTTGGAAACAAATGGCCATTTTTGGCACACTTAGTGGAGCCTTGTCACTATGCATCTGTGTGTTTCCTTCGTGGGGGATGGACACCTGCACTAATCGATTGGATGGTAAGCCAGGATTTTCTCTGCTCTTCCAGGATGTATGGCAAGGGTACAGGTGAACATAAGCAGGTGGAGACAGCACAGACCAGACACAAATTTCTCTCTTTCAAAATGTCTGGTCTCTAGATTTGAGTATACTATACAATTCTATGAACACTGATCAGCATGGACTCAGTGTAAGAAGAATGGTGTAAAAGCTTTTATTCTTCTTGACAATTCAAGGCTAGATTTTGAGTAATTCTGATAATGATTAACTGTTTTATTCATTAAGCACACATATTCCTAATGGGAGTACGACATGTTTTTAACTAACCTGTTGAAATAGTATCTTTTGATACTGTGAATAGACTTAGAGTTTCATGTAAAACTAAAACAGTAGTTTTACACAGTCAAGTGCAGAACTTTTGACTAGTCTGCAGGTTTGACTAGTCTGCAGGTTTGGCTAAGTGTTTGTATGTCGGATAGTGACTAAATCCAGCCCTGCCAGGTAAATAAGGTTCGTTCAGTGCAAGGAAACCAAAAACAACTTGTTTTTCAACAAAGATTATTTGTCTAACTCACACGGTTCCCAATTCAAACAGATGGAAGAGCAAGATCAACCAGAGTGTTCTGACTCCAAGACCCTTGTCTTATCACCCCTCACCCATCATGACTTCTTGGACAGATCTTAAATCCTGATCTTTAATTTCATCTCACAGCCCCCACCATCACCGAAAAAGAAAAAGTCCCTCTTCATCTTCTACTCTCTCCCGTCTCCTGAGATATAGCTATGTCAATTTGTCTTTGTGTGCGGGTATGTGTGTGCTAGCAGTAAAGGCTGATATGGGTGATTGATAATGAGACTTGCAGGACATTCAGAGTATGTTAGCCATGGGGGCCTCCAAGCAGGAGATGCTAGAGGTACTTCAAGGAGATGAGCAGATTTCTATCTAACTCTCTCTCCCTCCCTTTTTAACTCTCCTCTTGTCCGCTTGTTCCCCCTCCCCCACCAACAGAACACATGAATAAAACAAATGTCATAACAAAAATATGATAAACATTCCTTTTTTGCTTTGGGCCAAACAGGCATATTGTTAATATTGTCATGCTGCATCTAGGGGAAGTTTACCCAAATTGGTGTAAATTTGCTGTTAGTTTTGTTGGGTTAGTAGAGTAGCATGCAACTTTCAATTACATTCGAGTCCAGCTGTTTGAGTTAGCTAATCAGGCATGATAAAACATTGCACAAAGCGAAGCTAGAAATGGTTAAAACTCAAATTAAGGCAAGAGGGCAATGGGAGAATATATGTTTCTGCCAACAAACAGAACTTAGTTATGCATCATTACTTGCATTATATACGTACATTGTGTATGCATTTCCTCTCACTCCATCACACAAGCAATTTAACGTTGGCACGTTCATCCACTAACACAAATTACTCATCACATGTACTTTCCAGGTAGGAGAAGTTAATTGGTATATCGGGAAAAATATATATTGACAAACGATACAAAATATGATAATGCTAATTTATCAATACTTGTGATGGTCATTTCTATGTTCAAAACAATCATAAACAAATGTTTTCATGAAGATAACCTTATTGTTGCCTCATCTGTTTCCAAGAAAGCTGCAACTGGTGACTCAAGTTGAAAAGTTTACAGCCTAATATCATTTGATTAAAAGCAAGGACATTCAGGGCTAACCAACAACTTCTTTAATTTTGTTTAAATTAATGTTATTTTATGACTGAAGTAACCTTCAAAATACAGTCTTGAAGGGTTCAGGGATTCTGTGCATTTATTGATTAAAGGGAAAGTAAAAAAATTGAGACAATCTTTAGAATATTTAAAGATATAGTGTCTTAAAGGTGAGGTACATTTTGTAGCATTAATAGTCAGATAGGTTAAAAATTTCCTTTTGATTTTACTTTATACTTGATTATATCAATATTGTTTTTTTGTTGTTATTATCTATTTATTTATCATTATTAGGCTATTATTAGAAATATTAATTAATATTATTATTATTTTTTGGGGGGCGGGGGGGGGGGATAGGGGTTGGGAAAGAGTTGTGGACAAAACAACTGTTACTCAAGCTACATGAGAGGGATTCAAATCCACAACCCCAAAAATGTAGACAAATCAATTGGACAATTGCTACTCGGGCTATTCAGGTTGGATTTGAATCCACGACCCCCACAATAAGGCAAATCAACTATTACTCAGGCTACATAAGAGGGATTTGAATCCACAACCCCCACATTAAGGCAAATCAACTATTACTCAGGCTACATAAGAGGGATTTGAATCCACAACCCCCACATTAAGGCAAATCAACTATTACTCAGGCTACATAAGAGGGATTTGAATCCACAACCCCCACATTAAGGCAAATCAACTATTACTCAGGCTACATAAGAGGGATTTGAATCCACAACCCCCACATTAAGGCAAATCAACTATTACTCGGGCTACATAAGAGGGATTTGAATCCACAACCCTAAAATTGTAGACAAATCAATTGTTACTCAGGCTACTCAGGTGGGATTTGAATTCACAACCCCCACATTAAGGCAAATCAACTATTACTCAGGCTACATAAGAGGGATTTGAATCCACAACCCCAAAATTGTAGACAAATCAATTGTTACTCATGCTACTCAGGTGGGATTTGAATCCACAACCCCCACATTAAGGCAAATCAACTATTACTCAGGCTACATAAGAGGGATTTGAATCCACAACCCCGACATTAAGGCAAATCAACTATTACTCGGGCTACATAAGAGGGATTTGAATCCACAACCCTAAAATTTAGACAAATCAATTGTTACTCAGGCTACTCAGCTGGGATTTGAATCCACAACCCCCACATTAAGGCAAATCAACTATTACTCAGGCTACATAAGAGGGATTTGAATCCACAACCCCAAAATTGTAGACAAATCAATTGTTACTCATGCTACTCAGGTGGGATTTGAATCCACAACCCCCACATTAAGGCAAATCAACTATTACTCAGGCTACATAAGAGGGATTTGAATCCACAACTCCAAAATTGTAGACAAATCAATTGTTACTCATGCTACTCAGGTGGGATTTGAATCCACAACCCCCACATTAAGGCAACTCAGGCTACATCAGAGGGATTTGAATCCACAACTCCAAAATTGTAGACAAATCAATTGTTACTCATGCTACTCAGGTGGGATTTGAATCCACAACCCCCACATTAAGGCAACTCAGGCTACATCAGAGGGATTTGAATCCACAACCCCAAAATTGTAGACAAATTCAATTGTTACTCATGCTACTCAGGTGGGATTTGAATCCACAACCCCCACATTAAGGCAACTGAGGCTACATAAGAGGGATTTGAATCCACAACCCCACATTAAGGCAAATCAACCATTACTCGGGCTACATAAGAGGGATTTGAATCCACAACCCCCACATTAAGGCAACTCAGGCTACATAAGAGAGATTTGAATCCACAACCCCAAAATTGTAGACAAATCAATTGTTACTCATGCTACTCAGGTGGGATTTGAATCCACAACCCCCACATTAAGGCAAATCAACTATTACTCAGGCTACATAAAGGAGGGAATTTGAATCCACAACCCCAAATTAAGGCAACTCAGGCTACATAAGAGGGATTTGAATCCACAACCCCAAAATTGTAGACAAATCAATTGTTACTCAGGCTACTCAGGTGGGATTTGAACCCATGCTCCTTGCATCGTAGATACAAATTTAACTCAGGCTACACAGGTACATTGATCAATGTTTGAGGTTGAAACCTTTCAATTTTTTTCACAATTATCACCCAGCCTTTAACCTTAGGCCTACTGCTAAGAGTTTGTTTACATTAGAAGTTTAGAGAATGTTAAATATAACAGTGCTCATGGACATTAATAAGCACAGTCTGGTTAGTGTAAGGAGTTTATGTTTCTTCTATGGCTAAAAATCCTCTCAAATAATTTGATCTGTCGATGACTGAAGTTTTCAATCAACACGAGGGCAAATTATTGAGTTCCAACAACTGTTCCCAATGCTACAGACCTTTAGAGAAACAAAACTATCCCCAGCATGGCAGATGATCTATCCATTAGAGCAAGTTATTTTTCAGGAAGTAGATATTGTAAATGCATCAGTGAAATATTTATTGAAAAACACTTTATGGTTCTGACAGAAATCAGAGCAAATTGGCACTGCCAAATAAAGAATTTAAATTCATCGGACATCTTGAAAACCATTTCCTGCCTGTAGTTAATAGTACACCTGCACCTTGTTGATGACGCCAAATTGCAAATTGTACAAATATGTATTTTTAATTTCACGATTCGTACCTCTTCCTATTGAAATATTCAACAGAGATGTCACGTTGTCTTCATTCCTGGGAATCAAGCTGTATTAGCCGATTGGAATGCCACACCAAGACCTAATGGAGTGGATCCTTAGGAAATTGCACATCAATCATAAATAGATTCATGGCTGTCTACAGTCGTCAAAAAGTCATGTTTTGATTGATTTTCACCCTTTAAGCTTTGCATATGGGTTTGTTATTTTGTTAACTTTTCAGTCCATGTAATGTGCTGGGTGTTTATTGTATATTGAAACAAATAACTCATCAAATCTGAAAATCTATAGAGGCACACAAGTGAATATAAACTATATGAGAGTTATGGTAAATAATGATATTAGCATTACCCCCCATTGCTTTTATTTTCCATTCACTTTGTAATTTGGAAATTTACATTCTTGATGACACATACCCTGAGTAGTCAGTTAATACCAACACAATTTAAAATCTTGAAAAGCATGGGTAGCCTTAAATGAGTGTTTCAAATCCATTTTTTTCATGATTACATTTTTGATATAGAATGATCGCAAATTTTTGCTTACAAAATTTATTTCTGAACAAATTTGATCTGCTCAAAGGCTTTTGAAGTTGTGCCCAGGGCCCTAAATATCTGATTGCTTGGTAGAAACCGGTTTACTATTCTAAGATTACGAATTGCTTCCTGTTCAATCTTGCTAAGATACGATTTTTTTTAAGCACTGTTTTCTATTCAAGCAGGTCTTCAAAGTAGTGTCATAATGATGCAATATTACAGCACCTAACCTATGAAAATACATTGCTTTGTTTACCAAGGTTTATTTTAATTAAAAACTCTTCTTAGTGCTTCTTTCATCAATGAAATAACACACCAACTTGTACATCATCTCAAAATATAAGGTTTCTTCCGTAAGGTACAAGATGCCAGTTCACCAATTCTTGTGTATTCAATATTGATCCTTGCCTGTGTATGAACTACACAAAGAGGGCAGCGGCAACCAAAGGGATCTGTAAACAGCCACGCTGAGCACCGATGCCCTCAAATTGGAAATGGATACTTGGCAAGGGGGTGGCACTACATCTATTTATACAGGGTTTTTCCTCTGGGTATAAAATGGCTGTGGGCAGAGCACGTGTGCTTTAGATTGAAATGAGAGAGCTGTGATAAAATAAACTAACAACTGTATTGATTATAGGGAGATTTTTAGAAGGTTGGGAGGGAGAGATAATTCAATCAGAACAAGAACAATTCTAAAACAGTGTCAAACATAGATGAACTTTAGAAGATAGAAATTCTTAATAAATACAGAATATGTCTTGTTTGCTGCTAAAAGGCAGTTTCAGTTAATTAAAAAAAAAATAATTAAAACCACGAAGGAAACTGACTGGGTTGAAAAAAAAAAAAAACAATTGACTAGTGCAAAATTTGAACCCGTTCTAGTCAAATTGTCTTTGTACTACCCAAAATTATTTCAAAATAAATTAAATAAATTGAAGAGCTTAATTTTTATTTTTCTGTATAAATTAGTTTGAATAATAAATATTGTTTAACCTTGATGTATATTGTTTTCAAAATAAAATATATAGTATTAAATTTAATTTATATTTCAAGTAAAGAAACTTGTTCTATCGTTTAATTAAAACTTGCTTTAAAAAAAATAATGAGCAAATGACATTATTTTGTTTTATTGCAATGTCTAAACAAATAAAATAAAATTCAATCGTCTGGTTTTTAATACAGTCACTTGAATTTATTTTAGTTTTTTAATTATTGATAATGAGATACTCAGGGTAACAGCAGGTAATTGAAGAAATTGCAGACATTTTATACTTCAAAAATTATGGCTGCTGTAAACATTTTAAGTAATGTCCTTGTCCCTAAATAGAATCCACTCAAAAATATGAGTCAATTCTATTGAAGTATTCCCTGTTTATTGATTTAACACCGATACGTAAATCACATTGCGGTTGAGGCGCATTCTACTCTCTTACACAGTTATTGCATGTTGCCTTCTCACTCCCTCCATATCTTAGAAGGACACAGTTTTAAATTCAATCATTTGGATTCAGGGGATGCTTTTGTTGCATTTCTATGGACGAGACATATTTTGTTATTCAGTGTAAAGGATAGAAATTCTGGGAAATATATCTGAATGGATTTTTGGGCATATAAGCTAACTTCATAGTGTTTGAGAATTTGTGAGGAAGAATGTGGCAAAATTGACAGGTTCCTTCAGACTGACTGGTGTGTTTTTTCTTGGATGTTAATGTAGATGTTGTGTTAACCAATTGTGTCATGTACGAACACCCTAGGGCCTATATGCATTTAATTTGTTGTTTACAAAAGAAGTATAACACTATTGGTGTGCATATTTGCGGTTTCATTTGAGTATTAGCCTCTGGCTGCTCCATAAACTGGTTCTGGTGTCAGTAGTACATCAAAGGGGTGGCTTGCTCAAGCCTCCAAAAAGAACTCCTAATGTCTTATTTCCAAGCAGATAAATAAAAATGTAAGTACAAACATCAGGGCACACCCCTAAATTTGCTGGTCTGTATTGGTGTTTAGTTTAGATTAAACTTGTGTCCCAACCTTTAATACCCATCCAAGGCAATTTTTACACAGCCCCTCCAAACATATTTCTGTGTGTGCCGCACTGGCTGGTATAAATCATCCAAAGAAGTATATCCATCTGAAATGCTGCCAACCTCAAGAAAACATGTGGGAATTAAATCTGTTTCCATAAAACTTGTACTGCAGTGTGCAATGTCATAATATGCATATTGCTAGCAACTGTTACTTTAAACTGCGGCTCATACAGTCGCTGAAACATTAAACAGGCAATATTTTTGTACGTGTGGATGGAACCTGGCTCAGAAAATAATGACTCAACACAAGTAGGCCTATCTGTGCTTGTTGAAGGACAGAATATCTACGCCTGTTGGTTAATGTTACCAAAGTATGACACAGAGTAAATTGGCTGCCTAGGTGGAAGGAATTGCCCACAGTAACTTCAAACTAATTGCCAACTGCATGATATCTGCAAAGAATTTGCACAAGTATTTCTAACCATGCAAAAAATGTTCTTGATTCAAACTTAGATGTGTGAAACACTGCTGTGTTAAATTACCACCAACTGGTTACCAAGTGTGTTATGATTTCAGGCACTGTGAAATGTAGGGACTCATGAATAGCTGTGAGCTCAGCATTAGTTGTGAAGATTGAGCTATAACGAAACATATAATACACATCCATGGTGTAACAACCATTATTTTAATTTGTATGTGTGGACTAGTATATTCAGAGTGCTGTAGCCTTCATTTTTTGGCTTTATTAATTCTGTCAAATGTAAAGTTGCAAAACAAAAAGACAAATTCTGGAACTATTGAACTAAAGGCCTTTTTCATACATTTTTGCACTGTCAAATGTACACATTGGAAAAGCATGTTGAGGATTCAGTGCTTTATTATACATTCAAAAATACCCAAGATAGTTTAGGCAGTCCTATTGGTTTAAAAGGTTTTTTCATGATCATGTTTACCTGGTATTAAATGGCTATTAAAGACATAGCTGAAACTGTTTAAGACCGGTTGGCTAATGTGTTTTGGGCCTTCATAGTCATACGAGTGTTGGCATGCAAGCTTATGCGAGCACTTATAATGAATTATCCACTCAAGACATACACGTACTCAAGGTAACTACAAGTTCAATTACAGACATGTTCAATTAAAGCATTTCCTTTACTTTTATGCTTTTGAACAAAAAGGGTATTTATGAATGGGATATAAGAGTAGTATAAGTTGATCTTAAATTGCCATTTATGATCTTGCAGAGTAATGGTATCACCGGGCCACGACACTGCTGGTCTTAAACTGCTGTTTAAGACCTCGTCTCCGTTCTTTTATTCCCTTAACATCAATAAAATCATATCGTTCTTATCCTCGACGATCAATTATACATCAGTTTATTTGGAATAATATGTTAATTAGTATTGACCTTTGATCACATTTTGACTCACTAATTTTTACTGAAAACAAGAACCCGCAAGTGAATATATGTTTTATCTTTCTGGAAATGACTAACACTCTCTAAATCTTAACATCAGATTTTGACCTCTCAATGTATTTTACAGACTTTTGATTTGCTATTTGCCCCTGGAATATATTTGAGGAATTTCTGTATGAGTCTAATAATAGTTATGAGTAGCATGTGGTGACGATGATGTGAATACAGCAAATTTGGTTTCTGGACAATAAGTTGCAGGAACCAGTTTTATGTTAAATTAATGCTAATGTACCACACATGCCCGGTTCTTTTAAGCCAGAGTTTTCTATCTTAAAACAAATTCTGTGCTCCATGGCTTTACAAAAAATATCACCCAGGACCCAACTTTATTGAGCTGCTAAAGCTGAGTATAGGACCTACTGCTGGAAGATCAACTTGAATTTTTCTTACATTATTGTTTCTTGTTGTAGAAAGGTAAACCAGAGTATAATGATTTTATAAATATGAGTGTAACTTACACACAATTGTGTATTATTACATATAAAAAAGCATCTCTAGAACCAAAAGCTGATCAAGAAGGAAGTAGTTTATGGGAATATTAAAGTGTTGATGAAGAAGAAGTTTTTCCGTCAAGCACTTCTGATATTAGCTCAAGTGACCTGGGGAGTTCTCCAGAAGAGGGACAGGACAAAACTCTGAGGGGCTTGCTGTGGTTTGCAGAGCTGAGCCACACTGGTTCAAACAACTGGCAGCACAAGCAAATATCAATACAGTATTAATTCCAGTCAGCAAATATGATGCTTTTAGAGACCCTTTTCTCTTTTAAGATTGAATTTGTGTCACCAGTGAATTATTTATTTGAAATACTAGTTTAATGGTTCAGGGTTGGTATTTCTTTATTTGAAAACAATCGTCAGTCTATTGTGGAACAGGCTTCGCGGTATTCTTTCAATACATGATTCTCACTCGACATGGGGAGAAGCTTCATATTAAACTGACAAAGCTCTAAGCTTTTTGAATACTTTAGCCCTTTTCATACATTCCGGTCCTACTATTTTCTTTGCATATCTTACAAAAAAACTCTCTGTATATCATGCATATATTGAAAACCATCAAATTGTTTTTCGTGATCACACATGGTCTCATCTCATGACTAGCTTACACTCGCTGGACTTCACTCTTCCCTCTATAAACATGAGATTGTAAATAATATGATGACACATCAACTATTAGCAAATGTATATGGATTGCATTTTTTGTGTTTTACAGAAAGTTGTGCACACAACTGTTTCAACTTTACTGTCGTTTCAAACCAGAACACAATGTTAACAAAGTAAATGAAACAAATCAAAACATCCCTTTAGAAATGACTAATAATGTATATATTACTTAGAGATGACAATTAATTCCTTTGCAATGTAAACTCTTTTCGACAATGTGCAAAAAAACATTGTGAAAAGTCCAGCAAAAGTGAGCATGTCGCAGCTAAATTATAGTGCATAAAGCATTGTACATACAATACGATCCGCACTACACAAAGAAACTCACACATTAATGTCCGACCTTTGAACGTTTGGAAGTAGATTACTCTTTTTTTCCCCAATGACCACATGATAATTTTGAAGTCTCTAGATCACGCTCTTTCGACGGCTGTTTGGTGCGACCCGGCTAGCATGTGTAAAAACCCAAGATACAAAGTGTTTTCTAATCTTGGGCGGTTTTGGGTGGTCCAGTACTCCAGTGAGTAAATGGTCAAGCGTTTTTTTTGGTGCGTCACCGTAAGTAACAAAGTATTTTTGACTGACAATTTTTTGTGCACACTGAATGCTAATTATTGAGTAGAAAATGATGAGTTTTTAGCAGCAATTGGTACATTTTTTGTAAGATGCCACACAACGAAATTTGCTCACTGTATTAACATTTTATATTAATATGCACCAACTGCTGGAATCTTGAATATTGATTTTAACATGTAATATTGTGCATAGAACTCAATGAAGGTAAATTGTAATAAAAGAAGTGAATTAATCATCGAAATAACTGCTTGCATAATTAGTGAACCATAGCATTTATTTTTTAATGGGATTTTGAACACAGGAGAAATAAGAGTTTTATAGGGTGTTACAGATGTTTGTACATAGTGGATGGCTCTCCTTTTTAAGTCACTTGCTTATTAAAAGGGAAAGTACGGCATTGGTCTTTGGAAAAGTAAACTATATAAACTGTAAGAACACATTTTTCTTGCAATGAACTCTTGCAAGCACACCAACCTTGAAAACAAGAGAATCGGATTCAGTGAACTAATCCAAAACATTTTTGATTAATCCCATATACTGGAATATTGGACTACAGGGTAATCATAAAAAAACCTCATGACATGAAAAAAGGGAATCAATTTTACACCTAGAGCAACTAGAGAGGTTGAGAGTGTGAATAAAGGTACTCAGAAAGATTAAAGACAATCTTTTTGCCCAAATGCTGCATTACGATGAATTGCCACAAATTGGCATCATGGAGCCCAGTCAAAACAGCCTGGATTGATTTTTGTCTTGATTACTGCCTGTGTGATTGCAAAGAACAGAACTGCCTAGACAAAGGCCTCTGGGAGATTAAAGGAGGGTTCAGTTACAGGAAAATTACAGTTAATATTTTTTTAACACAGTTTTAACCTTTTGATTAAAATTTATTCAAACATTTCTGGAAATGAAAGCAAGAGAACAAACACTGAAATCTAACCTTTTGGTATGAAGTTACCTGAGAGCGTGGGAAAGTGATTCACAGACTGAAGACCATTTTCACAGTTGAGGCTGCGGTCCAAGGCATACAGCGCTCAAACTATTAGCTTGCAACTATGTTACTTTTAAGTCACATGATACTCCTGATATTTTCCTTCATGGTCAGGCCTCTTTTTATGGTCAATGATTCTCTAGACTTAACCATATCATTGGTCAGCCAATGTAACGATCTCTGTTATAAACGAATATCTGAAACTTCTTTTGTTCAGTACTTTGGGCTGTTTAAAATTAAATTGGTAATAAATAATCTTCAGCCTGTGATAACATGGTCTTAAATATGTTTATGATAAAATGATGGACAAATTTAGTAATAACCCAGTAAAAATCATTGCAAAATGGATTTTCCTCAAATCAAATTGACCAGGAGTATTGGAATTGTATCTAATCTTCACCTTACAAGTGAACTAAATATTTCTTTCCGAATATGCAATAAAGCCCAACTTTAAAAACAATTACTTTATTTATTTTTTTTAATGGAAAATTTACCAACACAAGACCAAAAGTTGATGGCCACAGGGGAGAAAAATTAAAGTGAGAATATCAGTTCACATTCTTCTATAAATAAAGTTTTACTACAAAATTTGAAAAACATCCTGAATACTTCCAAATGTAGAACAAGTGCATTGCCCGATGTATTGACCCCAACAGAGTCCAAAAGTACAGAAAACAACCATCCAATCCAATAATGCCCCATAACTAGCTTTTTACGTTTGTCTTTCATTTGTTGGTCTCCCTCTTGCAGATTAATGAATTGTTGATCTCCCTCTTGCAGATCAATGATTTGTTAATCTCCCTCTTGCAGATTAGTGATTAGTTAATCTCCCTCTTGCAGATTAAAGATTTGTTAATCTCCCTCTTGCAGATAATCTACAGCCACCCATTTCTCTGACTATTTATATTACATTTTGAATAAATATCCACAAGACAATATTCACATAAAACATTGGTTGCAGCCCCTCTCCTTCTATAAAGAAACTAACTATCTTATTCATTTAATGGCAAAATTTGGGTTATTAAATTTACTGATGGATAACCCAATAAAGTGGGTTAATACTTCTAACATAAAATACTTGTAAGTTCACTGCACTTAGTACTTTTATAGTACCAGTGTAAATCCATTACAACGAAATGCAAGACAATTAAGGTGACAGTTTTTTTTTGCTCAGTGAAAGTTTAGATGCTTGCTCTGCATGGTGGTATCCATCTTCGCTTGCCACTGTAACTGCTCCATCATAGTGTAATTATTGAACTTGTTGTGGATGAGTGAATGATTTATTTGTATAATAAGCAATGGCTAATTAAGTTTTTTGCAAAGACAGATACAGGCAAAACATCTCTTTGTATAGAGTGACAAATTCTATTTTAATGCGTTTAATTGTAATCAATAAATACTGCCTGGTATAAAATTATCAGTACACATAATTTCTTTAGACTTTAAGTTGCTGTTTCAAACAAAATTTGTTTGACCAGTAGTTTTTAGAACTGTTTGCATTTCCTTCAACCACACACAAGGACCTTGCTTTATGCTTCAATGAACCCAATTATGCTGCCAAATGGTTACTACTTAGCTTCTAGGGTGGGGCCCAAGCTATACATCATAATGACTTAGGGGTGCAAATAACATAAAGCTGGTAAAAGTAGAAAATATTGACATTTTGGTTGTCAAGCAGTTTGCAACACTGAGCTTTTTAAAATAATTGTGTAATTTAGCAAGAAATATTGTGGTGCACCAGTCTCAACAACGCCAATGAGATCATCGGCTGGTATCCTGTTTTTTATCTAAGCAATGTGAATATGCTTACCAGTTTGATGAAATTTGGCCTTTTGTTTATATTCATCTAGCCACAGCCAAAACCGCATATCTTCTATTCAATGTTCTTCATTATCAGTAGATATAGTCATCTAGCCATAGCCCAAACCGTATATCTTTGCATCAGTGTTCTTCAGTATAAGTAGATATAGTCATCTAGCCACAGCCCAAACCGTATAACTTCTCATCAATGTTCTTAAGTATCAGTAGATATAGTCATCTAGCCACAGCCCAAACCGTATCTTTGCATCAGTGTTCTCCAGTATCAATAGATAAAGTCATCTAGCCATAGCCCAAATGGTATATCTTCTCATCAGTGTTCCTATATCAGCAGATATATCATCTGCAACCCAAAATGATCTTTCATCAATGCTCTAGTATCATAGTATAGTCATAGCATGGCCCAAACCTCAGATCTTCTCATCAGTGTTCTTAAGTATCAGCAGATATAGTCATCTAGCCAAAGCGCAAACCGCATCTTCTCATCAATGCTCTTAAGTATCAGCAGATATAGTCATCTAGCCATAGCCCAAACCGTATATATTTACATCAATGTTCTTAAGTAATGTTCTTAAGTATCAGCAGATATAGTCAACTAGCCATAGCCAAAACCTCAGATCTTCTCATCAATGTTCTTAAAGTATCAGCAGATATAGTCATCTAGCCACAGCCCAAACCGTATATCTTTACATCAATGTTCTCAAGTAATGTTCTTAAGTATCAGTAGATATAGTCATCTAGCCATAGCCAAAACCGTATATCTTTGCATCAGTGTTCTTCAGTATCAGTAGATGTAGTCATCTAGCCATAGCCCAAACCGTATATTTTTGCATCAGTGTTCTTAAGTTTCAGTAGATGTAGTCATCTAGCCATAGCCCAAACCGCATCTTCTCATCAATGTTCTTAAGTATCAGTAGACATAGTCATCTAGCCACAGCCCAAACCGTATATCTTTACATCAATGTTCTCAAGTAATGTTCTTAAGTATCAGTAGATATAGTCATCTAGCCATAGCCCAAACAGTATATCTTTACATCAATGTTCTTAAGTATCAGTAGATATAGTCATCTAGCCAAAGCCCAAACCGTATATCTTCTCATCAATGTCCTTAAGTGTCAGTAGATCTAGCCATAGCCAAAACCATATATCTATATCTTTGCATCAGTGTTCTTAAGTATTAGTAGATATAGGGCCTAGTCATCTAACCATAGCCAAAACCGTATCAGTGTTCTTCAGTATCATATGTTCTTATCAATATTTCCATTTCCACAAAGCTGTTTTTAAAATGTACAACCTAATACATTTTAAATAAAATAATATCTTTAACCAGAACAATTATTTTCTGCTTGCTGTTTCAAATTCCCTCACCAATGTTTCTTAAGTAGATGTAATATAATAAACTTCACCTTCCACAGATTGTTCTTAGTTTCAATGATGTTTTGAATAGAGTATTCAAATAAGTTTGACCAACATTGCATCTTAGCTTGTAGATAACAACTCCTTTATCCTTTCCTTCTTTAATATTCTATTTTCATATCACCAAGATTCAAGAAACCACATGTATGTTCTTGAAAATGTTCTCACAGATGGTCTACAGCACAGAATCAGACAATCAAAGGGGGTGGAGGGGGGGGGTAGGGTTTGGTGGGAGCTGTCCTATCTTGTCTCCCCAGATAGGTTTTTCCAATCACTGAGTTAATTGGGCAGATATCATATATCATAACATAATTAGTCTGGGGTGTTAGCTGATGTGACATGAAACTGCATTGACAGAAGAGACAAGAAGATGATGATGATGACCTCAGAAATACACCTAGCAGTTGGACAACTAGGGAAGTGACATAACCAAGTCTTAGAATTGTGTGTAATTACTATTTCAATTCTAATAATTGTGGTTCAGAAAGTGCAAGTTTCTCAACTAATTTTTCTGATTGTGAATCTTATTTTCTGTAGATTTTAAAATACACGTCATTGAAATAAACTTTTGTGAAAACCAGCAGAAAATAGGGTTTTGATGTGACATTAAAAGTATATATAATCAGTCACACTGTTTTAATACCCTCACTGTTTTCACAAACAGCCACTTCTTTAAATAAATCATACATTTTTACAAAATCTGTGGTTTTACACACTTTGGATGCTTTCATTGACGTAAACATTTTCCCCAAGTTTCAAGTCATAAAACGCTATAGTTTCGTTATTACACTAATTAGCACAAGGACAATTTCACCAAATTTACAGTTTTTAGTTTTCATGAACAGCCACTTTTCAATTTGCCATTTTCTACACAGAAATACATAGTTCTGGCTTGGTGCCAAAAACAAATTCTCAGCATTTCAAGGTTTCACGAAGAGGCAATTTGTTTGACCTAGATAAATTTGAGTTTTCACAAACAGTCACTTGCGTTTACAAATTGGTTTGTACATGAAGCGCTGCACATACTTAGTTTGCGCAGTTTTCACAAAAAGACTCTTGTCTAATAGTTAATTACTCATTAATTAAGCTTAATATAATTACGACACCGACGCCACAAACTGACACACTGTACAAACCCACTTTTTTTTAAGTTTTCATTTTTTTGCATGTTTAGACAATGTTAACCAAGGCCTACAATTTCATAAAGTTTCAGCGCTTCAGGAGCTTTACTTTTTGAATTACGATGATGAGGCTAAGCAACTTTGCACCGAAACTGACAATTTTCGTCGCCACGAACTGACACAAAGGTTTAATTTATCATTGCAACACACGGCGCGCACAAACCTCAGAAGTGAAAAACGTTTCCACGAACTAAAAATAACAACATGTTTGCATGATTTTAGGTTTCCACTTTCATGATTTGCAAAATGTCTGTTTTAAACAAAATTTGTTGACCTGTAGCAGGCCTGGAATTTCATCTTTGAGAGGGCAAGGCCAGTTGCATTTTGCAAAGGGCACTTTCATTGGAAAATCTTAAAGTCTATGGGAAACTTTTGTAGGGGCACCAAGGCCAAGAGCAGGGCAACAGTGGCCATGGCCTCGGTGGCCTCCGTGTAATTCCAGGCCTGCCTGTAGTTTTTAAACTTGTATGCATTTCATTCAGCCGCACACAAGGACCTTGCTTTATGCTTCAATGAACCCAATCATGCTGCCAAATGGTTACTACTTAGCTTCTAGGGTGGGGCCCAAGCTATACATCATAATGACTTAGGGGTGCAAATAACATAAAGCTGGTAAAAGTAGAAAATATTGACATTTTGGTTGTCAAAGTTTAATAGGCAAACAATCTTAGAAACAATGATTTGAAAAATAGTTTTATCTTCAAACAATGTTTTCTCCAAAACATGAAAGTTTGGCTGCATGGGCTAAATTGCCTCTTCGTGAAAATGGCGACACGATATGTGACAAACAAAAGAGTAAAAAATGCACACAAATATTCCACTTCTTGTCTTCATCCATTCATTCTACATGTCATCATTCTCACTTGCTCTTTCTTACATGTACTTCAAAATATTCTATGTTTTTAAGAAGCTGTATTTACTATGGATATGAACATTGGGTTAGTATGTTTGAACATGTAAACAAATGCAATGATCTGGTAATGATGAGCATTTACACATTTGAAGCAATTCAGTCCATTCTATAATTCAAATAAAGACTATACAGACATTCAACAGGCAATTGTTCACTGCATCACAAGGCATACTGACTTAACATTCATTTTATGAGCCTGCATGCATTATAACCATGCACATTATTTTAGCTTGAACATAAAATAATAATTCATCTGCAACTACACGTAGAAACAACCAATTTAAACAAGCTGCCTGCCCTCTTGCCATTCATGTCTTGCACAACATGTCACCGGAGTCATTTTGTTTTACTTTATTGCTTCTTTTTTGCAAAAAATGATTATTTTCTGTTTTTTTGTTCCGTTCTTATTTCTGTAATTGATTGCAAGGTTTTTAAATAGGCATTTGTTGTGTTTGTTCACTATGAGGGCAAACAGTGACATGCAATGCATTCCTGCAGTGCATATCTCCAGTACACTCACCTTCCTCACAGATATCCCCGATGAAGCCTGTGCCATCACACTCACATCTTGATGTCCTATCTTCACTTACACACAGACCACTGTTAAGACAGGGATCATTTGAACTGCATAGATCAGAAAAGTCTTCCCTCACATTGTTAGAGGCTAGCTGCTCTGGTCGCCTCCACCTGTTGGGACGGGCTTGCACCAGGTAGGCAATGTTGCGCAGATGACCCTTCAGATGGGTCCGGGACTGAACCTCTGGATGGGATAAATGTGACTGACGCAACTGCATTGGGATGCCCCCAAAGAAGAAGTCCGTCTGCGTGGGCAGTTCGATGATCTCTCCGTCCATTGTTCCTGATCGTTCATCGCCGTCCACTTTGAACGTAAATTTTCGTGGGTTATTTCGTATCACTTCCACCGTGTGCCAATCCCCATCATCAAGATTCTCCCCAACAGTAATTGTCCTGCCTTTGTTATTGATGCGCATTTGAAGTAGAAGGCGACCGTCCTCCATTGCAATTTCCATAAAGTCAACTTGTTTCTTGTCATCAGCATAAGCTAATAAGACGTTGGTTTGTCTTGACTTAAACTGGAATCTGAGGGTTCCATTTACGGATGTATTCCACCTTTCATATTGTGTATATGTGTCTCTAGTACCCTCATAGTAAAGGGCTGCTGTGAGAGTTAGTTGCACTATAAAACACAAGCATGCAAGCAGTAGTCTGCTCTTGCTCAAGAAGCTGGCCATTTTTCTCTCCCTTGTCTTACTCTCTCAAAGAAATGTCAGCAGAAGTAGAATAAAAAAAAGAAGGAAAAAAATGTCCCAGGCTCGTCAAGTGGGTTTGCAATCTTTGCATTCACTTCACTAGGATGGCCCATCAACCCAGTATGACAACCCGCCCCCCTTGGCTATAATTATGTTTGTACAACAGCGGGCATGTTGAGATATGTATGCGCAAATTAGGTCACAGCTCTTTTCTCGATGACCAGTCAAGTCATGACTGCATAATGGCAGATATGGTTTGCAGTCACACTGTGAATTTCCGAAGGGGAGTTTTATCAAAGAGTGATAGACGCCCAGTAGGTGAATAATAACAAACAGTGCGCTTCCTCCTGGCACACACCAAAGTACAAAACTCACTTTAGATATTATCCACAAAATGAGACAACTCACTATCGATTTCTTGCAGCAGGATAATGTTGATTTTTTTTCCAGACTGAATCTCAAGCTATCATATCCTGTTGATTGAAATAGTATTAGTGAGGATCTTCACCAGGATAAATATCCACTGATGACACTGTGCCACATTGCAGCGTCTCTGCTTTGAAGACTACACAATCTTGCCTGCTTCTACTGATGATTAAGAGTATACTCTGAGGCCACAAGTGATCAAACCCAAACCTTGATTTCAAGTGTTGTGCTTTATGTGCACGTAGGGGCTGGCTATACGTGATGACCGTTTGCAGAGGTAATGGAGGCACGCTTC
The DNA here is from genome assembly GCA_032158295.1 of Pycnopodia helianthoides. Taxonomy (NCBI): domain Eukaryota; kingdom Metazoa; phylum Echinodermata; class Asteroidea; order Forcipulatida; family Asteriidae; genus Pycnopodia; species Pycnopodia helianthoides. Next base: position 36,193,356 of record CM063243.1, read on the forward strand.
CAATCTAATCATCTACATGTATCATCAGGTCAAAGCTGAGGCAGGTGATCTGTCTAAAGAGGACGGGGAGGGAAAAAGAAAAGAACGAAATTCGTTACGGAAATTTAAAAGGATGGACATGTAGACCTTCTCTGTCGATCCAATTCCTAAATTAACCCCCAGTGTTCGTGCTGTTGTTTGGAGTGGATTAACATGACGAACAAAATGTATAGTCATAAGAAAATGGCGGTAAAAACTGTCTCATTACAATGAATCATGCTTAATACCCCCAGATGACATGTTAGACTATTAAATGTTACACTATAGAAAGTGCAGTTGATCTACGGTAATTATACCTAAACGAAAAGATACCAAGATGACCTTTACATGACAAAATCACTTTCTCTTCCTTCTTCTCATGCAGTCTTTACAGATGAGTTTTATTAATCAGTTTGTCTTACTGTGGTAAAGAAATTGCATTTCACAGCTGCAAGAAACCTAATTGCAAACTAAGATGTCTTAAAGAGTAAGGTTCCTCTGCAAATATTTTAATGCCCCTTTTTAAAACAATTTTTAGTAGTAAATTTCACTAGTTAAAGATAATACTTTGAAATTAGAAAGTGTCTTAAAATTGGAGTTCACTTATATATTTTAAAGGCCATGTTACAGAGAATAAAAAAATATTATAAAAAGACGTACCTTTATCAAGTATACAAAGTAAGTTTTAAGATTAAAAGTAGAATTTCAGATAAAAAATCATATTTTCATTAAGTTCTATCATGACCAATGAAAAACAAAGGAGATTACCTATGATGGATTACTTTTCAAATGTTTATATTACAGTTTTGAAATCTCCTTACTGTCAATGCTACATAATTTTACTTAGGAATCTCTATATTTAACTAAAAAAATTAATTTATTACTGGTTTATTCAAATAAAACATTTGGGAAAATGTAAACAAAACATAAGAAAGGCTTGCAAATAACTAAACAAATTCTACTCAAGTTTGAGATATAGATTTTGGATTTCTATATAGAGACAGGACAAGTAGACAATTTGAAACGTCTTGCGGTGTGTCTTGCTCATCCCCTGGAGGCAAGATATAATCCTGAGATGATAGAGGGCAATGGTGACCAGTCACTGAAAGAAAACTAGCTTGATGTTTAAAAGAAGTCACTTTGATGCCACGCATATACCTGAGTTAATCAGCTTATCTAGTGACTACTTGCTCTGAGTGTCAAGGGAATCAAAACAGACTGAAAAAACAAAATATGAAATTTCTCATATGGCAAACTTAATGGAAATTCTGCTATTTAGGATCCCAAAAGATAATTGTTTCTGCTTGAATGGATATTACAGAAGAAATACAGAAGTTCACCAAATGGGTTAGAACCAGTACAGCTGTAGTTAATTGTGTCTCTTCAGCTTCAATTTATTTTTCCACAGCATCAAGTATCAGTTTAAAATTTAATGAGATAATAACAGATAAAAAATGTAAAATGGGGCTACAAAAGTATGGAAAATAAATTATAGCTTGTAAGGTTATAGCCCCTAATCATGAAAGTGCACTGAACCAAGAAGTATTCTTAAAAGTTACTGGTGTAAGGTACACTGGAAGATCTGAAGACTGGGTAGGGCTCACTGCACCTGCTGCTAACCAAAATAGTAACCTACCACAAAACACTCAAATCAAACTAACAGACCTAAACAAACACATGACAGGTCAGCAAAAAAAACATCTACCCGGTATTCAACAACAGACCATGCAAGTTTCGCACATATTCAGATATTTTGGGGACCACTTTTGTCCCACAAACATGTACATTGCTTTAACACATGAAGGAAACAAACTCGCATACTTTAACACGTCCCAATATTCGAATACGCACAAGACTTGCACAGTCTATAGATTTTAACAATGTAGACTTAGGCATACAGTTAAATACATTGAGTTTGTTATCAGCTTGGTCTTGATAATCGACAGACTCAAAAGCTTGGGACCCTCAAATATAGCTATTTTACTTGCAAGAGAAGTACAATAAAATAATGGCCAATAAAATTGCAAACTGGTAGTACATAAAGCTTGTTTTTGTAGAAGCAGAGGCAAGTTCAAATTAGTGACAAATGTCCGTCCCCCCAGACTCGCCCATGAACAAAAAATCCAACAGTTAAGAAACAATAATTAGAGTCTTATGAAGAGAATTACAACACTTGCTGGAACAAAGTGTTTGTTAATGATCCAATATTTCTAGAAACTATTTTGCATAAATGGTCAATATTATCCCATTTTAGTCCAAAGTCAATACACAACCCTGAAAAAACCTATAGTGTTCAGTTATACTTCATCGGAAATATCAGTGACAATATTGCTGAAAACTAAGCTAAGAACAACATAATTTGTAGTCTTTGCTATACTAAGAAACAATTATTGACTCTGAACCAATTAGAAATGGACCTGAGGTTATAATTGAAACCAAATAAATCAGAATCATCAGAAAAAAATATTTAAAAAACTTCCCCTGAGGAGTTGTGAAATCATTAACATAACTGTAAACAGCAAGGGTCTTATTATGGAACCTTGGGGGTACACCATGTGTAAGGATCATAGAATGTGAACTAGAACCATCCATAGACACTATATTAGACGTTTTCCACTAGTGTATTCACAAGACGTCTTCACGTTTCCACTAGTGTATTCACAAGACGTCTTCTGGAAAAATGCAATGTCTGCTCTTATTGTGCCATTTCTATGATTATTTTTTAGCGCTTTATCTACAGGGGTCTCAGGAAAAAATACAAAAGAAGTTTTTTGAACAAGTCATTATTTTCATGGACAGACTACATCCTCTAGTTTTTAATAAATTCAATTCAATATAATTCAATTTTTGTCCATCAAACAAAAATTTGCTTTGGCGAGCATGCCCATAACATTAAAAATATATAACAAATTATGCTGAAGAATTTTACAATATTTTACACTCAATCAAATGTGACATTTTAATCAGTTTCCTCACATGTGGCAGCTGTTCAGACAATAAGTAGTATACCCTTATCGATTTTTATTATTGCTAAACATTTAAGATCAACACTTAATCATACTTGTTATTTTATAAAAGCCAATCTTGTCCCATATATTTAAGATTCTCCATGGGTCGTAATATAAGAGATGTACCCATGTTTCTGGCTTGCTTCTTTATATTTACACCTACTGATGTAGTAACACAACCTATAATCCATCACCATAAAGATGGAGTGATTCTAATTGAAACATGCTATGTGTTGACAAACTATTCTCATACTACAGCTTCTCCACTAATTGCTGTGATTTGCTTAAGTTGTCCCTTTTGTTCTTCGTATCATCCCATTGATTACATAGCCAATTATGATAATTAGGAATGCTCTCTGGAGATGTGGCATTGAGGACACTGAAGTCAAACCAGTTTAGTGCCATGATGTTTTTTAAGGCGTTAAGCATCTGCAACAGAATTCAGTCTAATTTGTGTCATTTTTGCTCCGTCTGCATTTTGTTTGACACTGTGGCGAGGTTGGATTTTTAAAAATCTTTTACTGTCTGTCAATTAGCACTCGTCAGCTGTGAGAGATTGAGATGAAAAAAACCTTCATGGAACCAATTTGAGATTCTTGTCATTGTTCGGACATTTTTCAAGTGCTTTTTATAATGTTTGTTCATTTAATATCATCCTGGCAACTTGAGAGATACAATCACTACTAACCTGAACATGTGTGAGGAGATAACAGTTAAAGCTAAAGAATTAAAAAAAAACTAAACTAAATTGTTTTAAAGAATCAAAATACACTGGCAATCATTTTACTTCTATATCAGATTTCATTCCTCATTGGAGACAATAAACGACTAGTTGTTAATTTTTTTCCTATATGGATGTATGCGTGTAGAGCACTGTACAAGCATATTCGGCAGTTAAGGTTAATATTGAACCAAGTTCCTTACAGCACACAGTTTCTTGCTACAAGGGATTACGAAATAATCAACAAGGTTTGATTATTTAGAAACAAATATGTAAAGACAAAAAACAATATGGGTTTTTTAGGCTGGAAGTTAACAATGGTGTTTTTCTAATGTAATTTTAATATGTTTTTCAAATGTTTGTAATGATTGAACCATTTTTAATTGAGCACAATTGGCCACTTTTGATTTCAATCAGCGATTTTCAGATCATTACAGTAATGTGATAAAATGACAGCACAGTAGTTGAGTACATGCATTACCTTTACTCATTTGAAACAAAGGAACTGTGGATGAACCACTTCAAACAATAGATATTAGAAAGCTCATAGCTCCCTAAGCTCCCCCATTATAATTTCCATGTTCATGGTGCATCTTATTGCCTGCATTCATTGTCCAAATAAACATGAGAAAAAATCTGGCTTTACTTCCAATTGGTTATCACTGCGAAAGTAATCATTGATGGTTCCTCAAATGAACTTCCTGAAGCCATTACTAAGAAAGTGACGTTAGATTCTGACTGCATGTTCTTAATTATCTATTTAATTCTCTAACTTTTGTTCTTAATGGTAGGTCAGGAGCTGTTTTCAGAAAAACACTTAAGCAGACACTCACTGCCTATGAAGATCTCTTCAGCAGATTTTTTCATTTCATTATCTCTGCTAACCTTACGCAAGACAAAATGCATTATTGACTTCCTCAGGGTTTTTGTAATGATGCATGAAACAACAGTGCAATTTTGAATGCACACAAGCGCAGTCAAATCTTCTTGATTGCTTTTGAAATACACTTATGCTTCCACACATAGATAGTTGGCACAAAAATGTCCTTATAGGTAAAGGGTCTTATGAAAGTAGGCCCAGTAAGGCAAACTGAAACATCAAAGAGAATCTTTACTATATACTAAGCCAGATACTCCATGTATATTGCCATGGCATTGCAAACAGACAAAATCATACTCATGAAGCAAATATAACCGAAACATTGTAATTAAGAAATTTATAGTAGAGCCCCTATAACTTATACTTAAACCTTTCTGCAAAACATTTGTTAATGGCTTCACAATTCGACACACTAGCAGAGTCATTTTTAAAGGGTATAATTTCTGCATGACACTAACACATCTGTATCAATAATCTTAAATTTGTCATTAATGGATCTTTGCCACATTCTTGGGAGTCCATAAATGGGCATTTTGAAAGTGCATCTGTGTCATGTTCCCTGTGTTCACTAGCATACATTCCATGTTATTCTCATACAACTAAACATGAACCAGACTACTTTCCATACCTGCCTGTGTTTGGTTACACAGACGTATCCGAATTGGCAGCTACAGCTATGGCTACGACTGCTGCTAAGGGTGTTGCTAAGGACGTCCCATGCTTCAACACATAATGTCATGGCGATCAAGCCTTTTATAGCCATAACCACAGCCGGAAATTCGGACACGGTCTACATGTATGTGTAAAAAAAACAAAAAACATTATATTCCATGATAAACAATGTCTAAAGTAAAATCAAGTTTGCTTAATCACAGCTTACATGGAACGTTAACAGAAGAAAATTTCCATCTGGAATATGTTTAAGAAAATTCTATTTGATTAAAAAGTGAACACTAAACCTAACAACCAGTCACATAACAAAAATTGTTTTATTTTTTTAAATGATGTGGGCCAAGATAAAACATGGAATGTTTTTCCCAAACACACTCTTGACTCACTCAGTATTACACACTCAAATACTTGGTGCAAAATTAATTTTGAGTCTTATTGCCAGTATAATTATACACTTGTCCTTTGTTAAGTTTCATACATGAATGAGTGCAGTGTTCATTGCTCTATGGATTTAGAAGATTAAAATCAATAAACTTCACAAAAAGCTGCAAAAAATATTGTAATTTTGAACTCTCTGTGCACTTTCACCATGCATTAATGGGTTCGTTAAACAGTGCAAGTCTATCTGTTCATTAATTTATTAGAACAAAATACAACTATTCCCATTAAAATTAAATAAATGTTATGATACTAACATATAATCATTTCAGTAAGACAAATTAAACAATAAACTTGTGAAACTGATTGTTTTTGTATAATATTAATATGACAGCGAAAAGGTTACAAGAGAATTTGGCATTTATTAAAACAAATAAGAAATAACACTGAACAAGTTATGGGCAAAATTTCTGACCAAATGGATAGAAACTGCTTTCTGTCTAATTCCACGATCCCTTCCCCTCCCCCAATTTGTGTATATAAATAAACATAAATAAATAAACTAATAATAACCCCCCCCCCAAGGAAAAAAAAATGTAAACAAATGAAATAAAACATAATGACGATTAGAGGAAACAGTCATGGAGTCTAGACTTTTAGTGCATATTTAATTAGACCCAGTCCCTCCAGGTTGTATTTAAATAATAATAATAATAGTGGCTTCTTATATATTTCCAAGTTATTGGCTTTTATGAGTACTTATCCTTCATGTTTATGAGTACTTATCCTTCATGTTTATTATTTATTAAACATCAAGAACCATTTTTTTCAAGTTGGCAGTCCCTAACATTGCAACACACCTCTTCACATTACACGTTTTTATCTAATAAATATTTGTTCCAATACAAACCCTCATAAAAGTCACTGTTCGGCTGTTTCCATGGCAATACATACGACACACAAGTGATAATGACTTTATTACACTTCTTTACTACTCCCAGGCTATTGATTCAGTGTATTCGAGTGAGTGGTTCTGTCATGAAATTTACTGAACTTACGATACGGAGAGGATTATTTGGTCAGCAGATGTGTGACCAAGTCCTCAAAGTACACTAGTCCCCCTCATACATTTTCATTCTCATTTTCTATGAATAAACTCATTTTAAAACGTTCGAATGAAAGCAAGAGGCAAAATTTAGATTTCATGAAATAAAAAAAAAATCCCCAAAAGGTTGCACAATAAAGTCTTACAAAAGTATATTACATTATGGCTGCTGTACTCTGAGTAATAGGAATTAAAGACAAATTACATCATTGTATTTTGTAAATTAATTCCTATCCTGTAGTTTTCAATCAACACACCATAAAACAACCTCTGTAAATTTAATCTTCTTTGGGTCAGGTTTTAATGAAGACAACCCAAAACAGTAACTAATGCTTTGTCAGGCATTTTGTACATGTTTATTACAATAATATAACACATGAGCAGTCAGTATCTTGTAATGGGTTTTTCATTTTGGTAAGGGCTAGGCAAACTTCTCTGAGTAAAGAACACTTGTATACCAAAAGGCCATGACTGGAACAAAAAGACATTTTACTCTGTAGCCTTTAATATTTTGATCTGAAATTTCTTCTGAATAAAAAAGAAGCAAAACAAAAACTTGAGTTGCCATCTACATTGTACTGCTAGATTTTAATTTTTAACTCGGATACAAAATTGTTCATATACAGTCCATTCTCATATCAACGCAACTGAACAGGAACACATTCAGTTATCTGAGAAACTTCATGCTGTTCAGCTGTGTGTATAAATCCCTCTGGGTTTACATACTGTAAACTATTGTTAGCCTCCCCTCATCAAATACAATTTTTCAACAAAAAATAAATAAATAAAATTGTAATGATTATTCTGCACTCTCACATGAGAAATTAACTTCAAGAAGCTGTAAAAAATATGTTTGATTAGTGCAAACAGCGCATTTTCCTGTTGACTGTCAGGAGCAGAACCCTGCATATAATTAGTGTAATTGGATCTCATTAGGTCTATCTATACTCGGTTTTAAGTTACATGTAGACAATGCTATTTTCATGTGTGATTTTATTCCACTGTTAGCAACAGTATGCTCCCTTTACACAAACTGATTACACCAACAATTACCAAAGCCAATAAGAAATTGCCTTGAGCTAGATTTTGTTAGGAATTTATGTTTTACAAAGACTCAAAATCTTAAAAGAATAGTTTATTTTATAAGAAATGCCTTTAACCAAGAAAAATATTACACACAAACATATGCCAGCTTGGAGCCGAAATTAAATAGCAAAAAACTTAGTAAGTGTGACATAGTAGTAACTAATAAGATAGATGTACTATACCTAGTATTTTAGTAAATGGCCTTTATTTCTAAACCCACATTGCTATTATATTCCTGGTAGACAACAGCATGAACATTGACCTGTATTCCTTGGATGGTGACTACAGCAAAATGCCATCTGTCCTACTCAATATACACAACACAGCATCAACGCACAGATTTCCGTCTTTTCCTTTTTGTACTGAATTCCCCCATTGGTGTACTTTTTCCCATGGTAAACCAAATTACATATGTTCTGACTGCATACATAACTTAGGTTTATTTGTCATTTTGTCATTTTGTATTCACTAGCTATGATGAGGGAATACATGTGGGGTATCGATATCATGCAGTCTGGGAATCCTGATGGTCACAATGACCTAGTTCATTGCAGTGAGTTGATTGGTTGGATGTTTCCCTCATCTCTCTTGTATTCCCCCACTGTAGATACAACCAGAGAGGATTATCCAGAATGATCAGCCTCTAGCTAACAAGACGTGATATCCAGCCTAATGATACATTTAGGGGCCCACGTATCAAAGCAGGGAAGAATTAAGGCTAGAAACTAGCATTCAAAATAGAGAAACACCACATTTTATTTTGTTGGAGAATTTTACTTCTAAAACTGATTGCTGCATACTATTTCCTTGCAAATGGTTTTATTGCATATAGGCATATTAATTTTAATCACATTATTCAGCCTGGAAATTACAACATGTCATTTTATTACTAATATATGAATGTTCAAAACATAAATGTAATAGGCATAATACAAAGGGTAGAATGGTCCTAAGACATACTTTGCACTAATCCAGCAACAAAGCCACAAAAGTTTACCTACTCAGAAGAGTCCGTCTTTATAGCTACAGAAATCAAATTATGAAATGTTAACTCCCCCCCACAATTTAAAAAAAAATATAAATAAATAAATAAATACAAAATCAACGATCTGTCAGATGCACTGTTCTTTGAAGTTAACATGTTCCCAAATAGACTGTGAAAGTCTTAAATATGTAAAGCTAGGGCAGTTTTGTTTCTTTCACACGTTAAAGTAGTGTAAGTGGGAACTGAGAATCAATATTTGAATATGCATGAGACTTAAATATCATACCCAACAAGAGGGAGAAATCCCTGCTTGGTACATGTAATCCAATTGGTCCAGGGTTGGAATTGATCTTTCCTTAGGATACTTCTTTAATATATTTTACATCTTACACTAGATTGCGGTGTATTAAAGAGAAACCTTCAAGACTTTTTCATATTTTCTTTCAAAATCATTTCTATGAAAGTGTTGAAATTGTCTGACCAATGATTATAATCTGTACTTTATGTAATGAAATCATTCATGCATTCATATTAATTTCTAAAGCAAGTTATCAGTATAAATATCAAGGTTTCAGTTGAAAATATCATCAACTCATTTCATGTTTTAAGTTAAAGGTTTACAAAAGCTGAAGATAGCTGTAAAGCATTTCTAGTATTTTTATTCTATTCTTATTTCATGTACTTTGTAGTGATGTCAATGTTTTTAACACACATGATATGGAATTTCATGTTTTTGTATCATGACGAATAATAATCAAATGAAATTAATGCGATGAATGAAGAGGTATTTGGATTTCAAATAAATCCAACACTCTTGATTGAAAAAAAAAAAATCAAATTATTCTCAAAAACAAGATAGTCATGCATTTCTTTACAACTAGATAACTGAATCTAATGTATTCTTCCAGGAGGCATGTCGGCTACAGCTACGACTGTTGCTATGGGTGTTGCTAAGGACGTCCTATACTTCAATGCATGATGACGCCTGCGATCTAGTCGTAGCTGTAGCTGTAGCCGCCAATTCTGACACCGCCTAACTTATATTCAACTTGATGATTTATTAGTCAGTCCTATTCCGATGTAAACTTCAGACAAATAATTAAATGAGAAAATCTGATCACAAACAAATAAAGTAAGAGTAATGTATCCTTTGTCTGCAATGCAATTATTGCATATTAAAGATTTCTAAAGAGAAAAAGTGTGACAAAATTGTGTCTATTCCAATCAAAATGAAATATCATCGAAACACTATTACTGTATAAAAAAAAAATGAAAAAAAAAAAAAACGAAACCCCAAATTTTCTTTAGTTCAAAGTTTAAATTTGCAGTTGCACTTTTAGTCAAAGGTAATTCTTCGGACATTAATTGTATGCAAACGCTTAGGTCATAGTACAACATATATATGTGAATATCTCAATAACTCGCTAAAGATGAGGTCTATAAATACTGCGCAATGGTCCCTTAAAACAAGTGACAGTGAAGCATGCAATTAACTTCAGTGCATTCACATGTGTTCATTCAAACACAACTCAAACATCTATTTTTAATGAACCACATGGATCATTCCCATCAAAATACAAATGCATTAATTGCCTTAAATGAACACCCAGTCTCAGAATACCCAAAAGGCTTCGAAGATGTCCAGTCAAATGTTGAATGTTTTCTTCATCAATAGATGATGCACTACACTAACAAATATTAAGAAATCATTGGGAAAAGCCTTACCAACACCACCTCCAATTCCCTAGTCACTTCTCTTCAAATAACATCCTCAACGTAGCTAGCTAGCAGCGTCAACATCAAGCAAAGACTATTCCTCATGTTGATCAACTCCCCATGCTATAAATACTGTATGCTGAAGCTTGAGCAGTAATCATCGGTCATTAATGTGGAACAGACTGCTGCGATGACGGCAGCGACAGTGTGGTCAAGAAGTGCCGTTGCATGTCCCCTGTCTTGCAGTGTGTGTACAGTGATGATCAGGTAGAATGCTGGGTGATTGTGTTGAGATTTTAAAGACACATACTAGATGTGGGGAATCGCTACAGTGCTACAGACTACTGCCACATATGATAATGGTACTGCATATCAAAAGAGCCACTGTACGTACCTTGTCTCTCTTGTTCCAGTGTGGTTGTACAAGCTATGGTATGTGATTGTGTCATGACCTACAATATTAATTATGGTAGATAGTGATGAAAAATTGCCTGACTCTTCAAGTGTAGGCCTAGAGCAATTAAATATGCTAAGTTTATCATGATCAGCAATGAGTTCATTGTATTTTCAGTGTAGAACAGACTGCCCCAACTGGTTTTGCAAGTATGCTACGTGTACATCATTGCATGCCTGCGTCTCAACATATAATGATAATTAATTCTGGAATAATACCTTCCTAAACAATATCAATTGCTCGATGCACTGTATTGTTAATTTGGAACAATCTGCGGTGACTGCAAGAGTGTCACACTACATATCATAGTGTTGCTGCACATGTGTGCTGGGTAATAGCCATATCAATAGCAATTACTCAACATTATTTATTGTATCTGCTAATGGTGAACACACCTATTAGTGACTTACATGTATGTGAGATACAAACATTCTGATTGTAATGTTCATTAGCAGCATCAACTGTTCATAATGTAGGCAGAAGGGCTATGTGGGGGAGCACAAAACTTATTCAACATTTCAAATTATACCCGTTTGGACAACACAATCAAGTGTTGTAAAAAATTTGCTAAAAAAAGGAGAAACAATATGATTTTTATTTTATCAAGTCACATTTTTTGCTGCAAAACAATCATAACTTTTCAGTGTAGGGGATTATCTTCCTGACAGCATGCAGACAGAGAGGACAGAATGAGAGAGACAGGGAGAGAAAACTAATGTCTAGGCAAGAAAATGAAGGGGAAAAAAAACGCAGTTTGATCATCACCGACGAGGATCCATCAAGCGCGGCATGTGAAGATCGAGCTTAAAGCCTGATGGAGCCGGCTTATTTCTATTTATGTCTTGATGAAGGAATACACATTAATGACAAGTTGATTTAATCAAGAAAAGCACTCCGATGGTTGGCATTTCTCAGGGCATTCACATTTAATGTTTGTTCAATGTCTGGACATTCAAACATTTATTATGGTTCTCTTGATTATTTTCTTTTTTTTCTTTTTAGTATTGTCGCTGCTTATGCAAATTTTGTTATTTTTTTCTGTTTTGATGTAGATTTTATGACAGTACCCCCTCATGATGGATTACTCTCTTTAAGACTATTGTGAATAACTGAATAAAGAAAAACAAATATTAGAGGGTTGTTCTCTCAAAAGATATAAACACTATTTTCAGTATATTATTTGATACAGTTGAAATAGAAAGTGAGTAAATAGCTTGCCTTCTGTCTTTGGTTGGATATTTCTTAGATGGCTGAACTATTTATATTCATTTTTGGTAGATTTTAGTTTTTTTTTAAATTTTATTTTTGCTCATAAAATAAAGATCTTTTGAACCAGTTTGCTTTGGGATTGGAAAAATCTTTTCCCCAGTACCCTGGTGGGACTATCTTCAGCTAAAAGGCCATTTTTTCCCCTAGCCATTAAGTATTTATTTTGTCAATGAAACTCAGTTTGGACACCAATATAAAGGCGTTTTTCTCCATGAGATTTTCTAGATCTTAGTGGCCCATATTTTCTGAAGCACAATCAGAACTTTGAAAAACCGTTATGTAATGGCCAGTCATCTACCCACGCCTGGTGGAACAGACAGAATCCCGCAGAGAGACAAAAGGCCTTATGACAAAAGGGCATAAATCGTTTCCACAAAATCTTTGCCAGTAATGTCTTCGATAAGGCATTAAGCACAAATCCATCCAAAGAGAGTTAATCAATTTATTGTTGTGAAAGCCGGGGTCACCGAACCATGACCACAGGGACTCTGCGAACCGGTTGCTTACGTATGTGCAATCCACCAAAGTGTCACACCACACGTGGCCTGTTGGCATGACTACCACCAAACATGCACAAATTTCAAATGCCATTTTATAGAGCGCCAATATGTTTAATTGCGTAAGAGATTTGCATGCTATTGAATCCTCCAAAGCAAACTGGTTAAAGAGTCCTCCTTTTATAGAGGCAAATTATTATCAAGCCCAACCTAAAATGAAACCAGAAACAATATTAAGAACAAAGAAAAAGCTGCAGTCGTTACTTTTACATTTATATCCATGTCAGTTTAAACATATTTTACCTGCACACTAGGTGGTTTGACATATTTGAGTGGAAAATACCTTGTTGTCTTCGTGTACAAAACAGAAGCCTCTTTTATGCTAAATACAACATTACAACAAAATCCTAAAACATGGCTTATAATGAAATAGAAATCAGACAACTGTATTATACCATTTTTGTCAAACATTAAGAGGATAAACATGAATTTTTCTTTCAAAAAATTTAAGAAAAAAATATATGCCTTAATATTAATATTACATTTCATTGTTAAACTTTGGTAAAGTTAGCCAGACATTGCTGAGGTGCTTTAACTCGTTTTGTTTTGTTTTTCAAACAAACAGAACTAGGCTAATGGTTTATATGTCTTTTTTTTCATTTTTATTTTTCTCTTCATTGTCTATATGAGCACATAAGCCATTAATAATAATACCCAGCTCTAGACGAACATGACAAACATCTCAAAGTAAAATATATTGCATGCTATAAAAATAAACCCTTGATATTGAAACTACACCCATAACATAAGCGAGCCAATGCAATGCCTAAATCCATACTCTTCATTTACATTTCAGTGTACAATGTAATTACAGAGCTAGCTGCTATTACCAATTAAACAACTCCATTAGTGGGTAATATAATTACTGAGTCATGGACAAAAATCTACAGCATGATTGAAATGTGTTAAGCGGGAGGACTAGAGAGCCATTTTGGAGTCTGGCCCTGGTGCCACATGTAATCTGCACTATCATCTTGACAATCTGAAATATGTCCTGGTTCAGAATTTGAAAGGAATAATTAATTATTTTGTTGTCACCTTCTTTACATAGGTTTCTTCAGAACGACTGGTTAGAGTGCAAAGCACTTTAACCAATGGGTTCCGTGGTTTCATTACAAAAAAAAATTAAATAAAAATAAAATAATAATAGTAACAATAATAATAATAATCAAATAATAATTGTTGTCTATTATTTGTTATCTTTATAGGAAGTTTTTTCTTTGCCTAATTTGTAGTATATTTTTTGTTCTGTTTAGTTACTTATAGATTTTGTCTCATTACTTTGTTTGCCTTGTACATGTACTAACTATCTAGTGTAGTATGGTTTTATTTAATTGTCCTCTTATGTGTTACATGTTGTACTCGAGAAGAAAAGAGTTGCATAACAGATAATTTTTTTAATAACATAAATAACAAAGTTAATACAAATGTTAAGGGATTAATCAAGCACTTGCATATCTCCAGTCTTATGTTCATGTAACCCAACTTAAAGTTGTTCACATTGCTTACTTATTGTGCAGAAAGTACACAATCAAAACAAAGGTTAAAAACACCCCACAACCCCTCTTTGAATCTAACACAATACCATATTTAACTTATAGTTGTTGAATGATTTTCTTATAATTACATTGTATGAGGATTTGTCAATTTTGTACAGGCTTTACCACACAAGCGTTGACTTATTATACACCTTTTGTCATTTGCATTTGGACTGTTACAGGTCATGTGTGTTGAACTGAACCATACTTTAGACTGTGAGCCAGTTTATGGTGAAATGTTCAAAAACTTATTATTACATATTGACAGATACTCAAAATTGCAAGGCATAACATATTTAGGACCTAGATGCACTTCAACATTTACATACAGGTTTTGCAAAGTTTTGAAGGAAATTCATTATTTGTAGACACTCATAGTAAATTAAAGTCATTATGAAATATATTGGAAGTTGACATCATCCTATTAATATCAAAAACATTGTAGTACCCACTTCTAAAATAAAGAATTTGAACTGCCTCTAGCTACCCGGTTAGCTCTGTGGTCTTATGGTAGGGCATCTTTTCTAGAATGGCAAAGGTCTTGGGTTCGAATCCCACTCAAGTAATAAGCCTGTGGATTTTTAACCCAGGACTCGAGAAAGTACTCAGTATACAGTGCTTCACACACATCAGTGCATTGAGCAAATCACAAATAACATTAATTGTGATGTAATTCCTTTGTAAGCCATACTCACATGAAAACAAATTAACTCTAACTATTGCCAGAAGCTCATAGAAAATGCATCAAGCAAGTTTTTCTTTTGGGATACATGTATGAAACAAAAAATACATTCCACTTGTCTTTGGCATATCTGTTTTGCAAAGTCTCATGGTCGTCTAAGATTGAACAGTATCTGTCATATGTAATAATGGTGAATATACCAGGTTTGGGGCTGGAAATAGTAAAGACCTTGTGCATACAGCAAGGGATAGATGCTCATGTGACGTAATGACTTACCAACAAGATTAGGAAATAAAAAATGTCCAAAAGTTTTCAGATCACTGTTAGTACCTTAGAATTTTATCGAGACATATAGGTCAAGCAAATGTAGCAACATCTGACTATTACAAAACTCTCATATAATAACACTGTTACAGTAGATAATTCCATATTAATAATACTATGCATCCAGAATCTGATATCTGATATTGTTGATGAAAGTAATTAAATAAAATTACTTTGATGCGCTTGAATTCCGTCCAGCCCCCCCCCCCCCCCCCACACTCATTTTTTGCCTCCTAACTGTCCCACAAAATAGTGAACCAAAGCAAATATGGGCCAACCATAATATGGAAATGATAGAGTTCAATAACTTGGTTTTGCCCATGAGCCAATTCCTTTGGGACAGTTTGACCAGGTAGTATTCAAATTCACAGAGGTATTGGTAGACTCAATGGCTCCTCATCTTGGCTTTTTATGCAATTGTATGTACTAACGCTTGCGGTTCACCTTGCAGTTTGGCTTTGGTCAATTCTGAGCCTGAATAACATCTTAATACTAATAATAATAATACTATATATAGTATTGGTAGACTCAATGGCCCCCTCATCTTAGCTTTTTATGCAATTGTATGTACTTACGTTTGCGGTTCACCTTGCAGTTTGACTCTGGTCAATTCTGAGCTTGAATATAACATCTTAATACTACTAATAATAAAAATGCATTTAAATGGCTTCTTAGGTTAAATCTAAAAAGTCAAAACAAAGCATTGGAAAAGATATGTTATTATACAAGTAGTACTGAAAAACAGATTACCTTAACAATTGTTCAAAATAATACATGAGTACAAACGAAAGACAAGGCACCAAGTGAAAAATACAACTTTAAATAAAGTGGTTTTAAAACGCAAACATTCATAAAAAACAAAACATGGGAGGCACTTTAATACAATCTTGGATACTATGTAGATATATCAAGGCTGATGAAAGATGAATATCTTTTTTAGGGATTGGGATTGGGTCTGTTTGAGAGGGGAGTTTTTTAATTTTTAAATGATTTATTTCTAGTGCACTTGTTTGCCATTTTGTGAAGATAATGGTTGGTTGGGGGGTCCATTTTTGCCAATCTTTGAAATTGTTATAATCACAGTTTTTTATATAGCGGCTTATGTACAGGCAACTCAAAAATGTCATTTTATGCCAGGTACACACAGAACTATTTTGAATTTTAAAACCCAATTGTAAAGCCTCTTATTAGAAAGGTAGACAAGGTGCTGTGGAGCAGTCTGCAGTCAACCATGCCAGAAACACAAGGCAGGCCACTTCACTTTACAATAAGTGTACCATGTCATGTGACCAACAGCTTTACTTCCCATTCAATGGATGAGGCATTAATATGGTCAAAGCTTCTTGCTAAAGTATAGGTTGAGTCCAGTGCACTAGAATTCTTACTCATGACACTTGATCTTAGATTGTTATCTCTGCTCAGAGCAAGAGTTAACATTTCCTTGCTTCTTGAGTTCACATTGAAAAATATAAATAGATAAGAATCTGTATCTTAATGATATGCTTGCATGTGACGTTTTACCAGTTATCCATAATTCCATTTCTGATCGTTGCAGAGTATCAGATCATATTAAGGATTACACATTTAAATATAATAAGAGGTTACTTGGCATGAAGGTTGATATAAAATATTGAAGGTTTCAATTCAACACACTTCTAACGACCTACATAATATATGCATTTGTTTCTGAAGACTAATTAGCTTCTTGGGCTTAGGTACTTAGCTTCTTGGGCTTAGGTACATCTCTGAACTAGGCTTGCTTGATCATCAGCAGAGTTCCATTAGTTATGCATTTGGTAGTCAAGTCATAGTTTTTTGCAAGCCTCTAACATTACCCCAATCAACCAAACTTTATTTTAAAAAATATGGTGCAGTGGAACATTGTTTCTCAACCTTGAATGATCTATCTTGACAACCTAATAAGAATTCACTCAATCTCACAATATTTACTTGTACCCATATAAACCTTTATGTGACTCTATGATGGTACTTGCTCAGAAAAGTGCACCAAGAGTGACATACATTTTTGATACTGGTTCATTATTCACTTTAGCCATTGAATACTGTTTTGACTGTCTTCCCTGCTTTAACAAAGTATAAATATATACACATGTGTCACTTCAGTGCAAAGCATTACTTCTGCTTTTACAATTATAATTGTTTTTTGGTTTATTTGCTGGGGGTGTTAGTGGCGATGTTTAATTTTTGAAGCGTGTGGGACACTAAATCAAATGTCCCTCCAGGTTTTAGAAACTTATGTATCTCATTAAGGGCACTGTTATGTTGTGCCATCCTTAGACGGTTAGTTAAAAACTCTTGTAGCTCCTCAAGTTGCAAGCAAGAGGACTTAAAAAGGCTAGGCCTACTGCATGTTTACTTACCGTGACACACTTTCTGTAAAACTTAAACCTCTAGTCACTGTACCGCTCGATAAACCTCTTGGCCATTTACTCACTGGACCGCCCGAAACCGCCCAAAATTAGAAAACACTTTGTTTCTTGGGTTTTACACATGCTAGCGGGTCGCACAAAACAGCTGTCGAAATGTGATCTAAAGATTTCAAATAATCATGTCATGATGTTATCACCATTGAACTAAATTGAGTCACTTACTTCCAATCGTTCAAAAGTCAGACATTTAATGTAAAGTGTGTTGTTTCTTTGTGTAGGTGCTGCCCATATTGTATGTTTTGAAATATTTCAATCACTATGTTAACATTGTGTTCTGGTTTGAAACAACATTAAAGTTGAACAAGCTGTGTGCACAACTTTCTGTGAAACACTAAAAATGCAATCCGTTAGTACATTTCCAAATTATTTGATGTGTCATAATAATTTTATATTTACAATCTCATGGTTATAGAGGGAAGAGTGAAATCATACATATAGCCGTGTGCAAGCAAAGGTGGTGTGATTGAAGTGAGATTACTATATCATATAAGTTTAGGCTTTTATTAGTGTCTCTCCTTCTTTCTGTCTTCGAACCAAGTCTAAGATTTATAACAATGTTTTGTAAATATTTTTAGCAAGGAGAACTTTTCCAGGTCATTCAGATGTGCTAAAACCCAACAGCTGGACCCCACGCCCGCCCCGTAAGATGTCCCCCGCCCCCACAGTTCAAGACAGATTGACGACCTTGTTGATTGGTGGTTTGTTTGTTGAAAGTATGCTAGTGCTATTTGACTATACACAATTACTTCAAGTTGAAGAATATTGTGCACAAGAGTGCTGTACCAGAAATGGCAGCACAAAATGTTGTTACCAAATGAATGTGTTTCAAATTTAAATAACATACATAATCTTCAAAACAATGTTACAACTAATAAATGAAAAAAACTATGCCAATTTTAGCATGTAGTAAATTTAGAAATCCAAAGTCTGTAAATATGTAATGGAAATAACCCTTCCCACTGGAAGGAGTTTTACTCTGTTAAATATTCTATGATAATAATGAAATTATGCAAGACACCATCTTGACAGACCCTTTAAGATAATTTCATTTTGTATTTCTGTGGGAGGCTCACAGTATTTCATTCAACTGGTGAGACTTTAACACTCTGATGATCATGCTGTCACTGACTGTTAAGCAAAGTGTTTGTTAGCCTCATGAATATTACACCTTCCCTTCCCTTTTCTGTGCTGGTCAGAACCTTTCAAGGTGTCCAAACATTTTAAGTGTAACAAAATTTTGAGAATGAAATGTGCTTTGATTTTCAAATTGTGTCATGTATATAAATTAAAGTACTGAATTCAAAATGTGTTTTGTTTTTATTTATAAGACTGCTTATTATAACGATCTGCAAAATATTCAGTTATATATCAGTAGTTTCCAGTTTTTTCTCAAAAACACCTAATCATTTTATCTGAATTTAGTTTTTAAAATAATGTCACCAATGCCGCCACGAACTGACACACACGCATTGTAATACATTGGATGGTGTCAGTTTGTGAACATGGACAATTTCTGTTTTCACAAAATTTCACAAACCTTTCTTACTTTATTGCTAACTAATTTAGGACACTAAAAAGCACAGTATATATGAAGTTTAAAGCATCAAGTCTCCACTGTAAGAAAACTAGTTGAAATAACCTGAAATTTTATAGGAAAGCATGCAACTTGAAATGCTGTTTTTTTTATTGCTATGTTTTTCTGGTATCTATGTATGTGTCAGTTCGTGGCGTCAGTGATGATTGAATATGGCTAACTTCCCTTGTATGAAACTTAAATATTTCAACAGTTTACTCATACAGTTCCTTGAAAATAAAATAAACAAATGTTTGCAAAAAATTAGAACTAGGGCTCACCCTCCAGATAAACAGTTATTTAAAAATGCCAATGTTTGATATCCTGGAAAACTTAGGGTAGGCCATAATTTCTGCAGAGAATTGTATAATGGGAGATAATAAGAATCCGATGTTTTCAACATACCATACAACTAACCTATGACAATTGTTTATGTTTATGTTTTGTCAAGGATTTTGTGTACATTTAAATCATGTTTGTTATGGAAATCAAAACAAGCAACTGTAATTTGTGTAGACTTCAAGTGGTATTTCCTTGTCTTTAAAAATATTTCAAATGGAAATTTTTCTCTGGAGAATTGGTACTGGAATATACTTTATATTCACTGAGATTTCACAAAATACATATAATTGTTTAAAATTACAATCCGGTACTATTGTAGAATTTGAAAATTATTTTCAAAAGACATTTTATCAATATCAAGTCGCACAAGAGAAAATTTGTATCCTTAAAACGTACGCTTGGCATTATAGTCAATCACATTATCATAATACAAAGTTGATAAGTCTCCCTTTCAACATCATGTCAATAACTGAAACTTTTATATTTGTATGAAAAGAAAAGTATGCCATATTAAGTAACAGCTTTATGTAGTAATTTTATGCCACGGCAGTAGATATAATATTCCTGATGAACTAAACAAAAATAATATTTGTCCAAAGCCACATGGCATCCATATTTGCTAGCACTTTTGCGTGGCTATGCTTGGCGCCAGACATACTGCTTTGGGTGTTATAAAATGCATTGAATCCTACAAGCTCAAGTGAAGTGCATCGAGACGCTGTGCTTTTTCAATTGCTTGCGGTGATTAGACCACGTTTAGCATTTCAACAGTGAACAAAAAAAATCAGAGAAGTTTGCATTTTCAGAAGGCTGAGTAAACTGTCCATAAGAGTGAGCAGGGCAAAGTTGTCTTATATCATGCAAAGATTTGCCTTCTTGAATCCATTTTCCTGCCCACCATTTTGCCATTTACACCTTTGCACTATAGGCTATGCAGAATTTGAAAACAGATTTCTGTGGTCAGTGAATGATAAGGTATCAAGGGTTGTTGGAAGACATAAATGGTAAAATCGTAATTGGTGAATAGAATTATCAAACAATTAATCTAACAGAAAAATAGATTTGCCAATAAAATCATTTGTAAAGACTTATTAAAGAATTAAAATAGTAGGCCTAATACATAGGATTGTCATAATAATAGCTGATTTTCATATGAACATTTTACTTTGTAAAAAAAAATCAGTATAAATTTATAGTACAAATCAGTTTGAAAAAATAAGTGTATTAAAATTGAGAGTGCACAAAAAATGACAAAACGTAAACTGTTTTGTGTTCTTTGTTTTATAAAGACTTATAAATGTACAATCTTCTGAGGATGGTAGTATGGTGAGTTTATTGAAAACTTTCAGGTCTATTTAGGGTTTAATGCAGTCTTCCAAAACCACATAAGCCAATGGTGTATTTCACTTCTTAAACCACAATTGTAATTCATTAGTAGGCCAGGCTTCTATTTTTATCTTATTTCAAAATGTTTTATGGTGAAAATTTCTCTTTTAAAAATATGCACTTGAACCTCAAGAAAAAGAAAGAACATAGTGCATAACTCCATACACATAGCTATTCATTTCCTAATAATTCAGACATTTATAACTCAATGGATGGCATAAGACCATGTCTACTTCCAACACTTTATATCCCTGAGCAATGTTAGTGCTTTATATCTGGGTATTAAACGAATACACCTGTATTTCTTCAACTCCAAATGCCGAGAAATTAAAGTATGTATGTGAAAACAGTCCACATTACTTTAAGCTAATAAAAAAGGGTATGGGGTAGGTGCTGGGAAGTATTGACAAGTTTATTATTGCTGCAGAACAGCTATAGGTTGTTTGTGATTGAGATTCGCAATGGAAACATTTGCAATTTTCTTGAATTGAAGCACAGGTGGATGGGATTGAAAAACAGGTAGAAAACCAACGAAAATGAAGCACACTATCTAACAGATCAGCTGGCAATTTTCTCAGTTTGACAATCTCCCATCATTAATCATGAATTGTAGTGCACTGCATTACCTTGTGTCAGAAGATATCAACCTTGATGAGTGTATGCAAGCATCAGTGTGCCTCTCTTAGGATTAAACAAGGGAATAAGACCAACTCTAAAGGTCTCTTTATGGCTTTTTAATGTACATGTAGCTCCATGTTTTGAAATTAGTCAACCTAATATATCTCTTACAAAAGTGTTGGAAGTGAACAATATGGACATCCTGTTTGTAGTCATTTACACATGTGAATTTGAACATTCTATAAAAATGTGTCATCCAGACTAACACCTTCCCTAAACTTCCCAATTTGTAAAAGGCTGAGTGAGCCATAGATGAGCTACAATATGCATTTTTATAAATAAGGGAATCAAAGTCCTCTTGACCCATCAGAATGGATAAACTGTCCCAGATAAACTGTTCATATTTATGAATATAAATTTAATGGACAACATGGAAGAAAACACAGTGAAATAATGACTCTATATAGACTCATACAAACATGTTGTATTTGAATGCTGGGCCTTGTAAAAGTGTATGACCTTGACCTTTTTTTTTTTTTTATTTTTTTTTTTACATCTTTAAGCAATTTACATAACCCTTGGTTCCCAAAAATGTTTCAATAAACAAAATTCACCTGACATCATCGCCCTGGAAAAATGTTTGAATAAACTGTGTAAATACAAAATTCACCCGACGTCATCACCCACGATAATTCTTGGTTGCCTTGTACCATTTGGGGAGTCAGATTCCCTGTGCGTTACTGTGCAGGGTAAATTTTAGCTGACGCCCGCGGTTAGATGCGCACCATATCTTTACATGCAATTTGACTCAAAAAAATGGTAGCTGCATGTGACATCAGTGCAAGGGGTCAATACCAGGACAGTATGAAAGTATTACATAAAAGTAAGGATTGGGGAAGAAATGCTCCGTAACCTATGTACTTTAGAAACTAAGAAGAAAGTACAGCCACCATCAACAATGACGTAAATGTCAGTTAATCTCACTATAATGTAAATTTAGATGCAGCAGGTAACTTGATAATTTTTGCACCTTTATCCGGCATTGCCATAGCCTTGGAAGCTTTTAGCTCTAATTTAATTAATATGACATTAGAGGTCTTTCTGTGGACTACACATTTAAACAGCAGGTAAAGTGATTAAACATGTTACAATAAATTTTTGTTTTAGTTTTGGATGATTATGGTGCTACAGATTCTTGCATGAGAAGTTGAACTACTTCTTAAATGATGGTCTTTAAGAGAGTCATGGTATATTTTTCCCTCCATGACCACTTTTTGTATTTATACCACAGGTCAGTATACTCAGGTCATTTTGGTTGGAAGAATTTTGATACCAGTACTGATTGTCAGAAAATATATAAGAAGGCTATAATGTTATAATTTGAGAGGCCGTTTCCCCCAACACTTAGTTCTTACTTCAATTTGTCAAACCAAAATATACATGTGTATAGACACTCACAAATTCTCTGAAAAAACAAACAAATAAACAAACAAACAAACACCCCAACATAAACCTTATTTATGTTTTTTTTTATTACTTGGGTACAGGTTGGTTATTTGAAAATAGATGATGGGAATGTACTTATCTTAAACCAATGATGGATCATTGTTTACTATCAGTTAAACAACGTTCCATCCCCAACCCGAAACAGAAATAATCACTTTAAAATTCAATAAAGACATTGGAATATAATTTCATCTCAAATAACTACAAAATCGAAGTAGTTTCAGCTCATCAATATGAGATGAGAGATTTACAACTGAGTATATTTTTAAAAGACACAAGATTGAAAGATTAAGACAGTCATTAATACATGTATCCCGTGGCATAACCAGACATTTTTTATTTTGGGGCAAGCAGAGCAAAGACCTTTTTTTGAGGATTTTTGAACAATTTATCATTATTTTGTGCATTTTTCCGATCTCAATTTTTTTTTTAAAACTGTTTATTTATTTATTTGTTTATTATCATTGTTATTTTTGGGGGAGGCAAGGTTTCTGAGAATGAGGGCTAATGCACCCTGCTGGTTATGCCACTGCATGTAGCCTAGTCCCAAGTTGCCCATGAGTAACAAACGTGCATGTCCATCACATAACACACATCATGCCATCACCGGAATACAAACTACAGTGCAAATTAATTAGATGTTTGTGATTTAGAAGTCTCTCGTGGATGAACCTCAGCTGCCTGTGTACGTGTTTGGGGGGGGGGGCAAGGATAGACACAACAACGAAGAAACCAATGTAGGAACAATTGAAGATTCTCGTATACGAGAATGAAGGTCATCTTGCATACAACATCCATGGCACTTGAGCAAATGCTGAAACCTTTAACTCTTTTTGTATTGGGCCCCAATGGCAAAGAAAATAAAATAAAATAACGAGAGACACCCATAGCCTTGCTAGAAAGATCAAAGTTCAAGTTTTACTAGATGTATCAAGTGACTGAGGGATGGGTAATTTTGTGTACTGAAAGGGTCTCATGTGATAAATTACATTGGATGTCAATTGGAAAGTTTTTGGAATAATTTTGACAATCAATGATGTTTATATTTCTTTTGAATGTAATCATGAAGACCGTATTAAATCTTGAAGACCGTATTGAATTAAATACTTAACTTAACTGACATTGTTTATGATTGGTTACCTTGAGAACAAATTAAAATGGAGATAGTTTGAGAACTGAGTAGGTTTAGAGGTAAAAATCTCTTTAGATTTATCAAAACATTTATGTGTGCATTTGTTTGACCTCAATGGTTCCAAATGGGGGCTTCCCTGCCCTCCTTGCTGGTTCATCAAAGTGTATAAAAATTGATATTTTTCAATCAACACCCTTTTCTTTTTAATAAACAGTGTGCCTCTATTGTACATTTTATTTTAATTCAATATTTCACTGAAAAGGTAATATTGAAACAATTAAATAGGAAAGTCTTCAAACTTAATCTTCTCATTGTCATTTTAGTCAATGCTATTTCTCAATACTATCAGTACACTAATCATTTTATGCTTGTCATGCTTTCAGCAATCAACAATTTTTGTTTAATACACTTATTTTGGTGGTATTACCAGTACTAAACTTTGAATTGAAAAATCCTTTGAAACATTCTTGTTTAAATGCTGTAGCTTCCCTTTAATGTTGTATGATGTAGAGACATCTCTCTCTTTTTTACAAATGGAAACCTTGGAGTACTAATGTTCAGCATGCAGCAACGGATTGCAAACAGCTCCAGGCAGTACTGAGGTTTATGCATGAATTCATGGGCCAAAAAGGTAAATACTTAATACATGCCCTAAAAGCCGTAATCTAGGTAAATGTCTCCCTGTAGATTTGAGGAATTGTTGGGGATATCTCTGCTGATCCCAACTGACTGCTTGCTGTCGCGCTATTGTTTCCTTAATTTGATGTAATGGCTCTGTCTTCTGAAACCCATGTTAACTATAAGTCACCACAGTGACACATTTGAATGTCTGATACCCAAGGGACAAAAGCCTCACTAACCTTTTTGAAAAATCATGGCAATGTGACAACATACTTTTAATACCATAAATTGTGTAATAGTTTGAATTTTCAGTGAAAAAAGTATAATTTCTTAGCTTGATCTCCAAGACAAAGGGTCAAATCTTGTGTAAAAATTCCATTGTGTTATTATTGCAATGCAAAATCATATTTCATACATTGTTGTGTCAAATTTCAAAAATGTTTGATGTTCTACAAAAACCTAAAATAAAACTCTATTCTAAACAACACACTGCAAGAACGTAAAATTATCATACTCTATTATGAGCAAAATATTGCAAGTACCTAATAATATACTCTAACCTAAGCAATTGCAAGCACCTAAAATTATACTTTTGTGAGTTGGTACAAGAAAGTTTGAGCTTTCTGAAGTAACAAAGTTATAATTTCCATGTATGGACTTCCTTTCCTAAACAAGTAACCAGTATTTACTTAGGCCCCTTGTAGACAAATCAAAATCACAATTTCTGCAATTGTGGGAGTACAATAACTTCCTTCATGCATTAGTGGTTTAAAACCTTACTTGAAATCCACGAAGCTATGCAAAGTAATGTAATTTTGACTTACAAACTGGAGCATCCTTTGGGACATGGCACCACTTGCAAAGGACTAAAAACTGGAGTAATTTCTTCAAAAGGCCTCTCCTTTAAATGCCAAGGCAAAAGCGAAGATTTATCATCTACAATTCCTACATGTGCACACTAATTAAACAACCTCACAGATACGCATTTTCAATGCAGCACTCAGCAAGTGCCATTTAAAGGAAATTTAATTACTGTAGCAATGAGTGAACAGGAAACCTACTTGGATGGTAAAACCCATTTGAAGGCCCTAATGCATACCTGTATATGTTAATGCCTTCCCTCCCTAACCTTTTAAATTGATAGAAAATTACTGTATGTAGGAGATCCATATGATCCTGGACTGGTCAGACCGGTGAAGCGTGTTTGAGTTGATTTTTCCCCCTGTAAATATTATTTGCGTTATATGCAAACTTCTTGCGGCAAGATTTTATAATGGTACTGTACCAAATCAACATCAGGAATGTAATATACATAGCACAGTGCATGCAAATAGAATGTTTATGAACTGTAGAAATGAAGACAGAAAAAAATGTAGATTTATTTCAATCACATTTAATTTTTTATTTCTGAGTTGCTTTCTTCCTCCTACTTTTTGGTCCAGGGAGGCAAGTTAAGATAAATTATTTTTGGAAGAGACTGTAAAATTTCTCCAAGACTTATACTTTTTAGCTTGTTCTATGTAAGTAGAAGCCTTTATATGTTAGATTATTTTTGAAAAGGGCAAAATTATCACTGCCAGATATATGAATGGCAATGTGACACACGGATACTGCTATTGAGACATCTTCACAGCAATTAAAAGCACACAGTGAAAGTCTCTTAAGGGGAAAGTACATTATTAGTTTTTAAAAGGATATAAATCCAATTTGGCTTCTAATAAACACAACTTACAATCATGCTTGAGAGAAAACTATTGGTTTGTTTTCAGAGATTTTATGAATTGTGCTCATATCTGGCTTATTTCAATTCTGGCCATCAAAATAAGCATTAGTGATTATGATGTCTTAAAGTTCTACTTTGTACACTTTGGAGTTTCAGACGAAAATATTTCTCTGGAGGATTGGTACTTGTATGCAAATGATAATGTGTTGACTTTCAGATTGAAACTAGTCAATGTTTTGGATATTTTTTTGAAATAATTATTGTATCAAAAAATGTAACACTGCTTTTTTGTTTCTCAAAAACTGATGATATTTTCACAAGAAAGTTTTATGTTTTCTGAAAACTGGGGGGATTCGAAAATGAGTGGGTAACCCAACACACTAAAAAACAACAACTTGCTAACACAATATGCCGGGTGTTCTCTTTGAAACGTTTGTGTACATGGCTAAGATGTAGTTTGGGATCATTTAGTGAGGACCTCCATCCATTGATTTAACAAGGCAAGTAACACCTGCGGGGGTCGGGGAGGTAAGAGGAAGAGGGTTCCTAATGAGTGTTGAGGAGAAGTGGACACTTCTATGTGATCGAAATGATGGAATACAAAGACGTGATTTCACTCCTACGTCTCTGTTTTTCTCTCTTTTTCTCAACGGTCAGTGAAATCACTGACTTTTTTCTGCAATGACCTGTGAAACAATTAGTGCAGTTGAAGGGATACGCAACCTTTATACTCTGAATATGACATGTTCAAGTCCAAAATGACCACTAATATTTGTATCTTTTTCAGAGGATTAATCAGTTAAATATCGCACTAGTCTGGTTTTGTATGCAATCATCTCTCCTTTTTTTGACACACAGGAACCACGCCACATAGAAAAACTTTGTAAACCATCAAGTTTTGTGAAAGAGTTACTGTCACATTTACATTTTGCTGTTTTGTTTTTTGTTTTGTTTTTTGTTCGCCTTTTTTTGCAAGAAGAGGACTCTATGATACTCCATTCTCAGTGGTTGTATTTAATAAGTCATACACCCCTTGCATAGGGTGTCACAAGCCCCAAAAAGTTTCCTCAAAGACAGAGAAGTAAGAGGAGAACACATGAGATGTATCACATCATGACACAAATTGACAAGATTGACCCATACACAATGTAAAAAAAAAGCGTACCAGTGAACCACAGATCACACTCCTAAACTTGCCAAATTCAGACCAAACTTAGACATTGGAAAAAATGTCTTCAGCCAGAGAGTGTTAAACCCATGGAACCATCTACCACAGACTGCAGTCTCCGCCCCTACACTCCTAAGCTTCAAAACCAAATTGTCAAACATGGGTTTATAATGGGACTTTAAAGCCCAACCCCTCCTAAACCTGCCACACTCCCATCATATCAGTGAAGATGGAGATGTGGTGGTTCAAGGTATGTTTAAAAAAATATTGGTCTAAAATACTATCAAAGTCAAGAAAATAGCATAATCTCAGTTGCTTATTTCAAATGCGGCAATCAAAATAAGACTGATAGGAATGTGAAGAACGTGCAGAATCAATAACAAACCGTATAAAATTGGTTCGGTCAGAACATGATCCTTGATTTG
This sequence comes from Pycnopodia helianthoides, assembly GCA_032158295.1. Lineage (NCBI taxonomy): Eukaryota > Metazoa > Echinodermata > Asteroidea > Forcipulatida > Asteriidae > Pycnopodia > Pycnopodia helianthoides. The sequence continues at coordinate 36,221,693 of CM063243.1, forward strand.
TGGAATTTCATTTCCACATTATGGAGTAGAGGCCTACTGCATGAGAACAAAGAGGATAGAAATCAATTTATTCTTCCAGAAACAATGACATGTACTTTCCCTTTAAGTTCTCTCAGTAAATACCTTTAGGGAAAATTCCCCAAGCAGTTGACCTAAATCTGCAATCTGGAAGACCAATCAATTACAGTGACCAATGAGGACCACTTTGTCATACCACTGGTTTATAGCTAGAATCAGTGATAGTGTATCAGGTCAAATCAATAATATCTAATCAATAATAGAGTTCACTAAACCTACTTGATTATAAGCAGAAAAAACACTCTAGTTCAGGCTGAAGAAAAATTAGGGACTGGTCAGATCAGGTTGGACATCTCTAAAGAAAACTGACGAGCAATGTTAAAGATTACTTTTCATCTTATGAATCAAGTGGCCCAGAAATCTGGATTGGAAGTGAAGGAACAAGAGGAAGGACAGTATCAAGTATTCAATTGAATGGAGTTGTTCCATTAATAAGAATGTATTTTTATTTATTTGTGTTCTGTTTCTATTTCAAGAACAGAAAACGAATCCACTTCTCTACAGCTCTGCCCATAGTCCAGCTTGGCTGTGTTACAATGACTATGGATATAAGCATTTGGGTGCCTTTATGGATACATTAGTAATAATTAACAAAACACTAATTTAAAAGCTTCTTTCTTTTAAAATAAAAATTAGTGCCAATAACAATTGTCTCATTTATAAACACATTGTAAAATTATATGATGCGCAGGCAAGTACTTTTCTTATTTCAATTTGCCATAATAAGCCCGATATGAGCGTGCAAAATGTCCTCAACATTCCTGTTATTGCACACATACCCTGTGTCTCTGCAAATAGTGATCACACTAAATTTGATCAAATTTTCACATTTTGGTTGCACGTCTGTAATGAATTGTGTTTATTGAAAATTAGAAGATGAATAAATGTCTCTTCTGAAATCCAATGATCATTAAACAATTATATTTTTAAGTACACATCTAGGTTCTAATGTCACCTGAAAAATTGCAATGACCTCTGACCTGCAAGCCTGGAGGTATGTTTCTCTATATCCTACCCTTTCCATACAGTACACCATGTAACATATCATGTAGCATCATAATTTAACAGTGTAAACCCATGACAATCCAACCAAGCTAATATGCATTCACTGTAACCAAATAACCCCTTGAATCTTAATGTCCATGCATAAAATTGTCCACACACACGCATACAGACAGTTATATGTCAGATACTCTTTGCGCATGGGCTCCCGGACCGGAACATTCATTTTGAATTCAGTCATGCTCACTAACACGCACCCTTGAATAGCCAATCATACAGAAAAAAAGTGTGTTCTCTAAATAGCATTGAGAATAGCCTAATTATTGATTTATCTCTACTAAGAGCATTGATCATAGTGGTGTTAAATACACATGTACATATTATTCATCATGCCTGTACAACTAACCAGGCTGTTAGAATACTATAATCATTATGCTGAATGGAAACTTTTAAATTGTTGTCTTTATAAGATCAATAATCTGACACCATACACTGAAAAATTATCATTAATAACATCCTGAATTCTGATTTTAATTGTACTCGATAACATCCAATTTTAGTAAAAAGTTTTTGATGTATAATTGTATTTATTAATTCTAACACTAGTTGTTTTGTCTAGAGGTACCCTTTCAGTTTCAAACTTACAAACTAGAACAAGAATTTAAATAAGAATTGATGGCGTTTTAAAAATAACAAATGGTGCGTCCTTCATTGTTTGCCGTGGAGAGGTCATTTTCCCCAAAAGCGGTCAGCAAAAAATCACACTCACAACTCAGCATTGCATGGGCAGTTTGGGAAAACTAAATGGTTTTGAATGACATAAACTATATGTGAAAAAAATTCACCAACCTCACATAAATTACCATCTTATGTCCTAGATTATAAACACAGAAAAACACAACCTTTTTGCTGCTTTGCAAACCACAAAAACCTAAGCAATCAGCATCATCTGGCAGGCACTGCACAACAACTAAAACCTTTTCAACTTTCCCATGATGCACTGCAAAAATGCATCAGGCTCTCCTGGGCAAACTGTACCTGAGGGCATATTCTATTTTGAATTGGCCATATTTTTCTAGATCTTCATCTTAATGCAAAGAGAGAAGCATGATACCAAAGCAGCCTTTTGACAATTTGTACCTTCCAATGATTTTCCATTAGTTCACAAATAGTACCAATAGCGAAGGTTTCCATTCATACCAACACTGTCTTTCTTAAATATCAAAATAACCCACTTTTTAACATTTATTAAAACAGAATTACTCAGCAGTCCACAGCACGGTCAAGGCTATACAGCTACATGCAACAGACGCTGGTATTACGTTAACCTTACATAACTAATCAAGCAAACTGAATAATGATCAGTAAGCAACCTTGCTAGGAATTGATCCTGGAATTCCTTTGATCAAGACTAACCCAGCTCGGTAGCATATTTACACTTCATGCGCTATACTCATCATGCAGTAGTTAAGAATAGTGCTGGTTATATTTCCTATGGTTTCTAAATTTTAGGGGAGGATATTATTGCTTTGGATATTTATTTGTATTTTTTCTTGTACATTGAAAATGACTGTTTTTTCTGTCATGTTGTCTTTTAGCAGGCAAAATTTTCTATACTGAAACAAAAAGGAAAAAATGAGAGATTGAAAAAGGATGTTTTTATCATCTTTATCATACATTGTTAGAATTATTTTATGGAAGGGCACGTGTCACTTTAAACACTTCCTGCATGTTCATGTTTGAGTTTATTATGGGTAATCCATGATGACTGTGTCACACGTGTGCATTACAGTCTACTGTTTAATGAGTCCTATTCAATCAACACATTTAGGCTACACTGTCTACTATAACATAACGGAACATCCGATGTTTCTCGAGCCACAGTTATGCAAATTTAGTTTTACAGATGCAAAGTTTTGCATAAAATCAGAGTAATTATCTTGAGTTCACAAAAAGCAAACTACATCACAAACTTTAGAAAATATCACCTCTTTAAATTTATCAATGAAAAAGGTAAGTTTGTTCTTGGAGAAAAAAATTCCTTCTCCAGCCTATGCAGTTAATGATAAAAACCTACAAATTGTCATGATTTACGCAACTTGAATTACCATAGCCCATGTACAACGCAGCACTGGTTTATGGACCAAACAGTTTCTTAAAGCTGAACATTTTCTCCTTCCATTAGTGTGACATGATTGGTTAATCATATGTTGCCATTTTACAGGACAGCAAATCATATCCAATGGAAAAGACCAATTTATAGCATGTATTAGAGGTCAGAATAAGCGTAATACACAATCAAACCGGGTAACTACAACAAAAGGGGCACCAGGGTCCCCAATTGTTAAAGGTCCCCAGTTCGAAAGTATCAAAACCAATGAGAGCTGTTCCCAAAACATTTGTGTACAAACAATAAAGGGACAATTGGAGGTCCCAGATTAAATGTGTTTTACACAGCGCATCATTACTTGAGTGCTTCTCATGCACTATGTTCCATGAACAAATTAAAAACATTGTAAATAATGTACTATAGACTATGTTACATTTGTTACAGAGTGGTGACCTCGTACATTATAATGCATTTCCTGACGGGCAAGATGCTACACAGGCTCAATGGGAAAATTTATATTTTGTGTCATAATTTTCACATAAATTCAAAATTTACAAAAGCAACAGCTGTACAGCTTTTGAGATGTCCCCCCCCCCCCATTCTTCAAATCAAAAGTTGAGGAAAATCAGACAGTGTGATCTCCATAAAACATAAGATTTGTTGTATGCTTCCATTGAGCTGTGTACAAATGTGCCCGCCGGAAGTCCAGGCTCTGTGGCTCTTTTGTAAACATGTGATGTCACAGGTCACATCGTCTATACTTATTAATGTAATAATTGCATCACAGGATTCACGGATAAAGAATATTATTTTGGTTTTACACCGATAATTACTTTACACTCCCCTGTAATGTGTCTTAATGCCATACGTGATTTGAAACCGCCCACCACTCATGCTTTTTAACCTTTTAAGTAGAACCATTATCCTGTTTTTAAAGTGTACGTATTGAGCTTTACCTAGTTTTTTGTTTTTGTTTTCCTTTTGTATTTTACTGCCTGTTTGGTGGATTTTATGACATCGTGTATGTATTTACATACATGTATTTGTCAACCAGTTGGAGAGGAGAGCCTCTAGACAAAAACTGTGTTTCTTTATTCGGCAATCCATCAGGCTCCAGCTGGTTCACTTAACTCTTCCTCTGTGTTTTATTGTTTTTGTAGTTTTCTTTTAAATTAATGCTTATGCTATTTTGACTGTGTAAATGATTGCCCGAGAACTATGATAAATATTAAACTATCAAGAAATAAACCCCAAGGGAAACTGACTGGGTAAATCATAAATAATCAGGGTTGAACTAAAAAAAATGACAAGAGCGGGATTTGAACCAACGACCTCCCGATTAACGTGCCGGCGCTCTACCAACTGAGCCATCTAGCCCCATGTTGGCGATTTCCCTAATAAATGAGTAAATCATACATATAAAAAATGTATAAAATATAATATACACTTTCTGAATGCTGTGGACAAAAACAGCTGGGCCACCAACCAGTGTCCCTGACAAAAGCCAGTTAAAATCATGTAAAAAGAAGCAGGTACCATAAATAACTTAACTGTTGTAATAATCACATCATAACCCTGCTTTCCACACTGTTTTAAACAGCTTCAGAAGAGAAAGAAAACCACCACATAGTGTTTTAAGCCAGCTTTATGAGAACACAAAATATTATCCTGATAGTTAAAAGTTGATGTCTCTAAAGCATCCACTTGAGAGAGTTTCACTTTTCTATTGGGTAGACTTTTCTTCTTTCTATAGGCATTTTCTTTGACTGTAAAATGACCTCATAACCACCCACACATAGATTCTATTTTATTTGTTGGATGAGGTAGTACTTTGCATTGTATTCCACAGACACTTTATATGTCACAACATACTTCAGTTTGAAACGATTTCGAATAAAAAAAACATCTCATTACAAACAACACACCCACACTATATTTCAAGAGTCAACAAAACTACTCAGACAAAACATACCCTTAATTTATGAAATCTGAGTACAAGACGTCTGCATGAATTCATTCAAATTGCCAGAAAGAGCATTGACGTAGAACCCAAGTAAAATCTTGTCCATGGTGACTAACAATTCCCTTTGTTGAATTTCACAGAAATGTGTTCAACTGTTCAGAGTATATATTTAAATTAATTGTGAGAGAGTTGAGAAAAACAGGAAAATTTTCAGCACAAAATGTGAAAAATATATAAAATATTTTCTTGAATTCCAATATTAAATCATCTGAAATCTGGGTAAGATTGGGAGGAGGAAGGGAGAGAAATAACAAACTGGGTCTAGGCACACATGGATAATAGCAGTAATGGACAGAATAGACAGAAACTTGTTTATAATTTAAATTTAAAATAATAATAATAACATTCTTTTTATGAAATAGAGTTAAGTGAATATTCTAAGGTTAGGACATGAGTTTAACTTAAATAGACTACTAAGTTTACATATTATCCTCCAAGCCTCAGAAAAATGTTTCATCAAGAAATCTGTTAAGTGGAAACTGTACAACTTTGTTTCAGTAGTTGGACCTATAGCCAGCAATGTTTGGATTGGAATCTCACCGACTGACTATGGGAAGACAGGTGATTATGCAGAAAGCAATCTGTAACTGTATTAATGGATTGAAGGGCAAGGTGGGCAATGCATGATGAATCCCAGATAGCGATAGAGAGAGAAGAAGCAAGTGAGAGAGCTGATGTCACAAACAAATCACTAACAGCTCAGTTGTGACCTCAATGGGGAATACACAGGTGTTTGGTTCATATGGGAAAGTCAGTCAATTTAACCTCATTGCCAGTCTTTGCCTGTTGGTCGAATGTCATCAAGATTTTAAGTATTTTACCTTGAACATGTTTGTTTGTAAATTGTGGTTTCTCGCTTTGAAAAAATACATGTTAAGTTTCCATCGTCTTGTTAAATATAGTGTACGATAGAAGACTATCAAATCATGGAGTGGGATGGTCAAAGTGATGAATCTCACCCTGTATAACACAATTCACCTTTCCCTACCAAACAACCCCTCATCTATAATCCCACCCTGTAAAGATAATGGCCCCTCACCTATCCTCACCTTGTACAACACCCTCACCTATCATCACACTGTGCAACATCCCTCACCTGTCCTCATCCTGTACAACTTCTCTCACCTATCCCTCACCCTGTGCAACACCCCTCACCTATCATCACCCTGTGCAATACCCCTCACCTATCCTCACCCTGTAAAACATCCCTCACCTGTCCACACTCTCTATAACACCCCTCACCTATCCTCACCGTGTATAACATCCCTCACCTATCCTAACCCTGTGCAATACCCCTCACCTATCCTCACCCTGTATAACATCCCTCACCTATCCTAACCCTGTGCAATACCCCTCACTTATCCTCACCCTGTGCAACACCCCTCACCTATCCTCACCCTGTATAACATCACTCACCTATCCTCACCCTGTGCAACACCCCTCAACTATCCTCACCCTGTAATACATCCCTCACCTGTTCACACTCTCTAAAACACCCCTCACCTATCCCCACTCTCTAAAACACCCCTTAACTATCCTCACTTTGTAAAACATCCCTCACCTGTCCACACCCCTCACCTATCCCCACCCTATACAACACCCCTCACATTTCCCCACCCAACACCCCCCTTCACATATAATCACACCCTGTAAAGATATTGGCCCCTCACCAATCCACCCTATCCCTATACAAAACCCCTCACCTATCCTCACCTTGTGCAACACCCCTCAACTGTCCCAACCTTGTACAAGACCCCTCACCTATCCTCCCTGTATAATAAAGCTACCCAGTCATCTGACATTCCTTCCCTTGCAGTAACACATGGATGGTATCATTGCTTGTGGTACTAGTCTTTATATCATAATATAGCAAAATCACATGATATATGAGATTGTATTGTAGCACTAGCAAAGCTTTATGTGTTATTTTTTTTAATAATTGTGAAAAAACCATGGCAAACTAGGGGGGGGGGGCTACATCTAACCCTAAGCCATCCTCCATCATCTCGATGCTTCCTCCTACATTACAATCGCATCCTCCGACACGAACAAGCAATCATAGTAGAGGTCATGCAATGCATCACTAGTGTATACTACTGCAGCTGTACAAACCACACAGCTGCAGTAGACATGGACACGCAACTAACCCACACACACTGGGTCGTTAGCCTCATGTCCCAAGCACCATCTTCTGAACACAATGTCTACACTTGCATCTCTTCAATGCATTTAATCTCAAGATGAAGAAGTTCATTTGCTTACCTTTGATCTTCGGTGAAAGTCCGGCAAATCATCCACGGGATATACATCTAAATTTGAGATAATTATACGTGTAGACCGAATCCTCGCCTCCCAATTAATGCAGAAAGTAGTACTAAGCCACCACGAACGAATACGTGTAGTATTGCCAATTGTACAGAACTAGCTGTCACATTGATTGAACCCGTCCATATTAAAACAGGGGAAAACTATAAAATACAGCTATAGTATTCTTTCGTTCACTTAGTTTTAATTTTCCAAACACAAACCTGACGCAGCTAGGATCATCAATACTATTTTCATTTGTAGAAAAGTGTACACTGGCTCTTTAATTTCTTCGTATTGGTTGCTTATATAATTATAATTATATGAACTGACATACCCCAGGAAAAATGGAATATTCATCAACGACGAGTAGTGTGTGGTGGTTATGTAGCAACAACACAGTTTCTCGATTCTGCGATTTTCCCTCCAACCTGATTATAATTATGAGAGAACCAAATTGTATTGAAACTATTGATTTTTCATAATGTATTTCACACACCTCGTAAAAATGAGTCTACCAAGAAGGAAGACTATTTAATATGCAGACTCCAATGTTTCTGTTTACTTTCCGACGAAAATTTACTGTGTGGAAAGCAGAATAAACAAATTGCTCACGTTTATAATATGGGCATAACGAAAACTGTTGTTGTTTTATGTATTAGATCAAGTTCAATGACATAAAACACCAATATGATCATATTCCGTCTCCAAAAACATTATTTCCTAACGTCTGTTCTGTAAATGCTCATATTGTTTTGGTGAGTGATTTTATAGTAACATCTTGGGTTTTCAAGGTTTGTCTAAAGACAAAGCCATCTTCTGTAATATGATCACTTCGTACTCCGCCCTGCCTGACTCAAACCATACGTCGGTATGGTCGTTGACTTGAAAAACTCTTTGGAACATGAACCCATGATATTTTTTTCCCAGCTAAACATAGATTTTCTTTAAAAAAAATAATAATACTGAAACATCCAGAGGGACGATCAACACTGTGCATAATTGCCCGGATACTTCACTTAACTCTAGGTTGAAAAAATGTCGTGCATTCCCGGATATCGTTCGAGAAATATAAATCAAAAAATTCAATTAATGAGCTGTTGTGCTTGCCAGCTATACACACCCTTCGGGTGCGTTTTCATCAACCAAAAGGAGGATGCTTTGCGAGATATCCCAAGTCATTCGTCAGCTTTAGGGTTTATTGGTTATGGAAATGAGCGGTGTTGTTCGTCTGGGTCTAATCAAAGATGAGGCACAACCGCCAGAGAAGAAGGTATCAAGTGACGAGGTGGGGTGGACGGAGATTGAATCACACCGTGGTTAATCTCGGATGTTCCTCGGTGTTTGGTTGAATGGATGGAGACAGAACATGGTGAAACAGGTGCCACGATGATGATGGGGTCCCCAGTCAAAAAGAAGACCCCAAGAAGTGAAGGAGATCGACATTTTCATTACATATCAAAATTTAAGAATTTCAAAGTAACTTCTAGAAAAATCACTGAAAATATTCGTATTTTAGCACAACGCTCAATTCTCCAAGTTCCCTTTACTTAAAAACACACAAAGGTCCTCAATCAAGAAATGTTGTGCCAAAGACGGTCAAAAATAGAAAACGGCTTAACTAACCATTTACAAAACAGTAGTTAATTAAAGTAATGTATTGTACTGATGCTTCCGATGCCATCTGAAATCTATAATGGGAGCAACGATCTGCAACGAAATTGCTTTAGGCTTTTACTTGTTTTGAAATATAAACCTATTTTCGCTGTGCCTATGGATGTGCATTTGGTTTCAGTTTTGTTAGTGTGTGGAAAAAGGTAGCAGGCATTTTCAATTGAATATGCATTTATTTTGGGGGGGTTTAATATAGACTCAGTAATTGCTGACTCAACTATAGGATCCTTCAGTCAATTATGTTTGAAAAAACAACAACAGCGGTTTCAAAGATACATGTGCACTCCTGTTGGGATTCGAATGAATACATTACTAGTTTATTTTGCAGTTTAAGTGAATGCAAACTTTGGGAAAAGATGTTATGGCTTCCGACTGGCACCCCAAACAAAGATATTGACAGAATAGAGAGACTGCCAAAATAAGGGCTAGATAGCTCAAATGGTAGAGCGCCGGTACAATAATCCGAAAGGTTGCAGGTTCACGTCCCGCGCTAGTCAATTTGTCTTTGTTCAATCCAACATTATAAAAATAATAATAATAATATTAATAATAATAATGATAATAAATAACGGCCCAGACGGACGAAATGGTACGATTTGTTGAAGAGAAAATTGTGGAGACCAACCAGGTCAAGATCATCTTGGCCTTCAACAATCAGACTGATCTTGTTATAGAACAGCGTCTGGATGTTGTAGTCCTAGATGAGATGAAGAAGATGTGTCATCTCATTGACATATCTATGCCGGGTGGTATAAGGTATAGCTTTGAAGGAGATGGAAAAGATCCAGAAGTACCAAGACCTGGCCAGGTAACTTCGTGGGATTTGGCAGGTGAAAGCCAGAGTAGTCCCTGTGGTTGTTGGAGCACTTGGCACCATTCCGAATGAGAGAAGCATCAAATAGTACGACTGTGAGGGTACATCTGCTCCAAAAAGGTGGTGCTTCTAGGAGCAGCGAGATTCCTGCGAAAAACCCTTGAAATCTAGGGCTACGGGACGTAGCCTGACTGGAGGAGTTACCGGCACAAATGAAAGTATGATCTTTTTTTTAAACATGCTCTGATAAAATGAAATAATAATCATATTGTGAGTAAATAAATGTGCAATTCTAAATTTAATGCTATCAAGACATGGGCCATGTCTTTGATGAGATACTGTGCAGTTATTTTTGAGTGGACTAAGGAAGATCTAGATGTAGGGCAAGAAAACTGAAGTCCATGCATGGCATGTTACATCCGCGGTCGAATGTCAGCAGACTTTATCTCCTGAGGTCAATGGGCGGAAGGGGGATACTGAGCGTGTCTGACAGTGTCACCATAGAGCGAAAGAGCTTGCAACTTTATGTCACGAGCACCGAGAGAACCTGTTGAAAATTACGCAAAACTACACGAAGGCAGATGAAGTTGGGGTGAAGGCTGTAAAGAGGGCAAGTACAAAGGAAGTATACCAAGATGGGGGGAACAAGCCAATTGTGGCCGGTTCTAAGAAGTGGCAAGCTGTAAGTCCTGGAATTGTTTAAAGAGAGGAGAAATGAAGAATGAAACCGAGGGCTTACTGCGGCACAAGACCAGTCTATATGAAGACGAGAATAGACAAAGCAAACGTCTCTCCTTTGGTAGATGTGTAATAAGCGAATGTGGTATGATGGCCCAGACGGAGCACAAAGGAGGAACACATGACAAGTTAGCCAAGGTGATTCAGTGGGATCTGTGTAAAGAAGAGTGGTGTCCAAGTGCTTGACCAACCAGCTTCAACAATCAGACTGAGATCATGACTGTAAACAAAAGTAGACGTCTGGATTCTGCAGTCATGGATAAGACGTAGAAGATGTGTCATTTCATTTACATAGCTGTGCCGGAGGATAAAAGGGTCAAAGGAGAACGAAAAGATCCAGAAGTACCAAGAATTGGTCAGGGAACTTCGTAAGTAGGCCCTGGTGAAGGTTGGAGAAATTTGCACCATTCCGAAGGCACTGCATAACCATCTAGAATCAGATTGGCACAACTGTGAGGGTGGATCTACTTCAGATGGCGGCACTCTTTTGTCAACAGTGAGGATCCTGCGAAAGACACTCAAGATCAAAGGCTCCAGCACGTAGCCCGACTCAATGGTTTATTTAGACAAAGGAAATGGTGATATTTATTTTGCATACTGTGATATCATGAAAAAATAATATAATATATTACAAATATTAACATGTATTTATTATGCGCTTTTAAAAACGGTATTTCTAAAAATGCCGTACATCACTACCCCTTTTCAGTGAGCCCTAAGCATTCCTCAAAATCATCTCAACTCCTTAGGAGTATTCAGCATCTGCACCAAATGGGTGCACAATCATCACACCAATAACCCATATAATACCCTATCAGGTTACCCATTTATTCCTTGGTGATGAAAAGCAGTTACAGTGAAGTGTTTTGCTCACGGCAAAAGTGTCACGATCGGGACTCGAACCCACACTCTGATGATGACTCAGCTAGCAGGACTTGAGTTTGTGCGCAAGACCGCTCGGGCACTTCATGATTCTCGCACCAACGCGTTTTATTTTTCACACGGAGAAGGGAGGTTACACGCAGCTGTAACTTTAAATTACTTCTTGTCAGTATACAATTGTAGTTACTTTTTTTAAATCAAAAGTGACAAAGCATTTATGACGTTTGTATTGAGTCTTATAAGTTTATCTTCCCTCATTCACAAAGCTCAATAATAATCCTCAAAGGCACAACAAACAGAGGTCCCTAGCTAGTGATCCCCAAGCTATAGTGATTTAGTATTCCCAATCATTACTGTTACAGGATTACAAGATCTCTTTCACATGGTATTGTGACGTATTTGAAGGAGGGTGACGTCGTGTACTGCCCTGAAATCGAAGAGTTTGTGTGGTGACATGAAGGAAGCAAGTGTTTTCATCATGATGGAGGAAAAAGAGGCGTGTAGAATCCCTGGTTTAAAAAGAAGATTCGGATGCGTTTTGAAACGTTTAGCGATTCTCAACGTGTGACCCGGGACCGTTCCTCGCTATAGGCACGTCTGGTCGCTGGATCAATACTGGCATGAAAGGATAAAGATTTGTAATGTCTTTAAGGGCGCAATGCATTTTGCTTAAACTTCAATCAATGGTAATCACGTACAAATGAATATATAACAGCTCTTAAGTTAAAACAACGTTTGGGGTATTTCTTAAATTTGTGCTCCATGGGAAGTCTGCAGATAATGTAAACCTTCAACTTTGTAATACTTTTAGTATCATGATATGCCAGTTATATATCATCCTCTATTAAACAAACTTGACTAAAGGGTTATCGTGCTGAAGACCCATTAACAATAAGGTCATCCACAAAACAGTTACGGTGACCTTCTATTAATTCAAATCTTTAACTTAATGTATGAAAGCTTCATCAGAAGCGAGTTTATTTAAAAACAAAACACATAGTAACTGATTTGTGGATTGAAAATATTGTTGCAAGCCACTGGCATATAAGATAGCATCAATCGCACGCTACACATTCAACACATTCTAAGTGTCGTTTTTCTTGGGGGGGGGTAGGCCTACTTCTAAATCGCTTCCGCCAAGAGTAAAAATCGATACCAGAATTTACCTCAAACCTGATTAATAAAAACTGAAAAAAGATACCAAAATGTACCGAGGAGAACTCTTATCATATTTATGTTGTCATCCTGATTAGCTTGACAGTTTTCTGTCCCACAGAGAGAAGCATTGGCTATTGCATGCCTCGACCGGTTGTAGCGCTATTGCATGCCTCGACCGGTTGTAGCGCTATCGCATGCCTCGACCGGTTGTAGCGCTATTGCATGCCTCGACCGGTTGTAGCGCTATTGCATGCCTCGACCGGTTGTAGCGCTATTGCATGCCTCGACCGGTTGTAGCGCTGGAAAGTCGTCCGATGAATGGGGTGGTTTATTAGCGCAATGGCAAGGCGACGTAAAATGGCGGGATGGCAATGAGTTAAGCCAGTTAAATCTGAAAATGTAATTAATATATGAAAATGTCATCAAGATGTGTTTTTATGGAGAATTTCATGATGCGTCAAAGTGTGCGTGTGTGAATATATTGCTTTAATTATTTTGCTCATTCCGTGTAAGGAATTAAATCACAAAATGCGTTCTTCGGGCCCAAGGAGATTCTGAACACTGCCCGCGATCTCCAGAAATCACGACCTTGACCTCATCATCATGTTTTTATTCTTATTAAAAACACAATAACCCAAAATATGATTGAAACCAATGCAGCCGCGAGGATTAATTGTCGGAGACGAAGGCCACGCCCACGAACTCTTCAGATGTCTGAGAGGAGGCGAAAATAAATATCATGGTCAAAATCCATTGTAGTATACACATTGGGATTATATGAGTATTTAAACAAAGAAATGTTATTACTGTACTTTGTTGTAGATGCATCCGTACTTTAAGATGTCCTGCTTTTACGAAGGTGTGAGCAACGCGCGGCACTGCGTTATGTCATCAATAATTGTGTAATCGTGCAGTACTTCGTTCAACAGAAAGCGGCGCCAAAGTTGTCGTGCCTTGTTATCATTCAAAATAAAAACATCCTTAACAAGAGCACTAGCCCATTGGGACTGCTTTTGAGGATTTTCAAGCGTATATTATATTGTAAATATGTATATCCTGCGGAAAGTATTTTGTGTGAAAATAGCACTCAGTAAAATGAAGCGTAGGCACCAGCAATTGAGGAAGTATTTACGTGGGAGTGTTTTTGTTGTATCTCTATGATTCCAAACCGAACAGTGATGATGATTCCCCAGGAAATGTCACAGAATGTCGCCGTCTTTCAACCGAAACTCATTATAAAAGTCCCGCCGAGATAAATGAGCTACATGCTATTCTCAGTTTCACCCCCCCCCCCCTTCCGCCATGAAATTGCCATACGAAGATGGGAAATTGGTAGGCCTTTATTGGTTACCGGTACTCGTCACGTCACACTGTCTCAACACGACCCAGAACAAGAATCATCCTGAGCACATTGCAATAATGATAAAATCATATTTCGGAAAAAATGTAAGGTTTTACCATTTTATGTTCTATTACATGTTTCAACTGTAACAAATCTGTTTATATGATGTAAATTCAAGAACTACATTTTAAACATAAACAGATTTGAAGTAATTTGTTAGAAGAAAGAAGATGTGAATACATGTTTTAGTCTTACAGCTGAAACTGTACAACCGCTTTAATATTACAAAGTACAGATGCCCAGATTTGAAACACAAGTAATCACTGCAGCATGCTTAAATATGCCTTAGTACTAGACACGCTTAAAGTAACCCAGAAGGCACATCAATAATTCACTTCGAAAGCTACATCTCCTGCTCAAGTCTCCTGTAATGTACATTCCTCTCCGCTGGTAATCCTTCATTACCATCAATTATTTATCAAACAATTTACCTTCCCCATCTCTGGGAGTAGACACATAAATTCAGACTCATTGAGTATGTATTACACTTCATGCTGTGTAAATCTTAACTCCCCTGGTGTGTTTGCTGTCTGTTTCTTTCATTTATATATATATATATATACATATATATAAATATTTATATATGTATATTTTTAATTCAGGTTTTACAACTGTTCTTAAATTTAGGAAATCATGGCACCATTATTATTTAGAATAATACTGGAGAAGGTCTCCTGTTTACATAGAAAGAGATCACATTATTTGTTGTTTCCCCTTTTAACGAAGTGTTGCTTGGTTATCCAGTTTTAAAATAACAGTTGAGGTTCCCTGTGTACACAAACAAAATAACAATTGAGGTTTCCTGTGTAAACAAACAAAATAACATTTGAGGTTTCCTGTGTAAACAAACAAAATAACATTTGAGGTTCCCTGTGTACACAAACAAAATAACATTTGAGGTTCCCTGTGTACACAAACAAAGTAACAATTGAGGTTTCCTGTGTTCATAAACAAAATAACAATTGATGTTTCTTGTGTAAACAAACAAAATAACATTTGAGGTTTCCTGTGTAAACAAACAAAACAATGTTTAATAAGAGGTTCTAAATAAAACTGTCTTACTCCACTGCAAATCATAAATGTGTTTAAATCTAGGTTGAAAATAATCATGAATTCCATGGGAAGATTTATAATGGGAGGGGCTGAGAGTGATTTACCAAATGTTACTGATCCAGTTTATCATCAGTCATTTTATCAGCTGGTGCTACATTAATGTTGCTGTGGTGGAGGGGTGGGTTAGAGATGGAGAATGTACCCCCTCCATGACTATCTATGACACATGACCCTTTCTATTCATTAACATGGGCGGCTATTGTAATGTACTCACTCCAATTTTTCCAATTGTTCAACATTTTGAATTGCATGTACATGGTTTGATGAGAGAATTTCAACTCTTTCCTCACAGAATTGATTCTCTTTTTTATCCCTTTCCTTTCAATATGATTTTCACCCCCCAAAAAAACAAAATCTTAAAATACATAATCAATAAAATTATCGAATTTTGTTAATTCTTTGAACTGCTCCGTTTTCAAATGTTTCTACTGGAAGTCAATTGTGTACCATCCTTGAAAATTATCGTAAACTACACTCATTCAGTATTCGCACCCAATTAATGAACAGTAAAGTAAACACTTTATCTAAATACTAAAACCAGTTTACCAGTAATTTTAGTTTTAACAAATTTTGACTCAATGACATTACATGTACTGTAACTAAGCAACTAACATTTTTCAAGATGTCATTATGGCAATACCCTCTAAATATTGACACCAACAAAAATGTCATTTCATAAAAACTGCAACGATATGTTATATGGCACCTTAATCAAGTAACTAGGATATTTGTGCTACATAAGCAAACAAATATATATAGTAATACATATATTATTGTTATGCTATTATTACGATTTTGACAAAATAGGGAGTCAACATTAGGGCTAGATAGCTCAGTTGGTAGAGCGCCAACACGTTAATCCAGAGGTCGAAGGTTAAAGTCCCAATCTAGTCAAATTTTCTTTGTTCAACCCCAATTAATCATTACTATTATTATAACAATGTGAGAAAGACATTGCGAAAAAGATACCCAGTACTGAAAAAGTATTGTTTCTTACTTATGGTCCTCAGCTATTCTTGAAAGCCATGGGAAGAAGATCAACTTCTGGATAACCATGGACGAGAAGAAGCAGTGTCACCATGGCAATGAATGGTACAAATAACAACCACTGAAGCTCATCAATGAGTTTAACGTGGAAACTGGAGAAGAAGAATGAAGTGTAGTAATGTTATTTGGATGGTATATCAACATTCTTGTAATTGGTAAATTAATTCAAACCATATAGTTTTCAACAAACTTATCTTTAAACTGAAACTGGTAAAAGTCTCACTGAAATGGGTGTTCAAGACCAAAATGTTAGGCATCTTGTTTATCTGGCATTCACTAATTATTTAGATTCTGAAATCATTGGATTCCAATAAAACTAGATTTTATTTCCCCTGTATAGAACGAGGCTCAATGATCAATTTCAAAAAGCCTGTAGGCAGCCATTTTCTGCTTATGGTGCAGCCCTTAGTACAGTTTTACTTTCATAACCACTCACTGCCAAAGCAAATGGACAAGGTTCTGCTAAATGGTTTTGTTTTTCTACATCAATCAATCACTATGAAATGTAACCCTGTAAAACTATACCTTCAAAACTGTCAGTAATTATTCAAAAGCATCAAGTTGGTTCCAGAGAACCATTCCCACTTGGACCACCCTCTCGAAACTTGTTTAAAAACTCAAGCTGTGTGACACTGTTTTCTCAACAAAATAATTACATCTTTTTAGAGTGACATTTTCTCAGTTTGGTGAAATGTACATGTACTTCACCCAAAAGCTCATGTAGTAGCCTACCCTACTATTATGCCACTTTTCAGATTTAAATGTATTGTTTGTAAGCATTTGAAAACAGCACAACGTTGGCACTTCTAACACATTTTTGATGTACTAATTTTATATGTAAATTGAACTTCAAATGGTAGCTAAATGATACATGTTATGGAGGTCCAAATCTCCATTTTAAAGACAAAACACGGGATTGGTAATTATGACAAATAGATTAGCTGCAATGTGAAAGTTCACTGATTATTTAGTATATATACAAGTAATAGGTCTGTTATGAACATATATACATGTTTTATGTACAAAATCCCTGACTAAACATAAACCGTTTTTTATTGTTTTCTCTAAAACAAGACACAGTTTGATTGCAGTGGAGTAACTAAGAAAAGCTGCAACCCCCTTCCAATTGATGTAAGTGCCCCTTCCCCTTTTGAGAAAAAATAAGGCTCAAAGTAG
Organism: Pycnopodia helianthoides; assembly: GCA_032158295.1. Classification (NCBI taxonomy): domain Eukaryota; kingdom Metazoa; phylum Echinodermata; class Asteroidea; order Forcipulatida; family Asteriidae; genus Pycnopodia; species Pycnopodia helianthoides. The sequence goes on from CM063243.1 coordinate 36,239,214, forward strand.
TAATTTCAATCTAAAAAACAAACAAAAATTATTCTTTTTACACAAAGAGAGTGCTGAAATGAGACTTACTTAATCACTTCACGTCAGATGACGTTTACACTTGCAAAGGTTTTCTGGACTGGCTTACTGTGGACAGTTTATTACAACCCAAACAACTTCCGAGCGACCTCATTTTTTTGCTAGCAACTGGAGGGCTTGTTGAAATATCTACCTGGACATTCCATTGTGTAGCGCACACAGGCATGCACCTACTACTTTGTTTTACTCGTACAAAGAAGGACACCGGGTATTGGAAAACATGCTCGTAATATCCTTTTTCCAAAAGTTGTTATGTAACCCCCAGTTCCAGACATTTGTCCAATTATGGCATACAAGAATAGACAGGCTGCCACTATTGTTTATCATTGGTCAAGATTTGTTAACTGGTCAAGATTTTAAGGCTTCCTTTTGATTATTGGTATGGAACTTAGTTAACTTGTCAAGATTTTAAGGTTTCCTCTTGATCATTGGCATGGAGCCTAGCTGTTAAGCCATGATGAATAATTTGTGTGGATGCTGTGAAGTAATTAACTAGCCACATTGCCCACTTGGACATAATTTTTTAGCTGGTGGACCATTGTCAATGGATAACTCAGTTGTTTTTTGTAAGAAGTCTAAATCTAAAATTGTTTAAATAAAGAATTTACAGAAAGGCTTTTTCAAACTGTGATAATTATGAGGGACATATACTCTGAGCAAATAAGAGAAAAGGGAGCAGTTATTCCAATACACATAAAAAAAACTGCTTTGTTGTGGGGACTTCTATTGAGTCACGGTTGGCTGCATTTCACTTCCCTGTATTGATTTATACACTGGTAATATTTCCAATGTCACAAGCATGCTTCAGCGAATTGCTAATTTCATCCCTGAACACACCAGACAATGGAACACCACAGTGGCACCAGAATAATGAGAATCCCAAATCATCAATTACAGGACCAAGGTTATTGTCTTAGTTACTTACGCTGACCAAATATTTAGATAAATCTTTCAATCTCTCCATATAGAAAAAAGAAGGAAAAAATAAAGGTTTTGAAATTGGAAATTTGTTTCAACACAATGAATTTAAACTTTTGAGTTTTTAAACATCTATTTAAATATATTTATTTATTATTATAGCTATCTAGATATCTGCATGACTTAAGTTATTTTTTACAATGAATGTGGAATAATCATTGCTTGATTGAACAGACACCATTGGTTTTATTTAGGAAGCTAGAAATTGCCCCAATGTACATATTTGTATACCTTCTTCTATGAGTAATCTGATCTGACAAGTAATCACCTACGAGACACATTTGTCTCGAAATTCCTACTTAAAATCATTTTTTTCATTAGATCAGGCAGTATTTTCAAATATTGTTGCAGAAAAACAAGGTGCTAAGGAAAAATACTCAATTGACCTTTCTATGCATTGCTTGATCAACATCATACGGCACAGCAGGCAACCCAACTAAGATGGCCACAGTGCTAAATATCTTTTTTGTTGACATACTTTGGCCCCCATATCCTTAAATTGATTAAATTCTGGTGCACTATTTTCGCCCAAATTTGTTGTGTGCACCTTTTGCATGAAAAGGAGACTTTTCTAAATAATAAATGTTTTAAATGAATAACAAATTTCCTTTTGCACTGTTGGTTGCCAATAGATTACTATGATACCACAAGAGAAAGGTTTCAAAGCTTTATAGGCAGAACGAAGGTTTTGAATGCAACAACTGCTACATTGCATCTGTTTATACTAACTGCAACATTGCTCCCGAAACAAAAATTATAAGCCAATTGACGTACTCAACTATGATTGTGGTTTGTTTTGAGGCTACTACAACCGCATGTTTTTATTGTATATTTTGCGCTATTAGAGATAGCTCATTTGGTAGCGCGCTGGCACGTTATTCTGGAGGTCGCAGATTCAAATTCTGCTCTAGTAAATTTTTCTTTGTTCACCCCAAAATAATTAAAAGTTGCATCCCCTTAAAGTGACTCTTCTCCTGCCGCTTCCAGGTTGTATTGTAAACTTGGGTCTGATTGCTGGTTATACGGCAGTTACAGGTTTGAATGGCCAATAACAGGCACCCCTGAACAAAGATATTGACAAAATAGGGAGACCACCAACATTAGGGCTAGATAGCTCAGTTGGTAGAGCACCAGCACGTTAATCTCTCTCCATCCAACCAAAAATAATATTTGAATATGTCAGGTTTTTGTGGCTTCTTGATGAAATCTTTTATACAAACAAAGCTTACCTTACAGCAAAAGAGTCTCTGAATAGTTGGCCATGATTATTAGTCAAATGAACACAAACTAGTGATCTGATTGGTCGGTTGGGTGTTGCTATTCGTAGCCTGTGTTGTCCGATACCCAAAGTAGTTTGAGGAAATAAGATAATATTTCCAGATACAATCTGAATAAAAGAAGCAAAACTAGAAACTCAATTTTTGTAACATCACCTAAAAAAAGTAATGACTAGGCTTCATTGACTAAATGTCTGCAAATTTGCAATTGCTTGTTTTTATGTACCAAATTATAAATGGCTCTTCACCAGAATACCTTTCCTTTGACATATTGTTTTCTAAAACATCCAAACAATTCTCATCACTATATTCTTTCATCAGATGATCATAACAAGGCTCTATATTCCTAAAGTATACTGGTCCATTGGTGCTAAAGCCTTTACAGTTGCAGGACCTCGGCTGTGGAATATGCATCCACTTTCCATTTAGAGAAGTTGTTTCTCTTCATGTTTTCAAGAAACTGTTAAAAATAAATCTGTTTTAAACCTTAACACATTGTTTATTTTGTCTTCTTGTTCTGTAGCATATTTGCATCTTATATTCATGTCTTATGGCAGTAGTTTGTTATGATGCTTTAACTCATTAGTGAATATGCATGGTATAAATGATGTATGTATGTATGTTTGTGTTAACTATTACAAATAAGCTTTGCATGCACAACCATGTGTAAATCTCTTTCGAAAGGAGTGTTGAAGAGGGCCGTTGGTACTTTGGTGCCAGAAGGGTACAGGTTTGATGAGTTTGGCGTTGTTCCAGGCAATGTGGTGATCTTGCTCATATGAATGTTTATCATGGCTGACTTGTCCACATGTTTTTCTTTGACATGTGCTTGGTATTCTTTGATTGCTGTAGATATGTTTTGGTTGGTCTCTCCAATGTATACCTTACAGCATTCGGAGGTACATGTATACAGTAGACACTGGCCCTGTCTACCTTGTCTTTGTGTGTTTGTTGTCTGACTTTAAACTTGTTAGGCGTAGTGTGGTACATGAAGTTATTAACTTGTACTTGGCTGAATATACATTTTAAGTTGTGTGATGCCATGCTTTATACTCCCATGAACAAATCTGATAGAGATCCCTTGGCGGTCCCAGCAGTTTGGGCAAAGTACTGGTTCTTCCAAGCAAGTGGAGAAAATACAAGTGAAAAGCAGGTCATGAATCTGTTCTGCATTGAGGCTTGTGTGGTCTCTTATGAAACAGTAAGCATAGAGACGTTGCTTGGGGATGAGGCGTGCCTCTTTGGTGAGTGGGTGGTTGGTGCAGAAAGAAACTACATGAACAATTTTTCATGAGATTAGAACCTTTGGTTTAAGGTCTAAGATGGGATTAAAACCTTTGGTTTAAGTTCTAAAATGGGATTAGAACTTTGGTTGTTTAAGTTCTAAGATAGGATTAACCTAAATGATGAACCTAAAAGAGATCATCACACAAAGTTGCTCTACACAGAAATCTTGCTTAGCAATAATAGATTACTAGATAAAACAAATTACATGTAATTTTTGTGACTGACTCCAGTTTGTTTGATGTGTAACAGGTTAATTCTTAAAGAAAGTTTTTATCTTAACAGTAAGAAATGAATTCCTGGTAGTATAATGTACAAAGGTAAAACAGTCACTTTTTTTTACTTACCTGAACTTTATAAGAAATTTCTTTTCCTGCTTTTATCGTGTTATCAAAAATATCAAAATTCACGACAAAACTTCTTCCAGACACATAACCCAACTTCTTCGTTTCATCAGCAAATCTCACACCAAACTTTTGGGGAAATTTAATGGGAAAAAAAGTGTTTATATTAATCAGATAATAACAATGGTGATGATAATGATAATGACAATGATAGAATGAAGACTCATATTGGATTCCATCATATTGATAAAAGAGTTTTAGATACCTAGAGGTGAACACACGATGGAGGTTTAAATTCACCACACTGAATGAAGATGTGGTGATGACATCGAAAGCTACGTTGCTGCACTACCATCGATTCCAAAAAGGTATCTAAAACTCTTTTAATGACAATGATGACAATAATAATTACAAAAACAAACAACAACGACGACGACAACAACAATAGTAATAACAATAATAACAAAACTAGACTTATAGTGTTTGTGAAAACAAACACTAGGTGTTCGGGTATCGCTGGGGTCAGTGTTGTGTCAACGCGTGAGCTATTTCATTAAGTTGAAGTTTGGTGCTATTACTGTTTTGTGGTGTGCCTAACAAGCTACATACTTTAGCAAAAGTCTAAAAAAGCACACGATCAAAAGACAGACATTTGATTGTTAGCGAGGTTTGCATGGACGGCTGTTTTAGAGACTAACAAAGCTTTTGCCAAAACCAGGTTGCGTGAACCTTGAACAGAGATTAGAGTGTTTGGACTTTGACCGGTTGTGGTCAATAGTGTGAAAAGCCGCTCACAATGTAACTAGTATTCGTCACGCATTGTGTGTGTTTTCAGTGCATTTATTTTCCCGCGGTTTAACAGCGGGTCAATGCATACCCGATTTGAACCGGAAGTGAAGGTCAAATAGGTAACATCTCTGTGGCAAAGTTTGAGAACGCTTATGGACCAACAACATGATGTAAAATTTGTGAGTAGTGTGTGTGTAAAAAGTATGAATATTTCCTAAAGTATGAAATTTGAAATTTTTAACTTCCGGTTTGAACAGGAAGTCGAGGTCAAATAGTGTAACACTTTGTGTAGTAATTGCTACATTTTTCAAGACCTCTCCGATGATGTATAGATTGAATTAATAGCTAAAGTACTTCTTGAGTTATGAATTTTTATAGTATTAAAGTTTGATTTACTGTATTTTGACACATGATGACGTCATCATGACGTCACAACTACCTGATGGAGGTTGTATTACGGTCCTAACATGGTGTTAATTTGAAGGTGATCTGATATACAGAAGTTAATGTTTTACCGGGAAAGTGTTTTTTTAAAGAATTACACAGAGGCAAACTTTGACCTTCCGGTACGACCGGAAGTAAAGGTCATGTGAATTTGGCGTTAACTTGTTAAATGTTGCACATGTCTTGATCTATCATATGCCCAAATATGAATACTGTAGCTATATTATTCAGAAACATGCATGTATTGGCATGAGGTCACTTTTTTAACTTAAATTGCTTGTAACTCGACATCTGGTGACGTCATAATGACGTCACCAGGTTTTGACTCTTAATAAATATGTGTAAAGTTAAAAGGTTGTGTGAGCGTGGGAAGTGTGCTTTTGTTAGGGGACAATCGCGAGAGATAAGAAGAAGAAGAAGAAATATTAAAAAAACAAAAAAAACAAAAACGGAACAAAAACAAAAGGTGTTCCGGGCGGAGTGCCCGAACATCTAATAATAATACACAGTTCTTATCAATCAACTTTATCTAAGCCTTATGAGTGTCAAAGTGCTTATTAGTTTATGACAGGTTAACAGAGAGCTATGTGTAGCTTCTTACATCCACAACAGGTTGTCATGTTTCTTCACAAATAAAAACGCAACACTGTTAATTATTAAAACAAAGCCATGGCTGGCACCTATAGCCCTTTTTTTTTAATAGACTTGATATTTAATTATTGTTTGGTAGTTACAAATTGTGTACATCCTCCTTCAAATGAAAGAGAACTGAAAAAAAATCACCGGTTAATACTTATTAATACTCATGCTGCCCAGAAATTCATAGGATGACCTTCAAGTACATGTTGCATCTACTGTCCTGAAAGCACCCTGTCCACACTACTGGCTAGACAATCTATACTGACTAGACATTGTACAGACAGCCTCCACTCTCAGTTGCCTTTACAAGTCACATTCTATTCAACCAATTCTATAAAAAAGAATTTTCTGTTCTGTCAGTGCTGGCCATAATATTCAATGACAAACTAATATTCTGACTATTTGCTACCTCCTGTCAGTTCTGGCCAGACTAATATTCTGACTATTTGCTACCTCCTGTCAGTTCTGGCCAGACTAATATTCTGACTATTTGCTACCTCCTGTCAGTTCTGGCCAGACTAATATTCTGACTATTTGCTACCTCCTGTCAGTTCTGGCCAGACTAACATTCTGACTATTTGCTACCTCCTGTCAGTTCTGGCCAGACTAATATTCTGACTATTTGCTACCTCCTGTTAGTTCTGGCCAGACTAATATTCTGACTATTTGCTACCTCCTGTCAGTTCTGGCCAGACTAATATTCTGACTATTTGCTGCCTCCTGTCAGTTCTGGCCAGATATTCAATGACAGACTAACATTCTGACTATTTGCTACCTCCTGTCAGTTCTGGCCATATATTCAATGAAAGACTAACATTCTGACTACTTGCTACCTCCTGTCAGTTCTGGCCATATATTCAATGACAGACTAACATTCTGACTACTTGCTACCTCCTGTCAGTTCTGGCCATATATTCAATGACAGACTAACATTCTGACTACTTGCTACCTCCTGTCAGTTCTGGCCATATATTCAATGACAGACTAACATTCTGACTACTTGCTACCTTCTGTCAGTTCTGGCCATATATTCAACGACAAACAAGCATCTTGACTACCTGCTACCTTCTTTCAGTGCTGGCCATATATTCAATGACAAACTAATATTCTGACTACTTGCTCACAATAGAGGAAAATTAGATGCAGAGCATGATTTCACCTCAGAAGTTGAAGTGTCAAGTACAACCTCTTCACGTCACCACTAACCAAGGCAAAAATGCCTTTTAAAACCTCCCCACCGCCGCCACCACCAACAAATGCAAAAGTTCCTTTTATACAACCTCCCCACCCCCACCACCAATAAATGCAAAAACGCCTTTTAAACAACCTCCTCACCCCCACCACCAACAAATGCAAAAACACTTTTAAACAACCTCCTCACCCCCACCACCAATAAATGCAAAAACAATTTTGAACAACCTCCCCAACCCCCACCACCAACAAATGCAAAAACACTTTTGAACAACCCTTCCCACCCCCACCACCAACAAATGCAAAAACACTTTTGAACAACCTCCCCAACCCCACCACCAACAAATGCAAAAACACTTTTGAACAACCCTTCCCACCCCCACCACCAACAAATGCAAAAACACTTTTGAACAACCTCCTCACCCCCACCACCAACAAATGCGAAAACACTTTTGAACAACCCTTTCCACCCCCACCACCAACAAATGCAAAAACACTTTCAAACAACCTTCCCACCCCCACCACCAACAAATGCAAAACACTTTTGAACAACCTCCTCACCCCCACCACCAACAAATGCAAAAACACTTTTAAACAAACTCCTCACCCCAACACCAACAAATGCAAAAATACTTTTGAAGAACCTCCTCACCCCCACCACCAACAAATGCAAAAACACTTTTAAACAACCTCCTCACCCCAACACCAACAAATGCAAAAATACTTTTGAACAACCTCCTCACCCCCACCACCAACAAATGCAAAAATACTTTTGAACAACCTCCCCAACCCCCACCACCAACAAATGCAAAAACACTTTTAAACAACCTTCCCACCCCCACCACCAACAAATGCAAAAACACTTTTGAACAACCTCCTCACCCCCACCACCAACAAATGCAAAAACACTTTTGAACAACCTCCCCACCCCCACCACCAACAAATGCAAAAATACTTTTAAACAACCTTCCCACCCCCACCAACAAATGCAAAACACTTTTGAACAACCTCCTCACCCCTACCACCAACAAATGCAAAAACACTTTTGAACAACCCTTCCAACCCCCCACCACCAACAAATGCAAAAACACTTTTGAACAACCTCCTCACCCCCACCACCAACAAATGCAAAACACTTTTGAACAACCTCCTCACCCCCACCGCCAACGAATGCAAAAACACTTTTGAACAACCTCCTCACCCCCACCACCAACAAATGCAAAAACACTTTTGAACAACCTCCTCACCCCCACCGCCAATAAATAGAAAAAGTTTAATAAAAATAAATATTTATTAAGTTTTTACATGCATAATCTCATGCTATATTAAAATCAAATGATAATTAACCGTCTGGTCCTACCTTATTATCTCTATAGGTGAATCTATTATAAGTGGGTGTGTCAGCGTGCCACGCTTCTGGAGACCACCCCCTCTCTTTTATAGCAAACCCTTCTTCAGTGGCTGTTTCATTATTCATGCTAAGACATATCAGTGTGCCATCACTGGTGGCAATCAGAAGCTCTAGGCCAGAGGTCATGGGTATGAGGTCAGCAGCTAATACTGGAGTCGTGGTGCTTTCTTGGAGTTGGATGGTCTCAATGCAGGAGCCATCTCCTGATATGATGAAAAGACTGCCCTCATAGTCAGAAACAATCTAGTCGGACAAACAAACAGCAAAAGTTAAATGTGAAATGCATTTCTAGTTTAAACAACCGTAGACAAGAGCAAGAAGGCAGATTACAAACCCAAATATTCCTGGCTGAACCAGATTCCTCTATAGATATCAGGAAGACAACAGCATTATTTCGAGGGATGTTGCCAAAATAGGGAGACTGCCAACATAATGGCTAGATAGCTCAGTTGGTAGAGTTCTGGATTAAATTCCAGAGGTCAATTTGTCTTTGTTTAACCCAAAATTAATTACCCACTCAGTTTCCCTTGTGGTTTATTGCTTAATATTATTTCTATAATGCCAGAAAATTCATTTTACAAATAAACTTTTCAATGATTTCAATGATTTAAAAAATATATGTGACTCACAAGTCATGAGTCATCACTGTCAAGACCGAGTCACCAGAGTCAATTTCAAGTCCAAGTCTTTTGCCGACGGGACTCGAGTTGAGTCCGAGTCATTGAAAACTGGGACTCGAGAAAACTCAAGTTCAAGTCTTGGACTTGAGTTCTAAAACTCTGGCCTTTGGAAGGATATATCTCATATTCTTCCTCAAGTTGACCGATATATATAATATATGTAAAAGTGTATATTGCAATTTTTCAAGGAATTCCTGAGAAATCCTCCACTCATGCCAATAGCACACCACGCAGGAATAATGGTAGTCTAGTCTTGTTTTTATCATGAATTTGCACTTGTAGTTGCATTGTCTAGACGTTTCCACAAAAAGAGTGTCAAACCACTTCACAGGTTTCAATGCAAAAGACAAAGATGATTATGTTGCATTCAAAATACTTCATACACAATTTAAGAGTAACATAGTGCATGTTTATTTGGCCATAAAAAGGTAATCACTTGTACCTTAAGAATTTCGTAAGGCCCTCCTTAAAAAGGAGACTTGTCTCAAAGTTACCCATCGGTGATTTATGTAGTTAGATCGTATGACACAAATGGTGCTTATAACTTCCTGCTTTTGGTAAACAAATGTTGAGATTTTTGCAGAAAACATTACCAATTAGACTCATGAAGCACCTCACCATTTGGGTAAGTGACATCAGTAACTGGGGTTGTGGCTATTTTATTTTGTTAATACCCAGAGTTGGTCATGATAAAGGTCAAATGCGTACTTACCACATCAAGTGTTTGATCTATAGGTCTAAGCCTTGTAATTAGTGGATTTGCTAAAAACCTTCCCCCAAGATCTACTGGCCAACCATCTAGCACTTTACCAGTATCTCCATGCAAGACCCACACATGGCTGTAGTAACAAAAACAAATGAACAAAAACAAACAAAAATAACATCATTGAAAAGTTCGAGCTTTCTAAATCTTTCATAGGCTGCGGTGAAAGAGACAAATGGCACAGAAAAGGGAGTATCTTGTTATTTTCTTAATTTTTGTTGAGTTAAAGGTGGGGTGTACTTTTGGTAATTACTCCACAAGTTAATGAACGCAAAGACTTACTTGGTAAAGAGCACTGGAGAATTGTTGATATTATAAAACACTATTATAAACAAACTCCTTTGAAATACAGTTTTTTTGTTTTGAGTGGTGTCACCGAGCTGTGATGGCTCTCCATAGGGTTCTGTCCTGCATTGCTGTCCATAGCTCTACTGTCTCTAGTCCAGTGTCTTTTCTTCAAAACATCTAAGTATGTCAACTTTGGTCTACCGCAGTTCCTGAGTCCATGTTTTGGTTCCCAGTGAATGAGTTTGGATGCAGACTCCTCGCTCCTACTACAGTGCCCAGCAAATCTCATTCCTTGTTTCCTGATCTTATCACTCAATCTTGGCAAGTCTCCATACAGCTCTGCATCCCAGTGAACATAAAGGACAGTCCTCAGCATAAATGTATAGGTGCCATTCAACTCATTAGCAAGTTTGGATGTAACAGTCCAGGCTTTGCATCCATAGAGAAGGACTGAATCAACAGTTGCAGCAAAGATTCTTTAAACTTTAAACTCCTGGGAAGACTTGACTTCTAGATCTTCCGTAGTTTGCGGTACACTGTTTGATGTCTTTTTAAAGTATTTTTTACTTCCGCCAGTGCTTTACCGTCCTTTGTCATGATGCTTGTGTGGTTGCTATTGTAAGCCATGAACTTTGTTTTGCTGGAGTTCATCTACAAGCCGACTTTTGCCACTATCATTTCGACTCTCTGCAGCAGCTCTTGTGCCTTACTCATCTTGTTTGACAGAAGTGCGATGTCCTCAGCAAAATCTAAGTCGGTTACAACCACTGGTCCTATTCTCCTGCTTCTTCTTCATTCGAGGTGAAATCCACGCTCCTCTTCTTTACCATCTATAGCAAATCTTAATGCATAATCAAGGACAATAATGAACAGGTATGGAGCAAGGGTGTCGCCCTGAAGAATGCCGGCCAGCAGTTCAAAAATTGTGTTTCTCCATCTGGTGAAATTACCCTAGCTTTTGTATTCTCATACATTTTGCCAGTTGCATCAACTATAAGCTTTGGTATTCTATAGGCTAGAAGGATCTTCAACATTTTTACCTAGATGGATGGTGTCAAAGGCTTTCCTGAAATCAATAAAGGTTATGATTGCAGATAGGTTGTGAGCTTCCACCCCTTCAATCAGCCTTTGTAGAGCAAGAATGTGCCCAACTGTTGTTCTCCCTTTCCGGAATTCATTCTGGTTGGTTCTCAAGTGCTTGCCCAGCTCGGGTCTGATTTTGTTCAAATGCATTCTTTTGCACATCTTTGCTACTGTAAAACTGAGACTGATGCCCCTGTAGTTTCCTATAAAGCTTAGATCTCCAGACTTGGGGATAGGTACTATATTTAGAATTGACCACTGATCTGGCTTCATACCATGCAGGAGAGCATCATTACAGAGTTCCAATACTAGGTCGTCCAAATCACATCTCTTGAGCACTTCAGGTGGGATGCCATCCTCGCCACAGCTCTTTCCTTCTACCAGTGAAGATCTAGCAACTTCAAATTCCTTGTGGTCAAATGGCCCAACTTTGATGTCTAATCCACCCAGGATAGGTGTTATGGTCTCCTCTTCATCTTTTATCACAGGGGCACTACCAACAAGGTTGCTGAAATTGTTGTACCAGTTTGTCACTCTTTCCTTCTGTGTGTTACCCTTAATTTGGCCTTTCACACTTGATTTTCTGCCTGTGAAGTCATTATTTAGCTGCCAACATAATGCATGCTTGTATTCACATGTGCCCTCTCTACTGCTCTCAACTTGATGTTAATATTATCCTCTATTAGAGCATTATATGCATCATCAAGTTTCTGCTTAGCTTTCACATAGTCATCCTTGTTCTTGTCAGCCTAACTTGCTGGAAAGACTCAGTCTCTGATCTTGTCCCTAGCACTAGTCACCCAGGGGTCGCTAGACAGGTGTATCTTTCTCAGCCGTTTCTTTTCAGGAATGAGCTTCTCAGCTGCTTCTTTATTGGCAATGACGAAGCTGTTGTATTTATCTGTTGCCGTTTCCTGCTCCTGTGCAAGAACCTCATATCTATCTATGACTTCTATGGTATACAGATGTTGCAGCTTGCTATCGGTTGAAAGGGTTTTCCAATTGTACTGCTTCTTTCTCGGCACTGCTTAACTTTGAGACACAATCTCATCTTAGATTATACTACTCTAAGAGCCTATGCTGGAAAATGAGCTGTATGCCTCAGTAGTTTTGAAAAAAGAAGTAATTTTTTCCCCAAAATTTGAGTCTGACTGAAGGCACACATTTCTATGCAACAAGGGTGTTTTTTCTTTCAATTTTTCTTGCAACTTCAATAACCAATTGAGCCCAAATTTCCACAGGTTTGGTATATTATGCATAGGCCTACATAAATGTTGGGATACACCAAGTGAGGATACTGGTCTTTTACAATTACCAAAAGTATACCCTACCTATTAAGGGAAAACATCAAGTTACTTTATGAACACCATGGTAAGCTCAACATGTGGATTTGAATAATATATGAAATCTAGGAGTGAACATGGGAAGACATGGTTTAAGCATGTGTCCCACACAAGTAATAGAATATTGATAAGTTGTGTCACATAACATATGAACATGAATTATATATTATGAATACTGTGCGTGAGCATAGGAACACATGTTGCCAGCAAATACACTGTGAACAGGACCTGGACAACACCCTTGCCTGTGCTAATATCCTCAAGATGCAAGAACTTGTCACCTTCTGAGTCTCTTCAAGTAAGGGTGAAAAACTAGTTCTTGCAACATATGATGCAAGACAATCCTTCGCAAATGCACCAAATGACCAGAAGTGTCATTTTGATAAGTATCTTTTGGCAGATACCATTGAGTGTTATGGCTGAGCAGTCTAGTGCACTCATGTTCTGGTATTATCAGAGTGTGGGTTCAAGTCACGGTCATAGCACTTGTATCCTTGAAAAAGACACTTACTCATAATTGCTCTGTTGTCAAGATGGTACATAGGGATGGTCTTGTTCACATATAAAAAAGGGACTCTTTTTGTGGTTAATTCCTGGGCATAATATGGAGAATAGGGAGGAAGGATTTTCAGGAAGTTTATACTTGTATCTGACACTTACCCATCATTGGTTGCTATGACAATATCTAGGACGCCATCTTGATTAATATCAGCCAGTCTAGAACCAGCCAATGAGGAGCCAGAGATTTGGCTATCCCATAACTCCTTACCTGTTGTGTCAATACACATAACATTAGAGCTAATGTCTAAGACAATCATTTCAAGGTGTCCATCATTGAGGAGGTCTTCTACTGTGACCTAAGTGAACAAAGAACGTAAAAAGATCAACATTTAAAGGTACATGTTTATATTCACACATCATTGGCTTTTGGAAAAAATTAATTCTTTTCTACCCTCTAGTTTTTCAACCAGTCTGTAAATTTCATCAAAATCATTGTTCACTTTTTGTGTGAAAACTAAAAACAATAATGTTATTATGTATAACTACATGTATGTAGATACAATCACCCTATCACCGTTTTCACTCTTTCCAAACAATAACTTTTGAGTACATGAGATCAAAACTAACTGTTTTACTAAACTTATTTCTATAAAACTAAAGCATTTCAGTCAAAAGTATCTCAGTGAATTTTTCCACCATGACCATCTATATACATGATGTGCCATGTAAGTTAATGTGTAAATCGGTTAAACATTTCTATTTTCAATCTTAGCAATGTTATGCACACCTTTTGAACAATGGAATTGTATCAGACAGATATGCATGAAAAAAGCCAACATTTCCAAACTACCACAAAGGAAGAATGAGCACAAAGGTAGAATTGATCTCAAAGGCCAAACTGACCACAGAAACAAAGCTAGTCCTCAGGGCGAGCTGTATCCACATTGGTGTTATGAAGTAAACTCTTCACAAGGGTACAGTATTAATGCATGATACTTATATGTGTGTATATTTCAATTAAAGGTAGGGTCAACAGTGGTAATGACCCAAAAAAGAAATTGTGGAATTTTTATAAGAAAGTCTACTTGTTATAAAGATGGCAATAGTAGTAAGCATCCTTGTCAGAAGTGCTACCAATGATTAGAAATCAATAAAATTGGCAAAAAAATTTGAATCTCCCAAAGATTGCCTGTGGGTGGTGTCCATTTGAATACTACCCTCAATACGGCCAGAGATGTGGTTGGTACTCGCTACCACCTTTCTAAGCGTGGACTGCTTCAGTATTATTTATAAAACATACTGTGACAGCTTTTGCTGTTTTCTCAATAAGTAGGCAATGTATTCAACTGAAACTTTCACAGGTGACTGTCATGTCATTCAATGTTGGACCTAGTTTCATAAATTCTACATGTAGGTAAGCACACATTTTGCTAAGCTATGTAAGCACAGATAAAAAAGTACTTAAAAGAAACAACAAGTTACCAGCCAAAATTGAGTTTTTGTTTGTGAAATTGGAGCCATAAGTATACATGTAAATTGACATTTCAACTAACATTATCCTTTTGAACCTTTTGAATCCTTTTTCAGAACCACCAATCACTCAAAAGAGATCTAACTACATTGTGTCAAACCAAATTTCTTGTGTTTATTGTCTTTCCACCATGCAAACCTTCCAGTCTTATTATCCTTTTGAACACATTAATTTCTTACACTTTAGATCAAGTAAGGATACAAAATGTCACGTGATGATCACAATGATTTGGTCGCAAAAGCTTTCAGCCATCTTAAATGATGACCTCAGAATGTAAAACTTACGTAATTTTTTTTCTCAAGTCATAACAAATAATTATGTTTGCCAATTTTTTAATTATTTGGACATTAAATATTGTGAAAACAAAAAATATCACTATTGGGACATTTTTGTGTGTGCATCATGTAGACTTTGGTTCAAGGATTAATTCTGGAAGGTTTCAAGAAAACACCTTCCCCTCTCTCTCCACGCTAAGGTCCCCAGGAGGTCCCTGTAGGGTTAAGGGACAATTTTGGTCCACATGCCAGTATGTCAGAGGAAATGACTTCTCAATATACTTGGTACTGGTCTCAAATTTAGTTTCACTAAACTATCAATTGATAATTACAATTGATGGTTAATCAATCAACTAAATGAACAATTTCTTTATTAAATGAGTGTCTTTGCTTTAATAATCACTACATTATGGAGACCGAAAACAAAACAAAAAAGGGAACACAAAATGTCTCCATAAGGGGAATTCTAAAGACCGGGGGTGCTCCACAAGGAACATTGTGTACAAAGTCTATGAGAGAATGTTTACTATGTAGGAAGAAGAAAAGATCAAAAGATGTCTCCACAGGGATATAAAAAATAGAATGTATGATCAGATTTGTGTTTTAAAACAATGGTATGATTCATGTCCTACCTGACCGTGAAGTGTACTAAGTAATAAAGGGAAACCAGATCTTGGAGTACCAGTATGATCTAAAACATGGAGATTGCCTGCTGATGTTCCAACTATAATCTCTAGAGGACCTCCTTTACTGTCCAGGTCCACCACAGTTGGAGTGAAGAGAACATAGGCAGGAAACTCATCATTCATCTAAAAAAAAATAATAATTTGTTTGAAAGAATTTTGTAAATTATAGGCCTGCTTTGATCATGACGACACGACACCTTTAAGAAAATCCTATTCTTCAACACTGTAAAAAAACACTGTGTGAACTTGTGTCAGTCCACATCAAATCCCTACATTATGTTTTTTATGTGGACCTCTTTTGTTCTCAGGTCCACACTTCATATGCAGTGTTGAAACACGCACACACCAAACCTTAAGGATATGGTTTGTGGGGTCCTGCTACTGTTGTCCTATTTTTCACTTTTCTAAAGAATTCCTCTGTGGGGTCCAGGTTGAACAAAGAAAAACTTTGTGGGGTCCATTGTTCCATTGTGTAAAAGAACCCACAAGGGCTCATCCAAAATTCCACACAAAAGTGTGTAATCACTTGCAACAGGGACCTTCTATTGTCCGTCTTTTGTTTATGGCAATAACTCCCACTTGTTTTGTACACACTTTCCAACAGGGGATCTTTACCCAACCAGGGACCATTTTATCCTCTTTTGTAATAGGTCCCCAGTTTGAATGTGGATGTACCTACCCACACAAACAAACACCCGTGTTTGTTAATGGTGTAAACTGAGAACACCTGTTTGTTCTCCCATTGTTTGGACTTAGATTTTTTAGCGATGTCCCCATTGGTTTAGTTCATGAAAGCACATCGAGGACTGTCCCTGTTATGTCATTTTCCCGGATCCCTTTTGTTAGGCCAAGCGGTCTAGGGTGGTGGACTCAAGTTCTGTAATTTTCAGAATGTGGGTTCGAATCCTGGCCTGGTCTTGAGCAAGGTAATTTATCATAGTTGCTCCTCTCCACCCAGGAGTACAAATGGGTACCGGCGAGAGCTGGGGAGTATCCTTGGATGAACTGGCATTCTGTCCAGTTGGCTTCGCCTCGTGAAGATAGGCTGCTCCGGGGATCACCTCGAGTGACTAGTTTTACTACGCCACTCAAAGCAGTCAATATTTGTATAATAAAACACCAGAATCAAGATGAGAAAAAAACTTCCTGACACAGTTAAAAATGCAATGAACTGTTTTTTTTCCCTTTCTTTTTTTCCGACAAGCACTGTGACATATAAGAAAATATTCATCTCATTTGTCTTTATGGGTACTAAAAATACTTCATTACTCAACAGAATAGTAAGGTATTTTATCAAAATCAACATTTGAACGCAATTTGTTTTTGTTCAAGATATTACGCAGTGAGGTATTATTGTTCAATTGAAAAACACAAGACCGACAGACTTGTCTGGTCATGAGTTTACTGGTCAGACAATGGAACTACTGACCTGTGGACTGTGGTCCAGTGTAAATTTGAGCCCTGTAACACCACACACAACCCATGCAGTTGAATAGTTTTGAATGGATGGTCAAATCTTTGGCAAGGGAATATTAAAAGTAGAAGGGTAGAAGTAGAAATCCTTATATTTTTTACATGACTAAACACTAGTCTATTCAATTTCTTTTTATAAATTACAATTAATACCAAATACCAAATTACAACAATGGACATAGCATCAATCTTGATAAAATAATATACAGTATTAGAATTTACCGTAGTAAGGTCAAGGGTCACCTCCTTGTACATCTCTCCTGTAGTCAGGTTGAATAGCACAATACCACAAGCTAGATACATCTCAAGGTCAGATCTTGAAATTCCCAGCTCCAAAAGCCTCTCTTCAGATCTAATTAGTAAAAGAAAATTAACGAACAGCAAAGATGAGTAAAAAAAGTATAACAAACTAAGATTACTGTGGTTACTTCAAGTGGCGCCAAGTTTCCTGAAAAAGTACATTTTTACAGTAAAGTATTTTCTAGGGTCTAAACGTGGCACCATTAACTTATGTTTTGTGACTGTACTACCGGTCAATTTGGTTGATAGCAACTTACAACATCTACAGTATTTTCTGAAATCTTTACTCTTATTAACCCTCTTACTGTCTGACCATTCAATATGATTCACTGTGGTTTCAAAATAAAATGATCTAGAAATTAGTTCTTTGTACAGTTGTGCTACCTTTGGCAATCGAATGATTTTAAAAGACTGGAAAATGTTTCCAAGAGTAGGGTATACAGTCATAGAATGAAATGTTTCATTTGAATAATTACCAGGTGTCTGTTGATTCCCTGCATGTTCCTATTTCTGTTTTTCAAGTTCATAAAATAAAGGTGACACAACCTTAGTTAAAGTTAGGCATGAAGCACTAGCCGTCTATGTGTTGTTATTGCATCCCTGATAGTGGTGACATGTAGTGACGGTCTTTAGCGGAAATTTTGAAATTTGGTGCCGAGGAGAAATTCGGTGCTTGGCCCAAATTCGGTGGTCACTTCAGCCTGTTTCAAGCTGATAATACCATCAAATACAATGGATGTAATCAGAGTGTATCTGTAAACACGTTTAAAACTGACTGGAACCATCATGCATACATATATTTCACGGGAAAAAATGTTATTTTCGTAAAAATAGTCAACTTTCTCCATCCGTAGAATTGGCCAACATGACGGTTATTGCGCTATTACATTTACCTGTAGTGTAATGGTGATCGACCAGAATGGGAAGGAGGTTGAATGAAACCTATGTTCAGTTTTTATGGTTTATAAACCATGATTTGTGAACACACAGTTTTTCATGGTTTATAAACCGTGTTTTCTGGTGCTCAAATTTTCATGGTTTATAAAACCGTGTTTTATGATGCTTCACTTTTCATGGTTTATAAACCATGATTTTAGACCAAGTTTTCTGGTGCTCAAATTTTCATGGTTTATAAACCATGTTTTATGATGCTTCACTTTTCATGGTTTATAAACCATGATTTGTAAACCATGTTTTTAAGGTGCCTAAATTTTCATGGTTTATAAACCACGTTTTATGCTGCTTCAGATTTTATGTTTATAAATGGTTTATAACCATGTTTTATGATGCTTCAATTTCATGGTTTATAAACCATGATTTTTAAACCATGATGCTAAATGTTCATGGTTTAAAACCCTATTTTTAAAGTGCTTACATTTTCATGGTTTATAAACCATGTTTTTAAGGTGCCTAAATTTTCATGGTTTATAAACCACTTTTATGCTGCTTCAGATTTTATGGTTTATAAATGGTTTATAACCATTTTTATGATGCTTCAATTTCATGGTTTATAAACCATGATTTTTAACCATGATGCTAGATGTTCATGTTTATAAACCATGTTTGAAGGTGCTTAATTTTTCATGTTTATATAAACCACGTTTTATAACGCTTCAGTTTGCATGGTTTATAAACTTTATGATGATAACATTTTCATGATTTATAAGCTTTGATTGGTAATTCATGGTTTACATCTAATTGTTACAAACCATGGTAAAAACAGGTCAAAAAATGCTAAACAATTAATTGACAAACGGCGCCCCATAGGGGAATATGACAAATCTGCCAATGTCAAACATTCTTCTGATCTAGACCATGTCATAAATTGGGATCAGGCTTGAATCATAGCTACTGAGAGACATTGGGATACACGTCGCATCAGGGAAGCTATTGAAATACATAAGTACAATACAGTGCATCAAGATATCGGCTACTTCATCAGCAATATTTGGCACACATACCTACCACCCTACTCTACTGGTATCCCACAGTCTACTGACACGCCCCACTACACAGGGCACTCACACACAATGGGCAACCCACACAATAACTCTGAGCCCTCCAATCACAGTTCTCCTTTCAGAAGAACCAATCAGAGCAGTGACTGACTCTACACTGAAACCTCTGAATCCTTATAAATAGTCCAGCATGTCTTACACTCTTCAGTCTCCTGACGATGACTAAAGCAAGCTAGTCGAAACGCTGAGACCAAAAAGAACTCACTCCGCGGCAGTGCAGTTAATTACAAGTCCCCCCAATCCACAAAGCTAAAGTAGTAGTCCAGGCCGATTTCCTACCTCCCGCCCAGGTAGTAGTTAATAAGCAGCTGACAGTTCTTTTCAGAAATGAGAAGTCTCCCGAATTCCAAAAATCTACTCTGCGGTAGTAGAATAAATAGCAAGACAAGTTCTCTAAAGAACAAAATCTACACAGCGAAGTAGATATTTATACACATGGTGTTACCGCAAACCGAATATATATTGAGGTCCTTATTGTTTGTTATTTTCAAAATTGTTATTATTTTTTCCAAAATGGCCACCATGTCTAAGATGGCCGCCATAACATATTTGACGATGATTTTATGAGCATGTTCTGTTTGTCCTCAATTTCCATTAAGGCTGAGATGTGTGTTATTGTTATTCTTTTCAAGAGTTCTTATCTTGGAAATCTATTTAAAAACCTCTGTAAAATAACCTGCTGGGGTTTAAAGATGCGCAGTCAACCTTGTTCCCGCTCGCCTCGCCATTTTGTCCAGCATGCCTTGCTTGCTCCTAACCCCTGGAATTGGTTCAATAAAATGTGCTAAATACAGCACATTTTAATTAGGCCCGTGGCTGATCCACTCTACGCGCACACTCAAGTATGGTAACCCGCAAAAGAGGCCTGAAGTCAAAGAGTAACTGGTCCCCTCTCTTTCTTCTTTGATCTTGTGATATGTCTAACTCTATGCAGTTTAGGGTGTAAAAACATGATTCCTTTGAAATGGAATCGCGTCGAAATAATTGCATTTTCACACATGCGTAAACCACGTGGTCCTACAAGTAAGATACAAGCGCTCAGAATTTTTAAACAAGCGTGCACGCAAAGTAGTCACTTTTGGGAGCCAATCAGCGTTGTTTTTCAGTACATCCCTACCAGGGGTTAGTGACGAGAGGTATCGATACGGTGCGCTGCCCATGGTGGCAAGGCTGATGCGCACTAGATCAGTGACGAGGCCAATTGATACATACCAGCCATGCCAGCATTGCGCACAGCATACCATTAATTACATACCAGCACAGCTTGCAAAGACCAAACTGGTGGTATACTAAGCTAGTTTACAATTTAACCAATGGTTCGTGCAAGCACTGGTTGTCGTGGACCAGCATTGCGCACAGCATACCATTGATTATCGAGGGAAGCAGCCATATTTATTACCGAAAGGCAAGGATTCTGACTAAATAAAAAAAATGTATCTACAGGTACAGGCATGCAAACGTAAAGGGCAAAAGGTTTTGAAAATGAGGATTGAGAGTTGTGAAAATAGTATTTTTTGTCGGCTTACATGCAAAAAAGATGATGAAATTGCTCAATAAATATAAAGGTTACACTTGAAAATAGGTATGAGAGTCAGTTAGAACTCCGATATTTTTTTGTTGATTTCTTAGATTTATTTATTTTTATTTGCTTGCTTAACAAATAACAAATAAAGCGGTGCGGTATCCACCAAAATTAGAGCGGTGGGGACAAGCAACATGTTATTTATTTTACTTGGCCTTACCTAAAAATGTTCACATTATGAAAATTGATGCTGAAAAATAAGGTCTCTACATGTAATACCTGTACAAGCCTTTGTCAAAGTAGTAACTGACCGGTACCAGCAACTCTTCAATAATACCATCCTGATTGAGATCAGCAATCACTGGTGTAGCCAACACATGAGCACTGACATTGACAAAGAGTTCATCTGATAGCCTCTTGAACTGCTGATTCTGGCAGATAGAAAAAAAAAAGCAGATATGCGATGTTGGTGAAAGGTGTGGAAACTGATGGACAATTAAATACTGCAAAGATTCACAAAAATGAAACCAATAGAAATACTTGGTGAAAACCGAACAGTACAATTGTAAAGGGGTGATGAGGAAATAAACAAGAGATTGACTTACAAATGAGGCCATAATTTATGTATTGAAAGAATCACAACATGAAGAAAAGGAACAAGAAAAGTCTTGTTTGGTAAACACAAATGCCGCAAGCCGGTCCCTTTCTTGCTGTTTGACCTAGGTGATCCAAAAACAATAGACTTCTTGGAGATACCAATTCAAATCCACACAGCAAGTTTGGAGATAATATGCCAGATTGTTCTTGAGTTATTGCTTGGAAAATGATCGCACAAGCACACACGGGTCCACATTATGTGGACCTTTTTTGTTCTCAGGTCCTCACTTTGTATGCACACACACAAATACACATACACATGTTGTGAATCCCTTAAATCAAGGACTTCTCTTTGTTCTCCCATTGTTTGGACTTGTTTTTTTTAGCACGTCCCCATTGGTTTTGTACAGTAAAGTGAAGCGAGGATGTCCTCGTTCTGTCAAAACACCCGGATCCCTTTACCTCGGTTTCAATGGGTAAACAAGCTCACACTAAATGGTAAACACCTTCAATCGGGTCTCTCCATTGTCACTCCATTGGTTTCGGGGACCATTTTGTCCTCTTCTGTTAAAGGTCCCCGATTTGATTGTGTATACCTCCCCACACACAAACACACAAGTGTGTCAACACCTGCAATTGGGAACCTCCTATTGTCTCTCTTTTGTTTGTACTTCAACTTTTTGGCAACAGCTCCAATTGGATAACACACTTCCAAACTGGGACCTTTCCCCAACCGGACCCTATTGTCCTACTTTGTTAGGTCCCTGGTGTGAATGTATGTATAACTACCCACACACACCTTACGGATCTGGTTTGTGGGGTACTGTTGTTGTTGTTCTATTATTCCCTTTTCTAAAGAATTCCCTTGTCGGGTCCAGGAACAAAGAATTCTGTTGTGGGGTCCTTTGTTCCCTTTACGTAAAAGACCCCACAAGGGCACTCATGTAAGCTCACACGACCACTCACACAAGTGTGTAAACACCTGCAACAGGGACCTCCCAATGCTTCACTTTGGTTTGCACTTTTTTCAACCACTCCCATTGCAGTGGTTTTGTACACACTTTCAACTGGGTTTAGCAATGAAAAACTTTGTGAGCACATTTGTTCTATTGTGTAAAAGTCCCCACAACGGTGTGTGAGTGTCTACCTACATCTAGCCACACACATGCAGCTCTGTGTTGCATACCCTCTGTGGAGCATACCCTCTGTGGACAGTCCTTTCGCTCTATGCACTAACACTGCAAAAACACTGTAAAAAACACTGTTTAAGTGCTGCATATGAAGTGTGGACCTGAGAACAAAAGAGGTTCAGACAATAGGGACTTGAAACACTACATGTATGTGAACTTACACACGTCCACACTGTGTTTGTTTGGTAAGGACCCTGACAATTTAAAAAATTTTTTTTATCCAAAAGCCTTCTCGTTATAAAGATATTAATGGTAGTAAGCATCCTGCGAAATTTTTTCGTCTGAAATGCCTGTTGATTAGGAATCTATAAAAGTATGTCAAAAGATTTGAACCTCCAAAAATCAGCTGCAGGTGACTTTTAAAGATTCATATTTCCGTGGTGTCTGTTTGTGAAAGCCCGGGGCCAGAGATGCAGTTGGTACCCGTTCTTACCTTGCTAAACAAGGATGGATTTGACAAAATGTTTGATGTTCTTTGTAAAAATAATTTGACAGTTTTTTTGTAGTTTTCTTAACAAGTAGACACTGTATTCTGTTGAATATTTCACATGAGACTATTATTGCATATTTGTTGATAAATTGGCCTATCAATCAGCATTACGTTGACAAAATTCAATCTTTGATCCTACCTTTAAAACAGTGATAAAGAAGCTACTAAAGACAGAATGTAAGTTGTCTGACCCAAATATCCAAAAAATTTGTGAGAAGGGTCTTTTTATTAGGATTTGTATCCATCAAGTATCAATCATTCTTACCTTCCCTGGTTGAGATGGCCAGATAGACTGACTGAGTACATCCTCCCTCATACCACTCGCCTTATTCCACCACTCCTTTTGAATCATCAGATGAGGTATTCTCATTGTTCGTTCATTCATCAAGTTGCCCTCCGCATCAAAGAAAAAGATCTCTCCATCAGAGCTAAATAACACAACATCTTCTTGACCGTTGCTATTAATGTCATACTGTAAAAAAGAAAGGATAACAAATGGCAGTGGTAGCAATTAAAGACTAACTAGTTACAAAAACGTGCATGAGCTTTGGGAGCAAGGACTATTTTATCAGATGCAATGAAGGGGACAATCTACATGTATAGAGTTTTAATTATACATGTTCATGTACAGCCAACAAAAAATTCCAAGCGCTTCTAAGTGAATGGGTCCATAAAGAAAGGGAAAACATTAATAAACTCCATTTAAAAAGAAATCTCAGCATTCATTCATTCAAAACTTTTATCGGTAACGAAAAACCAATAAATAATTTTGAAGTAAGCCTGATCAGTAAGTGAAACTGAGATCAAAGTTTCAGACAAGTTAAGTGATTCACTTCAGATTAGGGACATCCTGCATTTTTTTCTATGGAATAGATTTTGTTATTGTTTGTAGGGTACTTGTTTGGTTTTCAAGTACATTTAAGCTCTCTTTATGGGTTCACTATAGTGTTGTGCCTGCAATACATTATCTGTGACATCAATAACTTTGAAGCTTTATTGTGCTTTATAGTGTCAAGCATGAAAGGTAGGGTCAATGTTGGTTTTTGTCAATGTAATGCTATTTGTAGGCAAAATTATCAAGAAGACACAATAAAAGTCATATGGGAAAGTTTCAGCCGAATACAGTGTCTACTTGTTGAGAAAATAGAAAAAAACTGTCACAGTATTTTCACAAAAAACGTCCATTATCCACATTTAGCAGGGTGACAGTGGATACCAACCCCAACTCTGGCAGCAGCATTCGCGAACGGACACCAACCCTCAGAAATCTGAGAAACGATTCATTCATGAATCGATTCTTAGATTCAAATGTTTTTATTGAATTCTAATCAACGGGGGCATTTCAGACGAAATAAGGTCGCAGGATTACTATTTGTATAACAAGTAAGCTTAAGGATAGAAATGCACCTTTTTTTCCCTGGGTCATTAGCAAAGAATGACCCTACCTTGAATTGGCTTGTACTGTTACATGTATACTGGGATGACAACAATTTCTTTAATACCCTCATTTAAAAGAAAATGCATTTGTATTGAGCATCCATTACAAAATTGTTTTTTTACCATTAAGGGTGAAGCATGATAAGAGCTCCCAGGTAAGCTTGCTGGCCAGTTTGAACCTGGAAGATTTTGACCTTTGACCCCTTGCAAGACAGCGACCTCCTCATTGAATGCCGGAGAGATAATGTCAAGGTAGTTATCAGCGTTGATGTCAGCTACAAGGGGAGAAGCTGCAATGAGACTGTTGCTGATTTCTCTGGTCCACACCACATCCAAATCATAATGACAGCTGCCAATACACAAAACAATTTTGTTTCATATACATTACTGATGCAGTATTTCCATTCTATTGAACATCTCCAAATAGCTTAACTTTTACGATGTTTTAATTGTTTGGTGAACTTTATGAATTGGTTTGTTAGAATTAAAGTACAATCTTTCAGTAAATTGAAACTTAATAGTACTGTACGTATGTAGGAGTCACTCTTCCTTTAAGCAAAATAAATCAAAGTTATTTTTCAACTCACAACACACCTCTCTCTCTAGTACTTAGTGGTAAATGAGAGAGAGAGAGAGAGAGAGAGAGATGGAACAATGGCAAATCAAATTGCTTGTTGCATCCTGCATAGCGGCCCAACATTCAAAAATTTCATTTGGTAATAAAACAGTGTGGCGTGTCAGGGCCTTTGATATAGGTAAGCAATTGTATGAAACTTTGATGTTTGTCTATAAAATTTTGCATTTTCTTTGTCCTTGCATTTAAAAAAGATAATTAAAATAAAAAACTGGCAGCGGACATTTTACCGGCGAGGGTAAAATCATCCAAATGCTATTTTGACATACATGTACTGCAATTTTTGACTATAGAATGCATTAAAACAAAATCCTAGGAAGCCACAAGTTAGAAAAAGAAAAGGTGATACTCTAAATTTAAATGTATCAGTCAATCTTTTCAAATAGAGGAAGCATATTCTTCTTTTGAAAAACAAAATTAACAGCAATGGGGATTCTTGAACTACATGTGTAGGAGCATGTCATTTTGATATGCGGTAGCATAGTCCTCTAGGCTACCAGGATTGGACGAAAACGAAGGTAATTTATGCATACATTGGTTACCTTTTCAGGAACTTGATATGAACTTTTTAAGTCCACGCTTCATTTAAAATACAGTAAGTTAGTCCTTTCTATATCACTTTAGGCATCACAATGCATGATGTACTTGTCACATTGGCGACAAAAAGTCAATGTTTTGGAAACCATTTTAGAAAGTCTGGCTCCCTGACTTGTCATTTCTACATCATGTACTGGTACACAATGCATACTGTATGTCTCTATGGTATGAATACTACAATAACCAATGTTGACAATGCTTCAAAGAGTGTCTTCTGACGACACTGTATTGGCGGCGCAGGGTTAAGTAAGGATAACTGGCCGCAGGAGACAAGTTATTGCTACAGTAGCTACTAAGGACATGAAACATCAAGTGCTCAGAGTATCAAAGAAGTTTGGCAAGGACAAAGGCTGGGAGGACGTCTTCATAGTTCCAGACAGAACAAGGAAAGAAAGTTAGCGAGAAGAAAGGCTGGGAGAACATCTTCATAGTTCCAGACAGAACAAGGAAAGAAGCTTAGCAAGAAGAAAGGCTGGGAGGACGTCTTCATAGTTCCAGACAGAACAAGGAAAGAAGCTTAGCAAGAAGAAAGGCTGGGAGAACGTCTTCATAGTTCCAGACAGAACAAGGAAAGAAGCTTAGCAAGAAGAAAGGCTGGGAGGACGTGTTCATAGTTCCAGACAGAACAAGGAAAGAAGCTTAGCAAGAAGAAAGGCTGGGAGAACGTCTTCATAGTTCCAGACAGAACAAGGAAAGAAGCTTAGCAAGAAGAAAGGCTGGGAGGACGTCTTCATAGTTCCAGACAGAACAAGGAAAGAAGCTTAGCAAGAAGAAAGGCTGGGAGAACGTCTTCATAGTTCCAGACAGAACAAGGAAAGAAGCTTAGCAAGAAGAAAGGCTGGGAGGACGTCTTCATAGTTCCAGACAGAACAAGGAAAGAAAGTTAGCGAGAAGAAAGGCTGGGAGAACGTCTTCATAGTTCCAGACAGAACAAGGAAAGAAGCTTAGCAAGAAGAAAGGCTGGGAGAACGTCTTCATAGTTCCAGACAGAACAAGGAAAGAAGCTTAGCAAGAAGAAAGGCTGGGAGGACGTCTTCAAAGTTTCAGACAGAACAAGGAAAGAAGCTTAGCAAGAAAAAAAGGCTGGGGGGACGTCTTCATAGTTCCAGCAAAATAAGGAAAGAAAGTTAGCAAGAAGAAAGGTGGGAGAACATCTTCAATAGTTCCAGACAGAACAAGGAAAGAAGCTTAGCAAGAAAAAAGGCTGGGAGGACGTCTTCATAGGTCCAGACAGAACAAGGAAAGAAGCTTAGCAAGAAGAAAGGCTGGGAGGACGTCTTCATAGTTCCAGACAGAACAAGGAAAGAAGCTTAGCAAGAAGAAAGGCTGGGAGAACGTCTTCATAGTTCCAGACAGAACAAGGAAAGAAGCTTAGCAAGAAGAAAGGCTGGGAGGACGTCTTCATAGTTCCAGACAGAACAAGGAAAGAAGCTTAGCAAGAAGAAAGGCTGGGAGAACATCTTCATAGTTCCAGACAGAACAAGGAAAGAAGCTTAGCAAGAAGAAAGGCTGGGAGGACGTCTTCATAGTTCCAGACAGAACAAGGAAAGAAGCTTAGCAAGAAGAAAGGCTGGGAGAACGTCTTCATAGTTCCAGACAGAACAAGGAAAGAAGCTTAGCAAGAAGAAAGGCTGGGAGGACGTCTTAATAGTTCCAGACAGAACAAGGAAAGAAGCTTAGCAAGAAGAAAGGCTGGGAGAACGTCTTCATAGTTCCAGACAGAACAAGGAAAGAAGCTTAGCAAGAAGAAAGGCTGGGAGGACGTCTTCATAGTTCCAGACAGAACAAGGAAAGAAAGTTAGCGAGAAGAAAGGCTGGGAGAACGTCTTCATAGTTCCAGACAGAACAAGGAAAGAAGCTTAGCAAGAAGAAAGGCTGGGAGAACGTCTTCATAGTTCCAGACAGAACAAGGAAAGAAGCTTAGCAAGAAGAAAGGCTGGGAGGACGTCTTCAAAGTTTCAGACAGAACAAGGAAAGAAGCTTAGCAAGAAAAAAAGGCTGGGGGGACGTCTTCATAGTTCCAGCAAAATAAGGAAAGAAAGTTAGCAAGAAGAAAGGCTGGGAGAACATCTTCAATAGTTCCAGACAGAACAAGGAAAGAAGCTTAGCAAGAAAAAAGGCTGGGAGGACGTCTTCATAGGTCCAGACAGAACAAGGAAAGAAGCTTAGCAAGAAGAAAGGCTGGGAGGACGTCTTAATAGTTCCAGACAGAACAAGGAAAGAAGCTTAGCAAGAAGAAAGGCTGGGAGAACGTCTTCATAGTTCCAGACAGAACAAGGAAAGAAGCTTAGCAAGAAGAAAGGCTGGGAGGACGTCTTCATAGTTCCAGACAGAACAAGGAAAGAAAGTTAGCGAGAAGAAAGGCTGGGAGAACGTCTTCATAGTTCCAGACAGAACAAGGAAAGAAGCTTAGCAAGAAGAAAGGCTGGGAGAACGTCTTCATAGTTCCAGACAGAACAAGGAAAGAAGCTTAGCAAGAAGAAAGGCTGGGAGGACGTCTTCAAAGTTTCAGACAGAACAAGGAAAGAAGCTTAGCAAGAAAAAAAGGCTGGGGGGACGTCTTCATAGTTCCAGCAAAATAAGGAAAGAAAGTTAGCAAGAAGAAAGGCTGGGAGAACATCTTCAATAGTTCCAGACAGAACAAGGAAAGAAGCTTAGCAAGAAAAAAGGCTGGGAGGATGTCTTCATAGTTCCAGACAGGGCAAGGAAAGAAGCTTAGCAAGAAAAAAGGCTGGGAGGACTTCTTCATAGTTCCAGACAGGGCAAGGAAAGAAGCTTAGCAAGGAGAAAGACTGGGAGGACGTCTTCATAGTTCCAGACAGGGCAAGGAAAGAAGCTTAGCAAGGGGAAAGGCTGGGGAGACATCTTCATAGTTCCAGACAGAACAAGGAAAGAAGCTTAGCAAGGAGAAAGGCTGGGGAGACGTCTTCATAGTTCCAGACAGAACAAGGAAAGAAGCTTAGCAAGGAGAAAGGCTGGGAGGATGTCTTTTCGAAATTATGAGGAAGGACAGACAATGTAAGAAGGGTGGAGGCTGTATTCTGTATTGCAAATCCTATCTTATTGCAGTGATGGATATTGATCCTACAAACTGTAATGACGGTTCGCGGTTCGGTGCAATCTTAGTACTGAATATGGAAATATTTTGATGGGCGTTTGTTACCACAGTCCTTCAGCAAATTCCGAACAAGAATATGATCTACACAACGTGATCAGCAAGGCCTGTGATAGACCAGGAGAAAAGATTATTTGTGGGGATTGTAACCACAGCTCTATTGACTGGGGAAATCTACACTAAGGAGCTGAGAGAGTGGAATTTGTGAATCTTATACAAGATTGTTTTCTAGAGCAGCATGTTAACCAACCTACACAGGGAGACAACATCCTAGACCTGGTTCCTTCTTCAAATGAGGCATTGGTAGAAAATTTGCAAGTGAAAGAACCTTTTGGAACGAGTGATCACAATACCATCACATTTGACCTGGTTACTTCAGTTAAAACCAAGGTTTGAAAGGTGGAATATTTTGACTATAGAAACGGAGACTACAAGAAGATCTGAAAGTTCCTGTCTGAGCAGGAATGAAACATGCTGTTAAGAGACAAAGGATCAGAAGACACGTGGGTCATCTTTAAAAGGTTGCTACATTAAGCCGTTAGAAAGTTTCTACCAAAGAAAGCGAGAACTAAAAAAAGAAAGCCTCTTTGGTGGACCTCAAAAGTAGAAAGAGTAAGAAGAAGTAAATATCGCCTAGATGGAAGATGTACAGTGTATACAGAATCCAAAGACCATGCTGACTACCTGCGGTACAAGAGAGCTTTGAACCTGCAACCAAAGAAGTAAGAGCAGCCAAACGAAAGTACAAGTCTAGATTGACAAAGAAAAAAAAGAAGAATCAGGAGCAACATGAAAACAAGGGATTGTGTGGGTCCCCTGACTGATGAAAATGGTAAAGGTATTAATGACGACATGAGAACAGCCAATGTGTTAAATGAATATTTCTCATCCGTGTTCACACTTGAACAAACGCATACACCACAACCCAAGAATATATTTGCCGGACCATATGATGTGCTTGAGAGTGTAGAGGTTACAGCAGCGAAATTCTTCAAGATTCTTACAAAATTGAATCCTGACGAGGCACCTGGAGTAGATGAAGTTTATCCTGTTGTTTTAAGGGAAGTAGCAGACAGCTGAACTCCTCAGCCTGATATTCCAGAAGTCGTTGGAAGAGGGAGTGGTTCCAATAGAATGGAGGACAGCAAACGTCACCCCCATTTACAAGAAGCGCAAACAAAGTGAAGCAGGGAACTACAGACCAATCAGCCTGACCTCTCAGGTCAGCAAGGTGATCGAGACTATCAACGCCATCATGGAACACCTGACAGTACACCAGTTGAATAGTAATTCACATTATGGGTTTCTCAGGGGTCATTCCTGTTTGACAAATCTGTTTTAAAACCTTTCTGGAGCAACTTACAAAGACCGTAGATGATGGCCACCCTGTAGATGCTTTATACCTTGACTTCAGCAAAGCCTTCGACCGAGTACTACCACACCAGAGCTAAAGGTTGCTGAAGAAGCTCAGATCACATGGTATAGGGGACAAAAATTACTGCTTGGATTGAGGCATGGCTGTCCAATAGACAACAGAGGATGGTGGTGAATGGGGCTCAATCTGAGTGGTCAGGAGTAAATGGCGGTGTCCCCCAAGGATCGGTCCTGGGTCCTGGATGTTATTCATCATATTAACGATATATTGATGAAGGCGTCATGAGTTCGGTCCGGAAGTTTGTTAACAACAGCACAACAAAGGTGTTCAGAAAAGCGTCAACCCTAGAAGATGCTCTCGTACTCACTTCAGGATGACCACGGCCGCTAGTTTCAGTTGTCTGCAGACTGGTAAATGTTATTTTAAAAGACTGAGAAATGTAAGTGTCTTCAGTTTGGCTGCAGGAACATCCAGTAGTACGACTACTACATTGGAGCAGCAGAATTCAGACAGTCAATGGAGAAAGAGATCATCCACCAGTCACTTGGGCCTGCGCTCTTATTTGGTTGAAGTTTTTCTATTGCTCTTTATGTGTATCCCGAGCCTGCTCAATATATTTTGCAAAACTACATTGAAGGGAAGGTCATACTTTCTTTAGTAATGACCCAAAAAACAGATTGTGTAATTATTATCCAAATGCCATAAGGTGGTAATGGTAGGCCTACTAGACTTGAAAAAGCATCCTGTGAAATTATTTCGTCTGAAGTGCCCCTGGCCCTGTTGATTACAAATCAATAAAAGTATGTAAAATTAATTGGATGGATCAAAAGATCTGAGTGCAGGTATCTTTTGGAAATTTCTGTGGTGTCTGTTTGAATGCTGAGATGCGGTTAGTAACTCATTAACTACTGTCATCTTGGATGGATTCAACATTCTTCTGCAACACTACAGACTTTTTCTGTTTCCTCAACAAGTACTAAGTAGACAAACCAACTGAAACTTTCACAGGTGACTTTCATGTCATTTAAACCATTAAACCATACATTCTGTCAACCTTTCGTGACATGAAAGGATATTATTTCAACTTAAAATTAAAGCAAATTAAACATGATTGATAAAGTGTCAGTCCGATACAACATTTTTGAAATAATAAAAAAAGAAAGCGGTGGTGGGGGTGAAGTACTCCTAGAATTATGAGGTTCCATGAACCTCATAGAGGTCCATGTACAAACTACAATACAAAACTTTTTTTCATTTACGTTTCTGCACCTAGAGTTCTCATTTGAAATCGGATCTCGCCAAAATTAGGCTCTACGTGTTCCTTGGAATCTCATTGAGCGTTGCATGGGTCAAGAAAATCTACTCCGCAAATTTAAAATTGTTAAAAAGCAATAAATTCTTACCGTCATTCCCAGTCCTTTTCAAACAGTGTGAGTGTTATAACAAATATGGCGCTGGAGTCACATAATGTGTGTACAAAACCAACCTACAGTTGCCGGGACCAGCGTTGCTGCGCGCGGAGTACCAGTTTGTTCGGTAACCTTTGCGAGCGCAGCACTCAAACTGTTTGAAGAGGACTGGGAATGACGGTAAGAATTTATTGCTTTTTAACAATTTTAAATTTGCGGAGTGGATTTTCTTGACCCATGCAACGCTCAATGAGATTCCAAGGAACACGTAGAGCCTAATTTTGGCGAGATCCGATTTCAAATGAGAACTCCAGGTGCAGAAACGTAAATGAAAAAAAGTTTTGTATTGTAGTTTGTACATGGACCTCTATGAGGTTCATGGAACCTCATAATTCTAGGAGTAGGGGTGGGGGTGGGGGTGGGTTGAGGGGGAGGGGGTATCTTTTGGGGATATCTTTTAACAGTCATTTCTACCTCCAGTTCATGGTTCAATGGAAGGACCTGTTGTATACATGTAGCTCTGACCATGCTCTGACTGGGCATGGGCTGGGAGAAGTAAAAAAAACACAATTTTACTAGTTAAATAGTACAATTACGAATTTAGTTTTTCAAACCTGTCGGTGTTTTTACTGTTAGTGTTACTCTCAGTCTCAGTCTCAATGCCAGAAAGGCCAGAGATCTCTGAATTCCACGACAGGAAACGCAACAGCAAGTCGGCAAAGAAAAAATATTTCATTCCACCGTTCATCATTCATATAGGCGGCCTCTATCTGGGACGTTGGTAAAACGCGGAACGATTGCGGAGCGACGGAACGACGGAACGAATAATATACAATGTAACAAATCGTATTGCACATACGTAGTTACCATGCCACACAAACGACTGACGAATTTGCTGAACAGACTCCATCGATTCCAGAGTATAATTATAACACTATTTGAAAATGATCCTTGTACTTACCTGTGCATTTAATTGCTTGAAGAATATAAGGCCCTTAAAATATATTTTATGTGTTTGGTTAATTATTTGTTTATTTAGCTCAATGGTCCGTCCAACGGAAGGCTCCAGCATGACACTTGACTTACTGACCTCTCTGCAGAAAGAGTGCTGTACAGATCTAGACTGTGTAAAAAACCATGTGATATACATGTACATGTACATGTATGTATTTACTGTGTACTCTATAACTGATGTACATGTACAAACTAAATAGCATGTCACGTGATGTGAGGGGAAATCAATGGATGCATAATGCTTTGCGCAATGAAAAAAAGGGGGTACACGGACAGGCAAAATAAACTATCAAGGACGGGTTGCTCCACCAATTCCAATATACCAAATTGTTCCTTAAGGTCTCCTCTTTCTTACTAGCTGTCCAAAATAGTGGAGCAACCCGTCACTGGGGTCGAAAAAAACTGCGGAACGATTGCTTTAGCGTCTTTATCCACATTAATCTATTTATTATGTGCAATTTAGTGCGCGAAATGAAACAAAATAAAGGGGGTACATGGATAAGCAAAAAATATATAGATCAAGGACGGGTTGCTCCACCAATTCCAATATACCAAATTGTTCCTTAAGGTCTACCCTTTCTTACTAGCTATTCAAAATAGTGGAGCAACCCGTCAATGGGCTCGAAAAAACCGCGGAACGATTGCTTAGCGTCTTTATCAAACTTTAATCTACTTATTATATTATGTGCAATTTAGTGCGCGAAATGAAACAAAATAAAGGGGTACATGAACAAGCAAAATAAACTATCAAGGACGGGTTGCTCCACCAATTCCAATTTACCAAATTGTTCCTTAAGGTCTCCTCTTTCTTACTAGCTATTCAAAATAGTGGAGCAACCCGTCAATGGGCTCGAAAAAACCGCGGAACGATTGCTGAGAGTCTTTATCCAACAAAGTAAACATTAAGAATTGCGCGAAATGAAACAAACTTAAGGGGGTACATGAACAAGCAAAAAAAATATATCAAGGACGGGTTGCTCCACCAATTCCAATATACCAAATTGTTCCTTAAGGTCTCCTCTTTCTTACTAGCTATTCAAAATAGTGGAGCAACCCGTCACTGGGGTCGAAAAAACTGCGGAACGATTGCTTTAGCGTCTTTATCCACATTAATCTATTTATTATGTGCAATTTAGTGCGCGAAATGAAACAAAATAAAGGGGGTACATGGATAAGCAAAAAAAAATATATCAAGGACGGGTTGCTCCACCAATTCCAATATACCAAATTGTTCCTTAAGGTCTCTTCTTTCTTACTAGCTATTCAAAATAGTGGAGCAACCCGTCACTAGGGTCGAAAAAACCGCGGAACGATTGCTTAGCGTCTTTATCAAACTTTAATCTACTTATTATATTATGTGCAATTTAGTGCGCGAAATGAAACAAAATAAAGGGGGTACATGAACAAGCAAAATAAACTATCAAGGACGGGTTGCTCCACCAATTCCAATATACCAAATTGTTCCTTAAGGTCTCCTCTTTCTTACTAGCTGTTCAAAATAGTGGAGCAACCCGTCACTGGGGTCGAAAAAACTGCGGAACGATTGCTTTAGCGTCTTTATCCACATTAATCTATTTATTATGTGCAAGTTAGTGCGCGAAATGAAACAAAATAAAGGGGGTACATGGATAAGCAAAAAAATATATATCAAGGACGGGTTGCTCCACCAATTCCAATATACCAAATTGTTCCTTAAGGTATACTCTTTCTTACTAGCTTTTCAAAATAGTGGAGCAACCCGTCAATGGGCTCGAAAAAACTGCGGAACGATTGCTTTAGCGTCTTTATCCACATTAATCTATTTATTATGTGCAATTTAGTGCGCGAAATGAAACAAAATAAAGGGGGTACATGAACAAGCAAAATAAACTATCAAGGACGGGTTGCTCCACCAATTCCAATATACCAAATTGTTCCTTAAGGTCTCCTCTTTCTTACTAGCTATCCAAAATAGTGGAGCAACCCGTCAATGGGCTCGAAAAAACTGCGGAACGATTGCTTAGCGTCTTTATCAAACTTTAATCTACTTATTATATTATGTGCAATTTAGTGCGCGAAATGAAACAAATTAAAGGGGGTACATGAACAAGCAAAATAAACTATCAAGGACGGGTTGCTCCACCAATTCCAATATACCAAATTGTTCCTTAAGGTCTCTTCTTTCTTACTAGCTGTCCAAAATAGTGGAGCAACCCGTCACTGGGGTCGAAAAAACTGCGGAACGATTGCTTTAGCGTCTTTATCCACATTAATCTATTTATTATGTGCAATTTAGTGCGCGAAATGAAACAAATTAAAGGGGGTACATGAACAAGCAAAATAAACTATCAAGGACGGGTTGCTCCACCAGTTCCAATATACCAAATTGTTCCTAAAGGTCTGCTCTTTCTTACTAGCTATCCAAAATAGTGGAGCAACCCGTCACTGGGGACGAAAAAACCGCGGAACGATTGCTGAGAGTCTTTATCCAACAAAGTAAACTGATAGAATTGCGCGAAATGAAACCAAAAAAAAGGGGTACACGGACAGGCAAAATAAACTATAAAGGACGGGTTGCTCAACCAGTTCCAATATACCAAATTGTTCCTTAAGGTCTACTCTTTCTTACTAGCTATTCAAAATAGTGGAGCAACCCGTCACTGGGGACGAAAAAACCGCGGAACGATTGCTGAAGGTTTTATTCAACATTTAATCAGCATAATGCATTGCGCGAAATAAAACAAAATAAAGTGGGTAAACAGACAGGCGAAAAAAACTACCAATGACAGGTTGCTCCACCGATTCCAATAAACCAAGTTGTTCCTTAAGGTCTACTCTTTCTTACTAGCTATCCAAAATAGTGGAGCGACCCGTGAATGGGCTCGAAAAAAACCTCGGAACGATTGCTAAGAGTCTTTATCCAACATTAATCTACTTTTTATACTGCAATTTAGTGCGCGAAATGAAACAAAATAAAGGGGTACATGGACAAGCGGAAAAAAACTACCAAGGACGGGTTGCTCCACCAATTCCAATATACCAAATTGTTCCTTAAGGTCTCCTCTTTCTTACTAGCTATTCAAAATAGTGGAGCAACCC
The DNA here is from genome assembly GCA_032158295.1 of Pycnopodia helianthoides. Lineage (NCBI taxonomy): Eukaryota > Metazoa > Echinodermata > Asteroidea > Forcipulatida > Asteriidae > Pycnopodia > Pycnopodia helianthoides. Next base: position 36,275,048 of record CM063243.1, read on the forward strand.
GTCACTGGGGACGAAAAAACCGCGGAACGATTGCTGAAGGTTTTATTCAACATTTAATCAGCATAATGCATTGCGCGAAATAAAACAAAATAAAGTGGGTAAACAGACAGGCGAAAAAAACTACCAATGACAGGTTGCTCCACCGATTCCAATAAACCAAATTGTTCCTTAAGGTCTACTCTTTCTTACTAGCTATCCAAAATAGTGGAGCGACCCGTGAATGGGCTCGAAAAAAACCTCGGAACGATTGCTAAGAGTCTTTATCCAACATTAATCTACTTTTTATACTGCAATTTAGTGCGCGAAATGAAACAAAATAAAGGGGTACATGGACAAGCGGAAAAAAACTACCAAGGACGGGTTGCTCCACCAATTCCAATATACCAAATTGTTCCTTAATGTCTCCTCTTTCTTACTAGCTATTCAAAATAGTGGAGCAATCCGTCACTGGGGTCGAAAAAACTGCGGAACGATTGCTTAGCGTCTTTATCCAACATTAATCTACTTATTATTATGCGCAATATAATGCGTGAAATGAAACATAGTAAAGGGGGTACATGAACAAGCAAAAAAACTATAAAGGGCGGGTTGCATCACCAATTCCACTATGCGAAATTGTTCCTTAATGACTCCTCTTTCTCACTAGCTATCCAAATTAGCAACTGGATGGCAGACCTGATCATGACAGAACAAAACACTGAGCAAAAAGATCATCTGGTATCTACTTGCATTTAAAGACTTCAAGAAGTGAAAAGACATGCCCAAGCCCTCAGAGTAAAAAGGATTACGGTTTCCAGGGATGTTCCAGCAAGCTTTGTGTCAACACTTGAGTTTCTTTCGAATGTCACCAGAAGTCTGTTCAGCACCAACCTTTCAGTGGGCCACCTTGGGAAACAATGTACATATCCTCAGAGTAACAACAGACAGATGGTGTTTTGCGAAGGCGATTGCCAAGATTGGTTCCATGTTGAATGTATAAATAAAGGAGGAAAGTTTCCAAAGCACTTCTTATGAGCGCTGCCGCTCTGAATAATCCAATACAGCAACAAAGTTTGGCAAGCAGTTTCAATAATTACATATAGTTGCCCTGACATTAGTGGTGATGCAGGTCCAGACTGTAATTCTTGCTATAGCCACATTAGCATGAAAAAAATTGATGATTTTTTGAAAATGACATCCTTATATTGCAGACTTGAATGGATACTTTAATCACACGTATTATAGCGATATTTGTTGTCGAAAGTTCTACACTTAAATCTGGCTCAGTCCAAAATATTTAACCCCTAGCTGTGTTCCGGAGTTGTACTCAATCCATTTATTCGTACAGCTTGAGTTTGTTGGATACATTACATAGACCTATAGACCTTCCTGTACTCAGTAAAAGGAACAATTTTGTCACAAAATAAAAATGTTTAATATAGTAATGTTTTCTTTCACCTTTTTTTTATACATTAAATTTAAAAAAGGTATTCAGTATTTATCATGACGGATCGGTTTATACCTGGAAAGAAGGAAACACAGGGGAGGCTGCGGAGGATATAGCCGACAAAAATCTGCAATTACATTTACAGTTGATGTTTCGTCCTACAGCAAAAAGCCGTTTTCTTTATTAAAAGTTCAAACTGTTGTTATTTCTCCCGCAAGGTTTATTTATCGGTCGTTGTTGCCCAAGATCCAAACTAAGGAAAGGATAAGAAGCTGCTTTGGTCTAAATGTAACATCAAAATCAATGGGTCAGAATAGTGGTTGATCCGGGAAATTTGACATCATTGACGGAACTCCATCATTTTTAAATGCTGGTGAGATAGAAATATCCTTGAGCAACACACCGTATGTATTTGCTTTGTTTTGTTTTCGTTTTATTTTTGATTTATGTTTATTTGCTGGTCCGTGTACCCCCGATACTTTGCTCCTCTGTTTTGGATAGCTAGTAAGAAAGAGAAGACTTTAAGGAAAAATTTGGTATATTGGAATTGGTGGAGCAACCCGTCCTTGATAGATTTTTTGCCTGTTCATAATAACCCCCTTTATTTTGTTTTATTTCGCGCAATTCTTTGAGTTTACTTTGTTGGATAAAGACTCTCAGCAATCGTTCCGCGGTTTTTTCGACCCCAGTGACGGGTTGCTCCACTATTTTGAATAGCTAGTAAGAAAGAGCAGACCTTAAGGAACAATTTGGTATATTGGAATTGGTGGAGCAACCCGTCCTTGGTAGTTTTTTTGCTTGTCCATGTACCCCCTTTTTTGGTTTCGCACTAAATTGCACATAATATATTTAAGTAGATTAATGTTGGATAAAGACGCTAAGCAATCGTTCCGCGGTTTTTTCGACCCCAGTGACGGGTTGCTCCACTATTTTGAATAGCTAGTAAGAAAGAGGAGACCTTAAGGAACAATTTGGTATATTGGAATTGGTGGAGCAACCCGTCCTTGGTAGTTTGTTTTCCCTTGTCCATGTACCCCTTTATTTTGTTTCATTTCGCGCACTAAATTGCACATAATATATTTAAGTAGATTAATGTTGGATAAAGACTCTTAGCAATCGTTCCGCGGTTTTTTCGACCCCAGTGACGGATTGCTCCACTATTTTGGATAGCTAGTAAGAAAGAGGAGACCTTAAGGAACAATTTGGTATATTGGAATTGGTGGAGCAACCCGTCCTTGGTAGTTTTTTTCCCTTGTCCATGTACCCCTTTATTTTGTTTCATTTCGCGCACTAAATTGCACATAATATATTTAAGTAGATTAATGTTGGATAAAGACGCTAAGCAATCGTTCCGCGGTTTTTTCGACCCCAGTGACGGGTTGCTCCACTATTTTGAATAGCTAGTAAGAAAGAGGAGACCTTAAGGAACAATTTGGTATATTGGAATTGGTGGAGCAACCCGTCCTTGATAGTTTTTTTGCTTGTCCTTATACCTCGTAAATTGTTTTCCTTCACATCACGTGACACGATATTCAGTTTGTACATGTACATCCTAAATATACAGAGTACACTTTTCATACATGATCTACCTTACAACGGCGGACGTAATGCAACTTCAGCACTTGTTCAGTGCAGAGGTCAGTGAATCAAGTGTCATGCTGGAACCTTCTGTTGGACGTCGTCCATTTTAAACAATTAATTAACCTAACACACAAATTATATTTGAAGGGCATGTTTTTCAAGCAATCAAACGCACTGGTAAGTACAAAGGATCATTTTGAAATACTATAAGGACTTCTTTGATCAGTGGAGTCTGTGCAGCAAATTCGTCAGTCGTTTGTGTGGCATGGTAATGAGAAACTACGTACGTGCAATATGATTTGTTACATCGTATATTACTCGTTCCGTCGTTCCGTCGTTCCGCTATCGTTCCGCGTTTTACCAACGTCCCTCTATCTGGTGGGAAAATCATCTGGTGCATGCTACAGTGGTGTAGGCCCATTGACAAGAACAAGAAAACAAACCTTTTTTCCCACCCTCTCGCACAAACTTACACTGTGTATGGTACCCATGTCAGATTCGTAGCTTCATACACTCCACCTACCAACTACCATACTAAATACAATTAGGCTTCATCACATTTGTTTTTGATATTTACGTTAAAATAAAAAGAATTGTGTACTTTAAATGTTTTCAGCATAGGTAATATAGCTAACAATGGTAAATTTGTTTATTTCTGCTGTTAAATTGTTTTAACTTAACTAATCAAAGTATTAATAAATTAAGTCAACTTTATAATTTTGTTCAAATATATGGCCGCCTCCATGATGAAGATATTATTATTAATCTCATATTTTTCTTAGCATAACAAAATCTGAAGTTGTTTTTTTGTCATGTGTAGTGATATTTTAGACGTTTTGGATCCCCAGGTAGGGAGGTATGTGGGTGCGTTACTCAGAGAAAACAATGTCGGTGTTTGTGGAGGACCGTTGCATGTACTAGATCCCAAAACTGGGTATGTATTTTGAGCTATCTTATCTACACTGTCATCTGGTCGGTCCGTAGTCAACTCGGTCCTAGTAAACTCGGTCCAAACTCATCTCGGTCCGAAGTTAACTCGGTCCGAAGCCAACTCGGTCCGATTTTGTTTAAATAAGTAACATCCATAATTGTGTGCTTACTAATACTATGTAATCTCATAAATTAAAAGGGCTTAATATTCAGCGTTTAAAAGAGAATCTTTTGCAGTTTGTTTATGACTTTTTTTAATTCCGAAAATAGGAGATAAATGTTTCACTCTTGTCTGGTTAGGGTTTGATTGGAAGTAACATAAAGTAAACAAAACTTTAAAGTAAACTTACACATATAATTTAATAAATAATACAAAATAAAGAATACCAAATCTATTCTATTTCTAATGAGAGATATTTCATAAAAATTTAGAACCATAAAGAGTACGTTTGGTTGCCCTTTGAACTGAACTTGCCCTTTCATTATATAAAAAAAGGTATAAATGTAAACGATACAAGTAAAATTCTCCTACTTAATGAATAGTTTCAACCATACAAAAGAAAACAAATGTCTTACACAAACTGCAAAGGAAAGTTCATTTTCTACCGTTTTGTTTCACTTAAGTTTTACCTAAATTATGCTTTAGAAAAGTGTCTTTTTTAAACGATAATTATTATTAATTTCTGAGATACAGCATTGATACTTCTAGAAACTATAATGAGGCTCCGTGAGCCTTATAGGGGTCTAACATTTTGGGCCTCCGTAACGCTATACGTTTTCAAAATGGTCGTTGATTATAGGTAAACATTTTATGGTCGTTAGCCAGCAATAACTTCAGTTTATTTTGTACTACACAGCTAAAACTTTCCCATCACACTAAATATACATTCACGATGCTTGTGAGGCCTTTTTGACGAGTTACATCCAAAAACATCTTAAAAAAATGAAATTTACCACGCAATACTCACGGTTGTTTTGCTCTTCGTCGCGGCACTCACACGGAATTCATGAATTGCTCAAAAATTAAGATTGCGCGGTGTGCGCAGAGCCTAAAGACAGCGCAGTGTGCGCCAGGCAGAAGGCTCTGCGTACACCGTGCTGTCTTAAGTTCAAGGGGGCATTATTCCAGAAAATAAAAAAGAGATCCACGCTTCCGTTGTAAACACATTCTTTAAAATATTGTTTAATAGTAATTTTTCATTTGAGATGTTAAGCATTATTATCTATTTAAAAAATAGATTGTTATTGACAAGAAAAACCTCTTGAATTGTTTGTACTTGAGTTGTAACATCGTTAGCCTTGTGCTTTCGTCTGCCTCGATGCCTTACATCTGATTCTGTTTATTATTCATCACTTAATAATTCATATGTTAGAAATATGACCTATATGAACCAATTGCAAAAGTGATTTTACTTTTAGTACACACCCTTCACTGCAGATTTTCGGACAGTCAATGTTTTTTTGTGTATGGGAAATTATGTGGCAGCTTGAGTGCGCATGGTCAGAATGTTTTTGTGCGATGTGTGGCCTGCCTACTCTCACTCAGTATCGATATCATTTTATCATTATCAATCATGCTATTGCTAGTTATACTGTCTTTGTACTGACTACTACTGTAGTACTGTACATCCTATACATGTACATGACTTACCCCTACTCCTAGAACTGGAGGTTCGTTCCACTCATGTCCGATATCGTCTCCACGAACCTCATATAGGTTATCATGTACAAAATCCTATTCAAAACTTTTTGCCCTTCACGTTTGCATGCCTACATTTTTTATTTGTGAAACCAGATCATCCCCAAATGAAGTGCTAAGTCTAAGATTAAGAAGTGTTCTTTGTACTGTCATTGAGCGTTACGTAGATCCAGAAAATCCACTCCACAAAAAAGAAATGCAAAAATCTAAAAATTCTCAAGAATTCTGGCCTTTTGGTAACAATTACAATATGTTTGCATCCACAGGTAATCAATAGTATGCTGCGCGCAATGCTGAGTCCAAGTCAACCAACAGTTTGGTTCATGTTTTTATACATGAAAGTGGCTGCTTGCATGTATACAAGATATGAACCTTTGGTTATCGTGATTAAGCGTTGCGCATAAGTTTGGTCTCTCCAATGTATGCAAGCCTAATGCTGGTAATTTTTGGGGAAAAGAAGTGTAGGCATGCAAACATGAAGGGCATGAATAGTTTCAAAGAAGGATTTTGTACCTTGCCCAATTTCCAAATACGGACATGCATTTTTAGCGTTGGATTTTTCTGATTTTGTCCGTACGAAATGTTGATATTTTTGCGAACAGAAACCCACATTTTTTTCACCCCAGTTGTCAATTACCATAGTAGAATTGCGTAGAGCTCATTAAAAAATGTGCATGCTTTGAGAGGGGCAGACTGATGCTGATTGCGCAGTAACTTACAACAACTTTTTGTATTGTTGGATGCCCCATTTGGTGCACTTGTGGTTGAAGGCAATGCATTTCCTCACACACTCCTGTTTGCTCCGTCCATGTCCTGGCTTGCCACAGTGACCACAGAGCGAGGTCGCGGGTCTGGTAGCATTTGGTAGAGCTTGCAGTTGCCCCTCTCCTGGCACCTGTAGGAGCTGGCAGCAGACCAACTGTAGTGGTGCCACCCTACAGGAGGCGACTAGCTGACCTCTTGCTACTTTACTTTGCTTTGACTCAAGTAACACGTCTTGGTTTGATTCACCAAGAAAGTTAAAGCAAATCTCCTCATCCTCCAGTCCCCACATGAAAGCAACTCTGATCTGATCATAATCTCAATGTAATCAACCGGTGTTTTGCATGTGTACTTATCTTATAAATGAAAACTGCTGCCTGACCTCGGAGGCAGGCAGAGGGGGGTGTCCTGCACTGACTCATAACGGTTATGGCGCATTTACTGGGTGCTTGGTCAACTGGGTTAAGAGTCCTCCTATGCATATTGATCAGACTGAGCATGACCTCAGGGTGTCGGAGGCCGCTTCACCTTCTAAGCTTTGGCTGTGCCTTAGGCGGGTTCTGGCATGGGTGCTTGGTCAACTGGGTGTGCTGTCCTCCCATCAGGTTGATTAGACTGAGCAGGACTTTAGGGTATGTGAGGCCGCTTTACCTTCTCACTCAGCCTTGGCTGTGCCTTACGCGGGTTCTGGCATGGGTGCTTGGCAACTGGGTGTGCAGTCCTCCCATGCAGGTTGATCAGACTGAGCAGGACCTCAGGGTATCGGAGGCAGCTTCACCTTCTCACCCTTAGCTGTGCCTTAGGCGGGTTCTGGCATGGGTGCTTGGTCAACTGGGTGTGCAGTCCTCCCATCAGGTTGATCAGACTGAGCAGGACCTCAGGGTATCGGAGGCAGCTTCACCTTCTCACCCTTAGCTGTGCCTTAGGCGGGTTCTGGCATGGGTGCTTGGTCAACTGGGTGTGCAGTCCTCCCATCAGGTTGACTAGACTGAGCAGGACTTCAGGGTATGTGAGGCCGCTTTACCTCCTCACTCAGCCTTGGCTGTGCCTTAGGCGGGTTCTGGCATGGGTGCTTGGCAACTGGGTGTGCAGTCCTCCCATGCAGGTTGATCAGACTGAGCAGGACCTCAGGGTATCGGAGGCCGCTTCACCTTCTCACCCTTAGCTGTGCCTTAGGCGGGTTCTGGCATGGGTGCTTGGTCAACTGGGTGTGCAGTCCTCCCATGCTGGTTGATCAGACTGAGCAGGACCTCAGGATCGTGTAATCAGTTGCTGGGTAGGGGATGGTTTTCATGAGGGATGGTTGTGACATGAAAGAATGAGCAGAGCAGAAGAGAAGCCAAGCTCAACAAATTTCCTGTGTTTCTAAGTTGAAAAACCTTGTTCACTGTTGTCATACATACTGTAAGTGAGAAGCTATTTGCTATTTTTTCATTTTTAAGCAATTGCAACAGCATCTGAAGGTAAAGTACAAATAAGAGCTACTGATAAATTATTAAACATAGTATAAAGTCATAGTTCTCAAAGTGCACACTTTCTCATTAGGGTCATTCCGTGCAGATCAACCAATGTATTAAACTTACCCCCCTTCAAAATGGTTCTAATTTGGTGTACATGTATGGGGTCATAATTTGGGCTGAAAAAATACTGAAATTTCAAGTAGGATCAACAGTTTTCATGTTACAGCCGGCCATTTTTGGGGGCAATTTGAGACAAAATGGGTGTGGTCATCTCTCTTCAAACAGTCATCAAACAAAAAATGCTCACTACATCAAAATTAGTGACAGATTTCAATTCCCTAGGCAATTTCCTTTCTAAAGACACCAATTGCAACAAATCTGGCCCAATGGTTAGGAAGATGTGGTCATTTGTAAAGTGATGGCCAAGCCCACTTTGGCAAAAATTTGTGAGCCAATTTGAATGTGGTAGGGTTTTAATTTGGGGGGGGGGGTTGATTTGACACGAAATGAGTCTTTGTGGTTGCCTAAATTGTACACATTATACACATGTACCACATGGTATTTGTTTGATTTGTTTAGCTTAATTACCAGCAACAACAAAAGCTCCATATGGTTTTTAACTTTTCACTGATTTTCTTTGTAGGAGACATACAGTGACACAGAGACATTGCTGTGATAGATTCAAGATTCAGATTCCATTTGCTGGAAATACATTGATATGTAAGTAGATTAATAATATTAACACAGGGTATTGGCTAGCCCTATTCTTGGGCCCAGTCCTTGTTTTATGGTCCACTCAAAGTAAATTTGACCCAATATCCCCTTTTCAACATTTTAGTCAACATCTGGCAAATACATACATGAAGGGTCTGAATAAAAGCCCATTTGTGTGGTGGTAGGGTAAACTGGGGTAAAAACGCCCCATTTTAAAGTTGTTGTTAAATAATAAATACATGTATCTCAGTACTACTGGGAGACACTAAGTACTAAACCTGTGATTGTATGCAATACATGCCTCCTTTATTATGTGCAAGTATAATATTATGGTGATTATAATAATAGTAATAACAATAATACAGAGCATTTATGTAGCGCTCGAATTTACCAGATAAATTTTCACATTACATGTACATAACACAAAGTTAAACAAAAAGTGATAGTGTAAACAGTAAGCATACATGTACACATGTAACACATCAATTAAATAAGTGAGTTTTTAGAGATTTTTTGAAAAGTTGCTTGTGATGTAGAGTAATGGATAGTGTTGGGTAAATTGTTCCAGAGTTTTTGGGCAGCAGATTGGAAGCTGTTGTTCCCAGTGGTAGTACAGGTTTCGGGCACAATGAGTAATTTGGTATCTACATATGTACAGTATATATTTAGATGATTGGAGGGTTTAAGGTGAAATTGTCCACCTTTTTGGAGAAGAAGTTTTGCGGCGTTTTTACCTGGGTCTTTGGGTAAATTGCCCGTTCACATTTGTTTTATAAAAAGATGGCTGTACCACAGGTTTTCCTGATTAATCATGATATTTTTAGCTGTTCCGACATAGCAGTTGGAAAAGCTATTGTTTTCGTCAAGATTTTTGTTTGTTTTTCTTTCCATTTGCCAAAATCCCATAGGTTTGCACATGCATTTTGTGAACTCCTAAAGTAATGCGTAGCCTTATACAAAAGAGGCAGATCTTATCTCATCAAAGCTTAAGTTATGAAGTTATAGCTAAATGTCATTAGCTTTAACTTAATTAATTAGTTTACTTAGTTATAATGACATTAATATTTAATTAGCCCGGCAATCTTGAGACCACCATATCTCACAAAGTATAGGTCCGATCGTCAAACTTTTTTTACTCATATACTTGAGGGTTACTGCAGATGTGTTTGTTGGACTAAAACGTTGTGTGACGTCACCATGACATAATTTATTGCGTGATTTGTATGTGTGTACAAAACTACATGCACGGCTCTAAAAAGTGTACATTATTTGGTCGGTAAAAATACACAACTTTTAAAAATAAATTTAATTTTAGTTACTTATAGTACCCAAATAATTTTTTAAACATAAATGCTTTTAATGAGTTATTCCAGGCCATTAAAACCAATCAAAAAGTACAATTTATTTCCATGATAATTACTGATTAATTAATTGGTAAATCTGACCCCATGGTTAAAACTCTGTGTTGTAAAATCACAGCAGTGTGTTGAAGATTTCCCACATTGGATTCCTAACTGGTAGCGGAGCAATATAGTTAGTGTATAGCTCATTGGATTGTGCATGACCAATAGATGTAATTCCTATGTACATTTAGGGTTATCGTTAAAAGGCATTAATTAATGGGGATATGAATTACTTACAACTGTACCATCTTGTACCTCATAAAGTTTGTTAGTATGATTGAAAAACACTGTAAAGTCATTGTGACGTCATCAGGTGTCAAATTGTGGTAATTCTAAGTTTGTTACTTTTAAAAATCATATCTCCTGAACCACATGTCATAAGGTTTGTGCTGTCTTGTAACTTATAACACTTACTACCTTACTTATAACACTTACTACCTTACTACAAATTTGACATTTTATTCAAAACGATGACCCAACTTTGACCTTTTTTCTGCTCCAATACAAAAACCTTATCTCCTAGATTCCTAAACTACAACATGTACAAGTCAAAAAGTCATTGTCTTTGTGCCGTCTTGTATACATGTCTTATGACATATTTTACATTTTATTCATAACATGACCCAAAGGTGATCTTTCCCTCCGGTCCAAATTATAATTGACATTGCCATGTTTTATGAGCAGTGGAAACAAACCAAAGTGGGCGTTTTTACCCACGTTTATCCTACATGTACAATAAGCAGCCCAAAGAAATCCAGAGAAACAAGAAGGTCATAGAAAACTACTCCAAAATCCTTGAAAGTGCTCTAACATAAACAAACTAGTCTGAAGTATGCAGTAGATATTTGCGTTTTGGAAGAAAGAGTAATTTTAGGCTAAAAATCTGCACTGGTGCAGACCATCATTTCATAAATAAATTATTGTGTACCACAACTTCATTCCCACGAGGGAAAATCTTGCAATGCTAATTTGAATAAGCACAGCCACCAATCAAAATCACTTACTTGTCTACAAGTAGACAACCATTGCGCTAGAGTTTGAAAAGATCTCTTGTGAAAATTCAAAATTAAAATTCTAGAATATGTTTTGTTCACAAGTTTATGTACTTTACAATCTGGTTTCCTGTGTGCACATGGTATGCTGAATATTTATTAATTTACCTTTGTTTGATTAGAGACCAGACTTGGGACATTGCAAAATAGGACAAAGGATACGAATACCCACATTTGAATTTTGATCTTAATCATTAATTCTTTAATGCAACTTTTTCATTTGAATGTTTACTACTACAGGGCAGGTCATGTTGGACAGTATGCACCCATCAGAGCCTCCGGATTTCATCTTTAATTCCCAGGACTTAGGGTTCATGCCTGAAATAGAAGACATAAAGGTTGGTCATAAAGACTGATGATATTATTGGGGTAATCCTTGATCAAGCTTTAAAGCCCAGTTGATACAACTAGACAAATCCATGAAAAATGTGCCCCACGATGCTTTTACCAATCACACTCACAGCTTTGACCCAAAAGACATACATCAGTCTGCCACCATTTGAGGTGCTGCACTGTGTGATTGTTTGGGGCCTTATGGTACTAATAGTTTGGGGCCATATGGTACTTTGTATTGTGAGTTGCAAAGTAGGAAGGGGTTAACAGTGGCTGGAGGTGGTTGGAGTGGAAGGGGGGGTAGAGAGATGCACCTGTCCATCCAATGTGGGTGCCATTGTATGGGAAAACACATGATAGTTTGGGGCCTTATGGTACTGTGTATTGCGAGTTGCAAAGTAGGAAGGGGTTAACAGTGACTGGAGGTGGTTGGGGTGGGGGGGGGAGTAGAGAGATGCACCTGCCCATCCAATGTGGGTGCCATTGTATTGGCAATCACATGATAGTTTGGGGCCTTATGGTACTGTGTACACAATGTATTTTGCGATTGGCAAAGTAGGAAGGGTTAACGGTAAATGGTTAACTGCAAAAATGATTTCTTTTGACAGATGCATCTAAAGAGTACATAGATACACTGTAGTTTGGCAATGGTAGTTCAACCTATATGTCCAGTTTAATTGGTTTGAATGGTTTGGCAACTAACTGTAAAATGTGATGAAAATAAGGAGTTTTTAAATGAACTGAAATTTATGGCTTTACCTTTACATGTAGGTTCAAACAAAATTAACAGAATTTTTTTAGTATGTGGAAGATAAAATGGAAACTATTGAAATGAAATTTATATGATACTTACTATAGTTTACTTCTGGCTTAACTTCCGGCTCAAACAGAAATAAAAAATATAAAATATCATATCTCCTGAACCACATGTCATTAAGACGTACATGTACATGTAATTATTCTGCTTTTTAGTATTCTGTTCAAAGACATGACCCCACTTTCACTTTTACTTCCGGTCCAAACAGGAAATTATAATTATTCATATCTGTATACCAAGTGTCTGCTCCCATATTAGTAAACATTGAATGTAGTGTTTGTGTATAGATTCATTAGTGACACTTAAGTTTTCAAAAATAGATCTACTGACATCACTTCTAGTTACAGTGCCCTCTATCAAAATGCTAGAAATCCACATTAAAAGCAAAAAGTCCTGATCTGACTCATACCCAAAGTAAAAATGTATCTACCAACCTGACCCCACTTGACCTCTCCTTCCGGTCCAAACAGGAAGTTCAAATAAAACTTATTTAGAACACATTTTTAAAGGGATGTGACGCCACAAAATGTAAAATACTTTGTTTTGTTGTGTCTTTGTATGACATCAATGAATTCCAACCTTTAAAAAACATGTGTGATGGTGTCCTCACGTATTGAAGCGCCTTTTTGCTAGTGTGAAATATTTTAATTATATCTTGTGCTGAACATTTTCATAGTGTAGTTATGTGTACCGCAATGTTGATCTATGTCAGAGAAGCAAATTTGGTAATCATTACGTCACCAGGTATCAACATAAACAAACAGCTTTAAAGTCTAGTTATTACTACTATTATTTATTACTGTGTGAGATTTCTTATAGTCGTTTATATACTCCTTCATCTTCCCAGAGTCTTGTGAACTGGGATCCTGGAGATGAGAATTCCTTGTCTCTTGTGATCAGCGAGCTTCTAGCAGCCTATAAAGAACATCAGAGGAGCATGCTGAATGATCGACTACAGTTTGAGTACAGCTCACTCCTTGAAACTGGCAAGTTTACAACAATAGAGGTGCACCACAGCAGGAAAACAACAAGGGTGAGAAACAGTAACACATTAAACTGACAATAAAGGTCATGTTTGCAAACAAGCAAAATGAGTTGTCAAATGAATACTCCCCCCATATTTAACGATACTGTTGAATAATGAAAGCCAGTAAACTGGATAATAAATACAATTTTGTTGAATGGCCTGACATTTTAACCCTGGGAGAGTCTTTTCCAAAGACTAAGTGACGTCATAACACAGCTCTGTGTTACATACCCTAATCAAAGCAGCCTGTGGCTGTACATAAATAATGATAAATTCTTACACAGTTAATTGCACGCACGCGCGCTCTCCATAGATATTGATACAGAGGGAGGGTGCGCTTCTGCAGTAACTGAGTGAAAGTTCATAGTTCCATTTACAGCCACAGGCTTGCTTTGGTTTGATCATGATGACGCGTCCCCTTTAAGAAAAACAAATTCTTCAACATTGGTGAAAACACTTTGTGAACGTTTTTAAGACCACATAGTGTTTCAAGTCCCTACATTGCATATTACCTCTTTTGTTCTCAGCTCCACACAGTATTTTCCTTTGTGATAGCAATCGTGGACCTATTGTCCCTACTGTTATAAGCCTTCAATTGAATGTCACTACAAGTTCACACACACACACACACACACATTCTATTTTTTGCATCCCTGCGGAGACATCTTTTGTTCTTTCCTTTGTCCCTGTAGTTAAGAACCTCCCATAGACTTAAAATTCACAAAATTCCTTGTGGAGCAACCCATCTTTAGAATTTCCCTATGGAGACCCTTTGTTATCCCTTTTCTGTTTTGTTCTCGGTCTCCATAAGGTAGTGAAAATGAAATCATACACACAAGTGTGTAATGACCTCCAATCGTGGACCCTCCTTTGTTCAACTCTTTGTCCTGACAAACGTGGACCCCATTGTCTTCCTTTGTGATAGCAATCGTTGACCTATTGTCCCTTTTGTTGTAAGTCCTCAGTTTGAATGTCACTACAAACTCCCCCACACTTAATTTTGTAAACACCTGCAATCGGGGATCTCCTATTGTCCCTCTTACATGTATGTTTGTAATTGAACTTTGTTGCAACAGCTCCCATTGGTTTTGTACACACTTTCCAACTGGGAACCTTTACCCAATCAGAGGCTCTATTGTCTTCTTTTGTTATTTGTCCCCGGTTTGAATTATTAGATTTACATAACATTAAAACTAAAAATGTTTGAAGAGCAAGAAGCAGTCAGAAGAAGCAGAATAACAAATGATGGAAGTGAAGTAGATATCAAGGTCTATTACCAAACTCGCAAAAAGTTGGAACTGAAGCTACACAACCACAAAGACAAGTATGACTCTAGCAGTCAAGTGGGAGTTTACCGAATTCCTTGCTCTTGTGGTAAAGTGTACATTGGCGAAACAGATACCTTAATACAAGGCGAAAAGAACACAAAGCCCATGGCCACAGAAGGGAATAAATCTGCCATTGTCAAACACTCTGCTGATTTAGACCATGTAATAGATTGGGATCAAGCTCGAATCACAGCTCCTAAGAGACATTGGTATACATATCGCATCAGGAAAGCTATTGAAATACACAAGCAGAAGGTAGGAAATCGGCCGAGATATTGGCATCAAGATATTGGCTACTTCATCAGCAGCATTTGACACACAATCCTACCACCCTACTCTACTGGTATCCCACAGTCTACTGACACGCCCCACTACACAGGGCACTCAAACACAATGGGCAACCCACACAATAAATCTGAGCCCTCCAACCACAGTTCCCTTTTCAGAAGAACCAATCAGTGACTGACTCTACACTGACACCTGTGAACCCTTATAAATAGACTAACATGTCTCACACTCTTCAGTCTCCTGAAGATGACTAAAGCAAGCTAGTTGAAATGTTGAGACCAAAAGAAAACACTCCACGGCAGTGAAGTTAAAAACGAAAGTAGTAGTCCCGGCCGATTTCCTACCTTCCGCCCAGGTAATAGTTAATAAGCAGGACAGTTCTTTTCACAACTGAGAAGTCTCCGGAATACGGAAAATCTACTCCGCAGTAGTGGAATAGATAGCAAGACAAGTTCAACACAGCAAAGTAGATAAACACATGGTGTTACCGCAAACCAAATATACGTTGAAACCTCACCATGCAATGCCTTAAAAATCATAAAACAAAGAATGTTTGAAGAGCAAGAAGCAGTTGGGAGAAGCAGGATAACAAATCATAAGATTATTTTGACAACAAAACAAAGAATGTTTGAAGAGCAAGAAGCAGTTTGGAGAAGCAGGATAACAAATCATAAGATTAACATGACAACTAAAACAACAAATGTTTGAAGAGCAAGAAGCAGAATAACAAATTATTAGATTAACTTGACAACAATACAAAGAATGTTTTAAGAGCAAGAAGCAGGATAAAAAATCATAAGATTATTTTGACAACAAAACAAAGAATGTTTGAAGAGCAAGAAGCAGTTGGGAGAAGCAAGATTAACAAATCATAAGATAAACATGACAACGAAAACAACAAATGTTTAAAGAGCAAGAAGCAGAATAACAAATTATTAGATTAACTTGACAACAATACAAAGAATGTTTTAAGAGCAAGAAGCAGTTGAAAGAAGCAGGATAAAAAATCATAAGAGCAAGAAGCAGTTGGAAGAAGCAGGATAAAAATTGATTTGATTAAACTTGACAACAAAACAAGCAATGTTTGAATGGCTGCCATCTAGATACTTGAACTTGTCCAAATTAATTGTTTCATCATTGATAGGCTATGTTTCATTTGTCTGTTTTTATGTTTACAATTAAAACTGATGGACTATTGTTACTCACTTCTGTTGTTTACATATTTTAACCTGTATTTTGCGCTACACAAAAGGGCTGTTTGATTTACATGTCTTTTGTATAATTTTTACAATCTTGTTATATTCTTTGATGTGTATACTTTATAGTTATGTTGTAAATTCTTTGTTTACTTCTAGGGGCCATTGACTGTTAATTTCCTTATTAGATTACATGTGGACTTCTCAAACATACCTGAATTCATTACAAAGGTAAAATTGGTTATATCCTATATGAAGTTTTTCATTAGACCTTGTTCATACTACATCACTGTAAGGTTGCTCATTGGCCCATTCTGTGTGCCCAGTTCCTTAGCTTTATGTTTGGTGGTAGAATGACATCAATTCATACTATCGTGAACATTGCGATATTTCAATATTAAAAAAAAAACCATTATCGTTATTGACAATATCGTTTCAATATCGTATCACGACGATGATATTGAGATTTCGTCCACCGCTAATCGATATAGCACGCTGCCCATGGTAGCAAGGCTGCTCTACACTGACATGAACTGCACAGTGAATATCAACTAAACTGACACGGCGCACATAATCATGTCAGTGTCATGGCAGGATTTATGGACTACATTTGCGCCTCTAAGTTTCCAAGTGAGGGACACACAACCAGGACATACATTATTTTAAAAAGGTAGTAAACGGGAATAAAGGTTATAGAATATTTGAAGGAGGAAAATAGGGAGCAACCATTAAAGTCTTTTAAACTCTGGGTATGAAAGACAAGATTTTCAGGTCCTCCATTTTCCACAAAAAAACTCCATGCAAATTCCCACTTTGAGCAGCATCACCACACCTGCAGCAATTTGAGCAGCACCACCACCCCCCCCCCCCTGCAGCAGTTGCAGACCTGTAAATGTGGCTCAACATTCACATACAATACGCCACGTTAGGAAACCATTGGCCCAGTTCCTGGGCAAAACCTTTTTGAGTTTCGCATTGAATGTGATTACCCTTATATTTTTCATTATCATCCATTAAGGTGCTGGAGCATATTGTTGAAAGCATGATTGTGAAGTTTATATAATTATGAAGATGTTGACTATATGGAAAAGGTTTGCGGTGACAACCATGTAATAACTGTCTCTTATTGAGTTGGGGTGGTTCTGAAAAGAACCGTTGGTTATAACCCGACGTTTCGATCAGTATGCTCTGATCGTCTTTAGAAGACAATCAGAGCATACTGATCGAAACGTCGAGTTATAAGCAACGGTTCTTTTCAGAACCACCCCAACTCAATAAGAGACAGTTATTACATGGTTGTCACCGCAAACCTTTTCCATATCGTATTTCCACCATGCAGAGTTTCAAATCCTACTTAAGATGTTGACTAACACTTCTCGGGGGAAAAGTCTGGAAAAACCTAAAGGGCATCAAGTTTGCGCAAGTTATTAAAATATGCGCTTGTGTACCTTTGCACAAATTATAATTTGCATGCACAAACTCAAATCGTACTGTGAAATTTACGCACTGCAGAACTATTTGCACAAATTCAAATTTGCACAAGGTGTCAAGATTGCGCTCGCTGATTCTGTTTATATTTTGTTTTGTTTCCAGGACAACCCTGGAGAAGATGCAGCTATCTTATTAGTTAGTTTCCAGAATCAAGAAGCGACCAAAGTTTCACCTCAGCTATATTTGTCTCCTCGAGTTGAACAGTAAGTTCCTTTGATCATGACTGATAATAAAGCCACTTACTTGATCACCCATGTATTTGACTTTTTTTTTTGCAGAACTGTTGAAGCTTTGAGCATTCAATATTTTTATAAATACATTGGTAAAAGAAATGTGTCATTAATGTATTTATTTAATTATTTTCTTTTTGTTGGGGGGCGGGGGGGGGGGCTGGAACAAAATTCTAGTCGTAAGAACAAAAGAAATGCTTTATGTCAACCTTGTTTTGTTACCACAGTGCACTTGGTGGAGCCGCCTCTTTGCGTATTCCTGTTTTCAAGAATGGAGGTTGCCTTTTGGACTATGTTCCTAATGTTTTTCAGCTTCTTGAAAACATGGTTAGTGTTCATGAGAATAATATATAAAGTTATTTATTATGCGCATTATCAAGGCAAGTGGGCCTATCAAAGCGCCTTACACTATTATTTCCCGTTTAATTGGAGACTTTTGAGATGATAGCATGTGTCCCACTCAAAGATCCTTTTTCATTGTTTTATCAAAGAGAACAATAAAAAAGGATCAGTGATTCAGATGCCCTCTATCATCTCAAAAGTCTCCCATTAACTTGAAGCATTTCTTAAAGATCAAACCATCTCAACTCCGTAGTTTAGCAGTGTGCAGTCAAATAGGTGCCCAGGTTGCTAAATCATTCACATCAACAATCTCTTCTTTTGTAATTATATTTGAATGTCTAGCTCAAATTACAAGTGTCACAGCCAGCATTCAAACCCACATACACCAATGAATCAGCCACTAGAACTAGAGTTTGATGCACTAGACTCTTGGAGTTATGACAATTTATATTAGGAAATCGGTACCTCTCTCTGAAAACTGTATGGGACATAAATTAAAGAGACTTATTGACAGTTGAATCTGCCCTTTTGTTACCAGGTTGACCAGATTGTTAAAGGATTTCAAAAGAGAAAGGAGTACATTGCAGCATTTTTGAGTCATTATGGAAGGTACGTTTATAGAACAATGTCCATAACTGTCTTTTTGTGACAGCTCTTAAGATGATCTTGCTTGTGTTTGGGGGAATCTTAAGGCACTTCTTAAAAAGGCCAGACTGTGCCCATTTTTTGATACACTGCTTGCTTTTATATAAATAATACCATGGATGTATTATGTATTTTGTACTAACAGGGCAGTGCTGGAATACGATGCTGAAACATTCAACAAGATCTCTTTACTGTTTGACTGGGATGATTTCTACTTCGTCTTGCACAGTTAGTTACTCTTTTTCTTTACTATTAGTTATCCCACAAGCCCAAATAGAACATGGAAAAACATGTTTTTGTGTTTTGCTTTCCCTCCCAAGAAGAACAGAGCAAATAAATGCACGTTTCTCTTTTCTTTGGCACCTTATCCACCTGACTGTTGATGTCACTTTTCCACAACATCCCAGTTTAGCCCAAATTGGGCTGCAAGGGGATTATTTAAACAAGTGGGGAAAAAAGCACACCATGTATTGAGCTATACCACACACACAAGTCCTTGTAATTTGATTTGTGGAACACCTGTCACATGTCATCCTCTATTTTACCATGTACTGCCGCAAAGCTCAAAAATATATTATGTAGGAGTATTTCATTGATAATTATATGACTCTTCGAACACTTCGCAGCATCGTTTACAAAACAGTCATTCCCTGCCTGTTTGCTCTTATCCATCATACACTAAAAAAGTCCTCTTTAAATCCAGAATTGCTTTGATACTACTGTCCCATCTCGAATCTACCATACATATCAAAAGTCTTAGAACGAATGGTCTTTTCAAGACTGACAGGTTACCTCCGCGATAATAATCTTCTTGATGTCGACAGTCTGTGTATCGTGCATACCACAGTGTCGAGACATTACTTGTTAACCTATCAAATGACATTCTGATGGAGATGGATGTTGGGTGTATAACTGTTTTAGTTTCTTAGACCTTTCATCTGCATTCGACACTGTTCATCTTGAATATTCTTGCATCCCTTGGTCTTCAAGATGTTGTGCTAGATTGGTCTAAATCGCCAGCAAGTCATATATATTAATGGGACTCAATCTGATCCTGTCTCCCTGAACTGTGGCGTCCCACAGGGCTCAGTTGGTGGACCGATGCTATTTTCTATATATTTGAGTGAACTGAGGGATCTTTTTGATCGCCATCAAATTAATTATCATTGCTATGCCAATGTTGTTCAATGTTTCCTTTGTCCCAAATCAACAGAATGCATCTAGTGCCATCCATAAACTAGAATCTTGCTTAGATGATGTTATACAATGGATGGGCTCCCATTCACTCAAGTTAAACAACGACAAATCTGAAATGATATTACTTGGTTCTGTAGCTCAACTGGCTAAGGTCAAAGTCTCTCATATCACCATCTGAAATTGTAAAATTAAGCCCTCTGTAGTCTGTAAAAATCTAGGTGTTACATTTGACTTAGACTGGTACGCTGTCCTTATCCGCGAGGATAAGGACAGGCACCGATCTATTAGTCAAAGAGATGGTCACTGCTACTGGTCCCCTGTCCAACTGGTCCCCCTATCTGCAAGACCACAATGGGATGCGAGGTCAAAGGTGCGTTTGTCAGGATTCCTCCAAACGCTCAAAGTCGGACTCTGGCGTAAAACACGAGCCTCGAAGTGTGACGTCAGATGTTGGGGCTACATTTGACTCTGATATGTCCATGTCCAATCAGGTCTCTAAAATATGCAAATCAGTTTGGTATCAATTCAGAAATCTGGGCTTCATCCATAGATATTTAACTCGCTCAACCACAGAAAAAATAGTTCATGCTCTCATTTCATCTCGGTTTGATTATTGTAATTCACTCTTCTGTCTTCTACAACAGACTCAAATCTCACGTCTACAACGACTGCAAAACACTGCAGCTCTTCACTGGCTCCCTGTTCAATATTGCATTAAATATAAATTGCTTATGCATGTTTTTCATTCTTTACATGGTTCCGCTCCTCAGTATAATTGTCAATTAGTTACCTGTTACAATCCTTCAAGATGTCTTAGATCATCCACATTTTCATTACTGGTTGTTCCTCAAACTCACAACTCTTGGGGAGATAGGGCATTTTCTCATGCTGGTCCGCTACTTTGGAACAATCTGCCTCTTAATATTTGTAACATGTCATCTATTCATAAGTTCAAAGAGGCTCTCAAAATCCACTTTTTTACTGCTGCTTTTCACTAGATTCACGTGTCTCCTTCCTTGACTATGAGCATCACTTGTGATGGATACCGGCGCATTATAAGTGCTCTTATTATTATTATTATTAATGTCCAGAGGCAAGGCCGTGTCACAGCAAGCAAGGTTGGCTGTGTGTACTGTGTTCAGTGCACACAAAGCAATTTAGGATTTAAGAGTGGAGTATAGGTATACATGGAAATGTTTATCCCAATCAAAAGTGACTGTTGTTGACCAATCAGAAGTGACGATTTTAGCTTCTAGAAGAGAAGTATTTTTTTATCTATGTCAAATACTAAGAATAATTTGTCAATCTTTTGTCTTTTGATTCCTCAGTTAACATTCCAACTTTCTTCCCTCGTGACCAGCCACATTTTGAGTTACAATCTGTATATCACATGACTACATATACCAAACCAATCATTGCAAATATAAAGGATTACCCTACAGCCCACGATGGAGTGGCAATGAGATGGCAGAGAGAGCAAAGTGAGTTTGAAATGTTTTTAAAACCTTAAAGGTAGGGTCATAGATTGGTTTTTGTCAATGTCATGCTTATTTATAGACAAAACCATCAAGAAAGATACAATAAAAGTCACTTGTGAAAGTTTCAGCTGAATACAATGCCTACTTGCTAAAAAACCAGCAAAGAAATGTCACTGTATTTTTCACAAAAACGTTGAATCCATCCATGTTTAGCGAGATGAAAGCAGGTACTGACCACATCTCTGGCCGCAACCATCAGAAATTTGAGTAACGATTCATGCATGAATTGTTTCTCAGATTCATGTGTATTGGGGTGAAAAATTATCCAAACCATATTATTAAAGGAAATCCTTTCTCAATATAGTTCATATTATTAACGGCTGCAGTTCTTTTAACCAAGTAAGTTTTTATGGTCGTTATCTTTTGGAGTATTTACCAATCTATGACCCTACCTTTAAATTTATTTTTTACAGATCTACATATAAACATGGACATACATTATTGTTATAAGATTACTTAGAGATTGAGTGGTGCAGAATTTGAATTTGCAACCTCTGAAATTCTTTAAGGGACAGACTGGCTACCGTTTATGTAATTTAGTAATGTAGAATCACAGACAATAATTTTTAGATGGGTGTTATTAAAATAAAATCATCAGAATATCATGTAATTAACAAAAAATGTTTTAAAAACCCCAAAGCGGTCAAAGGTCAGCTTGTACGCTTAACTGTCAAGTTTACGTGACATTGATGTTCAATGTTTTAAGCAGACTAGTGCTTTATTCATGTATAATTTATAACTATGGCGAGGCATGAGGAGCCAGTCTTCATATCCATCCAGCACAAATTCATGTGTAAATAACTGGCATACACACACTCGAGTCTGGTTCGATATACACCAACCTGTATTTTTTGTACTGCTGGTTGTACACATGACAGTCCGTCTCGCGTGTAGTGTGGCACTATGTAACTTGGTAAAAGCTAGTATAATGGCTAGGGGTACAGACTAAAACCTTTAAAGAACAAAACATATTCAGTGGTCTAGCTCCCTACCCCTCCCACAAGAGATGTTATCTTTTTAGGAACCGTTCTTCTCTATTCCTTGAAGACCTTTAGATTCATATTTTTCTGTCTATTTTGTAGCCATAATAGCCCAATGAAGCTGGTGTGTGCCTTAATAGCCCAATGAAGCTGGTGTGTCCCTTATTGACACCTTGTGAAATAGGATCAACATCTAACGGTGATGCAAAGTTAGTCCTGCTTTCTAATGATAAATCCAAACAACTTTTATGTGTTCTCATTACTGGGTATGCTATTCCGTACATGGCTCCCAGTATGAATTTGTTCACATATCACAGACATTTTATACCAATGACATTTGTGCAGCTGTACAAAACGCCAGTCTGATGCAAGACATGTATGTTACTGTGTCCCAGTTATTAGTCTGTTTCAGCTCAAATATTTTCTGCTGTCAATGCAGTATTACCATCATCATTATTCTTTGTCATTTCTATACATATTAAAATACATCTTTAATTCCTGTTTGACTATTCTGTGTACTCAGAGTATATCTGGAGCAGTATATCCCAGAGTTTAAGAGATCCTCCATGCACCCGTCTTCAGGCAGAATGAGGTGACACCCCTTACACAAAAGGAAGTATGTAACCAATAGTTAGACTGATGTGGAAGAATTGATATATACGTAGTGAATAGTACATGAAACAAATTGAAAATTTTGACCCCTTGCATCTGGCATGATCATGAATGCATTTGATTAATAAGTTGCATAATGTAAGTTGATGTCCCCAAAATGATGGACGAGGTAGTTACTGGCATGATATTATGATCACTGATCAGCACTGACAATGGACCAAATCAAATCCAGGTACCAAAACCATCCAGTTGTGCGAAGTTGCTTGTGTTAAAGAATGCAAAGACTGGTCTGTACTTTTTGCTAATGCAAATATGATTGCAAATTTGTATTGGTGTGAATTTTGTGCCTGCCTTTAAGCATTAAATTACATGTATCATTAGCATTATGCCAAATTTGTCATTATACAATCATTTGTGGATTTGTCCAAAACATTTCATTAAAGAACTTGACCTCAGACCATGTTTACAAAAATGTGGTTTAATTGAACTGCATTCAAATTACTTACAATTTGTTTTTGGTTCACTGTCCAAAAAGTATTACAGCAGTTATACTTTTAATGATCTTTTTAAAAACTAGAATAGAGACAGTCATCTTAGTGTAGGTCAAAAAACATGTTCAGTGTTCGATCCATCTTTTTACTGTAGTGTATTCTTTCTGGTAATGAAATCAACTAAGTGCAAGTAAACTGTTGCCTTAAGATACCCGTTAAGAGAAGATATTAAAGAAATATTAGTTCTTGATAACCTACACTTAGCATCACTTTTACAACATTGGGATGGTCACCGACAGGCAAAGCTGTTGACCCTTTCATTTCTTCTTGAATAATTTCATAATAACATCTGCTACAGTACAATATTTACAATCTTCTGATTGGTCAATCTATGGCAACAACTGTGTGATAGACATATCCAGCAAGGCCGAATGCGAAGTTGGTTATGGGACGTAGATGCGCTATTGTTTTGTTGTATTCCACAGGAGCGATAAAAAAATTATCTACAAGAATATTTATGCGCAGCTCAATGCAAAACGCAGTGCTATACAACTGTAAGTTTTGCATATAGCTTAAAATAGCGCAATACTAGGAGTGAGAACAGCGTAGTATGTCGAGTGTGATATATGGGCTATGCAGTTATCATAAGTTCTCGTACAAGGGTTAGTGGAATACAGAAATATATAGCAATTCTGCATCATATATCCATGTATGTAGATGCGCTATATTTTTCCGTATTCCACGAGTGCACCTGTGACAACAAATTTATCTTCAAGCTAACTTGACGCGTAGTAAAGATGAATGATGCACTGCTGTACCGGGGGAAAATGTGACAAACGCGCCACTTTTGAATTTACATTGACTTCTGTAGCCATACTTTTTGCGTATAGCTTAGAATAGTGCAGTACGCAAAGTGTGATATGAGCTGTGCAATATAGGTTTATATCACACTCCTTGTTGCTATGAATTGGCCAATTAGAATCGAAGGTTCAAGCCTGCTTGAAAATAAAGGTGTATACCACACCTCTTGTTGCTATGGGCCGACCAATCAGAATCGAGGATGTAAAACTTATAATGTGATAATTAGTTCTAAAGAAGTAATGTTAAGTCCTATGATGCACTTTCCTTTTTAACTGGTTACTTTGATGTTTGTAGTCTGTAGGCCTACGGACTTAAATGCGACAAACTGAGGAACAAACTTAGGAACTATTGCTTCAAGAATTTCAATGGAACAATGTAGTTAGGAACCTATACTAATAATAATCATTAAAATATATGTGGAGTCAAACCTTCCGGTGGGTAGACGGCCCACACTGACCAAGCTGAGGAACTATGGCTTCCAGAATTTCAATGGAACAAGGAATATTATAGTTAGGAACCTATATTAATAATAAACATTCAAATATATGTGGAGTCAAGCCTTCTAGTGGGTAGACGGCCTATGCTAACCAAGCGCCTCCTCTTATACCACTCATTTGATCTTATCTTCATTCATTTAGTGGAGTTATAGCTGGATTTATTGAGAACTTAATTTCATTCTAATTCATCCAGCTCAACCGAACAAAGTTTCATTTTTAGATGTAGTAGGAAAACACCAACTGCATGGGGGCAACCCATGCAGTGGGAATCGAATTGGGTCCACAAGGCAGGGAAGAAAGCACTATTAAAGCCAACTTAAGAAAACCAGTTATACAATTGATTTGTTCAATGTTCTACATGTTAGAAACAGAATTAGCTGTTGCAAAATGCTAACCAACCAAAAGGAACCATGGTATAAATGCAAGAGATTGTTAATTGCCTCACGTTTCAACCCACACAGTCTTTTTCAAAGGCTAAAACCATGTCTGAATTGGTGGCTACAGCTACGGCTGGGTTGCTGCCTCCTCATGCATTGAACTACATTGTATAGGCTGTATTTAGCAACACCCTAAGCAACTGCCACAGCTGTAGCTGTACCCGCCATTTCGGATATGGCTAAAGAGACCTGAGAAAGACTCTGCTAGGGTCAAAAGGTGAGGCCATTAAAAGTTAGGTGCATGTTCTACATGTTTATTCGCAAAACAACACATTATATTATACAAATCCTTAATAAACTTCCTCAAACGCATTTTTTTATCACTAGTCTTAGCTCTTTAACATCCAAGCTATTATTATTGTATAAATTTGTTAAATTGTGTTAAAACAGAGGCAACAAGGACCTGTGTAATCTTCATTTTTCAAGGCAAGAGGTAATTGAAAGGCGTCATCAACACTTCATGACCTAATCTTACAAATAGAGGATTAACCAGTTTTATATAATTGAATGTTATTAAAAAACAAGAAAGATACTTAGTGTTACTGTGAATGTTAAAATATTATCAAAGGTTACTATTATATGACGTCAGACATTCAGTTAAAAATTTTAAACAAAATTGCTGAGTAAAATTTTGTGGGTGGGGACATCATCCCATCCCACCCCCAAAAGTGTACTTTTTAGCAAAAAAATTATGTAAAGCTGTTTTTTGTTGTTTTTTGCACACATCACGTCTTTAGCTTTAAAAATTACTTTAGCTCTATTGAATTTTCTTTGTCCAAAGTTAAATCTGACGTAGGGTCTTTAATGTATAGTTACTACTGAAAAACTTCAAACTTTAAAATGACCAAAAACAAACCAATCTTACATTACTAAAATATAATTAATACAGATTTTTCAGTTTCCTTTTTATAAAGTGTCACTTAACTGACTTAAAGCTAGACTGTCCTTGCATAGTTTATCTTTTGGTCGTATCAAACATACGTTTTATAAACTGTGTGAAAGATATAATTTGTATATCAGAATAAATAGGAAAAAGTTAAATGTTACTCTTCATATAGTCTTTATTAGAAAACTTTTTTGGCCAACCACACTTTACCTGTTGAGGTTTTAGAGCAAGTGTTTGCTATTCAAAGTCTTTGTACACATCTTGTGAGTGAAGCTTTTAGAAAAAATATATATATATAATCTTAAATTGATTTTGTAGCTCCAAATGTTATGTGCCTTAAAATAAGAATGGGAAGTCTGTAGAAAATTACTTAAAACCAACACAAAATTTATTTTAAATCAACCTACCTCTCTCTCTTTCATTACTCTATGCCAGCTAGCCCACCACCACTCCAACCCAACCCACCCCCAACCATCTTATTGAACTTGTTGAAATTTTCAAGACTAAAACTAACGGTTTCAACTAGTGTGAGAGAGGGAGAGTGATTTCAATAACATTGGAGTCTACAAATTTAAGTTGAATTACTACATGTACTTGGATCAGGATGCAGTAGACCTGTGAATGTTTTAAGCTAAGGGGATTTGTGTTAATACAAATTATGGATCTGCTCCTGAACTGCCTGAAGTTCTTTGCGTGTCTGCGTGACTTCATTCTTCATAGATTCATATTGCATCTTCCTACGGAGGCGATACGCCTTGCTGCGGAGACGATTCCTCTCCTTCCTGATGTAAAGCTCATCAGGGGACAACTCTTTGGACCTGGTGTGTGCCTTCTGAAGGACATGACAAATTGTGGAGAGGAAATATGACAATGTGATGAGTTTGTTTCAATGTCCCTGTCGATAAGAAAGGGACAGTGACATTTTACCTTCAAAGAATGGCTGAAACTATTAGCTGTAACCTAACCTCATACATGTACATATTCATGATTGTCAGCTGAATTCTCATTACCAAGTGCGCGCACCAGTATTCACGCACAGAGTACATGCATGCGAAATAGATCATCACATGTGCAACAGTCTACTGCGCATGCGCTTTAAGAAGCAATCTTGAAACTGTTGCGCAGACAGGTGTTGAATATTACACTTGCGTGGACATTACCCCAAATAAAATTATGGTTTTCCCTAGCTCAATGATGCCAAAATAGAGAAGTATGAGGTATAGTAAAACAAATTGTAACATGATTTATTTTGGGTGAACAGTTTGTCTCGGGAACTAGTTTGTCAACTTCCAATACCTTGGCGAATGTCCACCCTCAAACCATGTCATATGGCTGACAGATTTTGATGCATGTGATGCATCTTATACACTGATGACACCTAAACCATGTTCGTCAGTACTGGATCCATTCAATTCAGGCAAAAGCATGTAAAGTTTGGTAGTTAGGATTATACAACAAAAAGTTTATACCTTTGCCACTCTGTCAGCCACATGATGAAAGTAATCATGAGTGGACAAACTCTTTGCCACATCACTGTAAAATTTTGCTGACTGATGTGTTGATAGCCGTGCTTGATAATTAGGTGACCTCTTTGCTGATTTTGAATGCATGAAGAGGTCATCCAGGTCACTGTCTGAAGTAATTGGGTCGTTCATCCAAGTGTCACTCTTGAGCCACTCTTGTTGGGGGGCAAACTTGGGATCAGTGACCAGTGAAAGATCAGGGTTGTTGATGCTGTTAAAGAAAGGGTCGTCTATGTTCATACATGCTCCTAGACGACTGATGGTGTGATTCTGGTCATCTGAAGGAATGAAATATGAATTCACTCAAAATGGTTTCTTTTACATTCTTAACAATGTATAGAAAACTAAGAATAATGAAAAATGCAGAACAATTGGGGGAGTTCAATTAACAAAATATGACTGGTTCAGGGCTAGAATTTGACACTGGACCGCAGGCCCGAGGCCAGTGATTTTAGCATCGGGCCAGTAAACTCATGACCGGACAAGTCCGGCGGTCTTGTGTTTTCAATTCAAAAACAATTCATGTACATGTAACTAACTATATAATATCTTGAACAGAAACAAATTATGTTCAAATGTTGAGCTATCTAGCCCTATGTTGGCAGTCTCTCTATTTTGTCAATATCTTTGTTCAGGTTGCCGGTCAGAAGCCAACCGTTAATTGCCATGTAGCCAGGATCACACCCAAGTTTACAATACAACCTGGGAGCACCTTTAGGGGATGCAACTTTTTTTTTCAAATGTCAAGTAATAAACCACAAGGGAACTGACTGGGTAAATTTTTAATAATTTGGGGTTGAACAAAGAAAGTTAGTTTTTCAAACTTTCACCCAATTTAAACCCAACCTAAATGAAGGACAGGTAGATATAATGCACTTTCTTTCTCATTTTTTGTACTGGTGGTTCCTTTTCAAAAGAAACTGAAATTTTCCCCATAAAGATTGAATGATAAACCCTCAATGCTGTCTACCCTCAGTGCTCATTTTTTTCCCTCTCCTTTTCAATTAATAATAATAATAATAGTGGCTTCTTATATAGCGCTCATATCCGTCACTCAGTGACGCTCAAGGCGCTTCAACTGTCAGTATTTTCCTGCAAGGTATATAATGTGGAGCTACTTTTTGAAGTTTGAGACCTATTCCTTTACATAGCACAGTGTAAAGGTTTACAAGGTGCTGTAATTAACTTGAATGTAGCATGTTATTCAAATAAAGTTGGGACAGCATGGTTTTTATTGCCAAGCAATGTTTAGTTTGCCGCAAACAAAACACCAAATGAACTAACCAAGGAAGTCTAGTAGGTCCATACTCGTTTGAGAGATCTCTGCTCCAGGAGAAGTTGCCTGCGATACCATTTTTTCAGGAGTGTCCGCTTCAAGAAAATCCAAATCCATACGGGTAGAATTCCAAGGACAACAAAAGGCAGAGTCATTTGGCCAACTGTCGCCATCAATGCTGAAAAGAAAAACAACACTATTGTAAGAATTTTCACTTTAAAACAATGTAATTAAAGGGAGGGTACTTCACCTTTGGTAATTACAAAAAAAATTAAAGACCATAAAAACTTGCTTGCTGCAGCTGTTGATAATGTATAACATTTGAGAAATGATTCCCTTCTAAGGAATGTGGTTTTAGAGAAAGGGATTCATGCATGAAACTTTTCTGAGGTTGTGTATTCCAATTATTCCTCCAGTGTGGACATAACCGCTCCTGATTTTTGGCGATAGCTTGAAACGCTTTGTACAACCTTTTACAGTGAAGTTTTCATAGGTTATGTTTATTGTATATACATTTACATAGGATTAAAACGACCGAATGGTTACAAAAACCAATGGTATAGGCTACTTTGCCTTTAAGGTCATGTGTTGTGTTAGAAGTGGTACTACTGTGAAATTCTACCTTCTTATGCAGATGTTGGATTAAAATAAAGAAATAAGAATCTTAGAAAGTTGTTTATAGTGTAAGGAAAAAATATGCTTAAAAGTGGCTTGGAGGGGGAAAAGAAATTAGCTTATTAAAAGAACACAAATAAAAACTTGATCTTTGTCACAGAAACTTGTAATTTTGTTGAGAATGAAAGGTTTCACCTCTTCTGTGCTAACAGTTAAGACAAAACATTTTTCAAATAAATAAAGTGTTTACCAAGGGCTTAGTTGTGAACTTGGTGGGATGTCATCATTGCTGAGGAGGCTGACTGGCCAGCTCATCACTGTGTGAAGAGAGTCGAGCAGAGGGGTGGAGGATACGCTTTTCACCCATGGTAGCAATGACGATGGAGAGCTCCAACTCCAGTTGTCATTTTCCTTTTCAGGAGAGTATGTACTACTGCTGGACGGACAAGATGATGTTGACTGTTTGCAGGCCTTCTCAAGAACAGAGGCAAACTTCTGTCTTTTTTGATGCAGTGTGTTCATGTTTGTACAGCTGTTTTGATTCAAATTCAAAGGCATTGTAGTGGTAATTCATTAGGAAAGATTACAGATTTTTAAAAGCTGAATACTTAATAATATTAAACTTAACATTTTGAGAATGCCATCATTTTCATTTAAGTCACTAATCTGGTCTGATGAGTTGTTGCCAATATAATTTGAATCCAAAAAGCAACCCAACCCTAGCACGCTCCCAACCCTTTCATTAATTTATTGAAAAACATAAATATGATTTTAATAAGTTTTACCATTCACTGATGTGTGATAAGCACTGCATATTCAGTGCTTTTCCCCGAGTACAGCATACAAAAAAACTACAGGACACTGGACAGGCATAGGCCCTACTACTTGGGTGAGATTTGAACCAACGACCCCTGCATTCTAGAGGGGGTCCTGGGTTCGAGTCCCACCTGATGCCTGTGGAATTTTTTATGCAGTACTTGGGAAAGCATCGAGTATGCGGTGCTTTTCACACATCGGTATGGTAAAACTAACACATTAATATTCTTGACCCTTATGATGGGTTATTTAAATGCAATAATTATTATTATTAGTATATTAATGTGATATGGGTTTTATGCCCCTGGAGTGTGGGGTTCATATATAAGATTTTGCAGATTTCAGGCCCCATGTGGCACAATCAGAGGGAATGTTTAATCAATTAGCATGATCAGATGATTTTTACTGTTAGTGAGTTTAACCCCATTCCAATGAATAACGTTTTCAAAGGATAGGATTGGAAGGAATTGACGTCTGATTTCAGCTTCAACAAAACGTTCATTCAAAGACGGCAAAGGATTCCAAATCCACATGTTTTGTTAGGTCAACTTAAAAGTTAGACCTACCTGCTTTTACATGATACATGAATAAGGCTTCATTTAAAACACTACGGCATCGTCACGCTACACTCATGACACTTCTCTGTTAAAATTATATTTATCATTCGTCATGCCTAACAACAGTATCACTACTGCGTTCTTTCAAGCTACTTTTGTTTTGAAAGTTTAACGCTAGTTTACCTACGACTACGTGTCCTTCCCTCCATCAACTCTGAGTCCGAACAGGACATCAAGCCTCCTCCTCCTCGTCACAAACGTGTTAAATTCAATAAGGCCAGCAGTGAAACTTGCACTTGCAGAATGGTTTTCACTGCCAGCACTCTTACTCTTGGTCGTGTTCTTGATGTCAAACAATTTGAGTCAGCTTGATTATTAATTTTTTATCCCTGGCCTGGTCAGTAATAGTAGTCAGTTTCAAAATAATCCATTTTTATTTGACATGACCCAGGGCGCGCACGCACGCTCTGCGCGCTCACGTCGACAACAACCAATGAGATTTACACAAACGTAAGCGCGCGCGTCTTTAACGCCTGTAAACATTGCGGGCATCGGTATCCAGGGGGAAATTCCAAACATCTGCGGTCACATGCAATTCAATACGTCGTCTGCTATCAAAATATTATACTCTATTCTCAGATGCACTCGAGCATGAGAGCTTCCTTCTAAAAACTGTAGTCTGCAGTCTCATCCCTGAATTAGCTTAACCAAATTCAAACCAAGGTGTTCCCCTGGTGTACCCTTGGCCTTGGCCCTACTTTCATTTTCACGCAATGTGCATCTCACGCATTACGCACCACGTGCACAGTAGACACATTCCGACTGCACGCATCATTTCCTGATCCAATAAAACCATTGGGTTTGTAAGACCAGTGCATCCATACTTTTTGTTGTTGACCTGAGCCCAATTTCATAGAGCTGCTTAATCTGCTTAACAATTGTCCGCTAAGCAGGAATGAGCAGGACACCAGTTACAAATTGTACATGTGACATGGTAGTTTGGCCGGTAACCTTATTCTGGTAAGCATAATTTTGTCGTGATTAGCTACTTTTTGTAGCCCTGGGCTTCTAAGCAGAAGCCTTACCCACAGCGCCCAGCCCACTGATCTCTATATAGACCTTTCAATCGCAACGTCAGAAACTGTCATTTATGGTTATCACGCTTCAGTGAAAAACGAAAAGAAGAAGAAGCCTGAAATTTTGCCAACAATGCTTGGGAAAACTATGGAAAGCCATAAATGCAAACCAAAACCAAATAGCCACAGTTTAGTAACAATGTTACACAAATGTTCAAAAATACTGTGAATTTGTTATAATAATATTTATTCGGGCAAAACATTCATAAGATGTACAAACATTAATAATCTATTAAACACTTATGTTAAACAACAGTGGGATGCCCAGGAGAGCATAAAAGTTAAAATTTATCTATCGCCAAAATGCGTATGTCTCACAAATCAAAGAAAAGCCAGGAAAACATTAAGGCAAGAAAGGGCATAGACATACAAAACCAGCACAAAAGATCATAAAAATCACTAAACAACTATAAAGGCCTAACAAAGCAGAAAAAGAACATAGTGAGACATTAAGGAGAGTCTTTAAAAAAGCAAACCTAGACATCAAAATGATTCTTAAGCTTACATAAAAACTCCGGTAAGGGTGCACAAATGAAAATATTAACAAGGTCAGTAGGCAAGCTGCTCCAGCTACGAGCAAAACGGCAGGGGATGGACAATTTAAACAAATCGGTACGGGCGGATAAATGATGAAAGACAAGTTTACTTTTGTGTCTAGCATTAATCTAGATTTCGCATAAAAAAGGATGTCAGGCACCTGCATGCTTATGAGCAACCAATTGTTACATACAAAAACAAAGAACAGGTATTCCCTTCTGTTACTAAGGGTGGTAATGCCCTGTTTCAATAAGCCTGCTGATGTAGGGTTGTTCCTGTCTCGATCCTTTGATGTACAATTAGCCTTGTGGCGTACCTCGCTGCACTTTTTCTAGTTGAGTCTCGTGTTTAACACGATAAACAAGCAAAACAGGACAACAATAATCTAAAAGCAGTTAACTTGTACAAAGTGAGCAGTGTTTTAGAGTTGCAGTCTCCCACAACTTGACAAATAAAACCCAATGTTCTATACACTTTAGCTGTGACAAAATTAACATGGGCATCCCAAGAGAGATTGTGTTGTACAAGTACACCTAGTAGTTTAAGCTCAGTTGAACCTCTTGAATAAGCATATTATTTAGGGAATATGAAGCCTGGTAGGACCAGCGAGGGAGAGGGAAAGAAACTTGCATCTTAACTGGATTCAAAGAAAGTAAATTTCTATTGGACCAGAAATTTTTATTCTTATAAATCCAGTTGGAAAAAAAGCAACCGATCATGGGATGTATTCTTTTTATTGAAAGTTTGCAGAAATGTTGAATTTGGTCATTATCTGTCAACACGATTGAATGTTTTACTAACATTCGGCCGTCCATACCAACAGGCGGTTTGTTGATCAACAATGGAAAGGTCTGCGGATCAGTGACCCCGCCCCCCTCCATAGTGCACTGGGTCGCGTTATTTTTGTACGTACCACACGCTGGTATGTGTACACACGCATAAGGTATGGGCGCCTCCCCGGATCCCGACACTGTTGACCCCTTACAAAGTGTGCGGTACAAATAAAACATTTGCCAGCCGGGTTGCCTGCACACACAAAGTAAACAGCGCCCTCTAAATTCGAGATGAGGATGTTTGGCAGGAACTTCAAACAATGTCAAACATGGCCGCAGTAGGTGGACTGATGTACTTCTTCTTGCCTTACACAACAATTTCTCTCCTCATTTATTATGTGGCTCTACGCCGTAAGAGGTCATCAGAAAAGAAGACTGGGAAATCGAGGGAAGTTTTGGTAGTCACTGCCCACCCAGACGATGAATGCATGTTTTTTGCACCTACGATTTTACAGCTTGTGCAGGAGGCCAATACGAAAGTATACATTCTGTGTCTTTCTACAGGTTGGTACATTCTCAATGAGTTCGTAATTCCAATAGAATTGGCTATATATGGTCTAACGCCTAGAACCTCTGTCGTAGCTCTAAGATTTCTAGAAATACTTTAGTGTTAGTGGCCACTGGTAGGGTGTGATACTGTGAAACTTGGGCATGAATCATTGGATTTGGCGGTCAGGTACCATCCCGTTCATTACTACCATTATGACCATGATTCCTCCTAGAATTATGAGGTTTGATCCGCTATCGTCTCCATGAACCTCAGTCATAGAGCTACATACATGTACAAGATCCTATCCAAACTTTTTGCCATTCACGTTTCTGCACCTGGAGTCCTCTTTTGGAACCGGATCTCGTCAAAATTAGGCTAGAGCTACGTTAGCCCAGGTTGGACTCCTCCGTCAGTACGGGTGCATAGACTTTTTACCGGACATTCTTACCAGTCCTTCAATAGTCGGATTTCTTACTATGATCGGAAGTTATTGTCCTCTCGTAGTGGTAAAATCTGACAATGCTGAGACAATAATTATTTGGCAAGCTCTTCGGCAAAAGCGATCCAGTTTCGCACAGTGTGAATAGCGTCATTGTGTTCAGCGTGAAAAGGCCCCTTAGGCCGATCTTGGCAGGTAGTTTTTTCCGGTTGGGATGATAATTTTTTTTTTTACTTTCTTGTTTTCAATTGAAACACCCATAGAAAATACGAACATTTTATTTACGTTTTCAAAAGGTTAAATTAGTATTTTATTTTTCAAATTTTAGGTACATTTTACCAGTAACTTAGGTATTTTTGGAGATCGCTCGCACATGTTTTGCACACGGCACGTCAGCTGCATGACAACAGGATTGAATGCCTAAAACTAGTCATGTCTGACTATTGCAAGAAATCCCACCACAGCAAAAAATCCTGTAAAATGTCTATGCACCCATACTGTCCGTTGCATACAACGCAACAGAGTCCAGGGTATAAAGGTTCTCTACCATTGCGAAAAAAAGTCAAATTTGTTTTTATCAAATTTATACCTGATGGAGGAAGCTGAAACTTCGTTCACATATATTCCTTATGTCCGAAATTCCAAAGAGGCCGGGTTCAAAAGTGTTAAATTTATCCTTGGGTGACATTATTTGAGAAAATAAAATGAAAATTTACGTCTCTCTTGTAACCTCCGTTCTAACTCACGAGTGAAGACTTGCGAGGTCGATCACCCCTGAAAACGAGGTTGACCATGTTCGTTCGTGCAGCACGTTCTTCCTGTGACGGCTGAGGATGTTATGCATGTCGGGCATGTGCCCATATAGCCACACGGGCAATTGGTACATGATAATAACAACGAAAGTACAGAACTCAGACTTATTTTCTGAAATAATGTCACACATGGATTTAATTGTTATTTGTGACCCCATCTGTCGAAATGAGGAATATATCGACCCCTTAAATAAAATTGAGTTGTGCATACCGTGTTAACAAGTAACTCACTGGCTTTCCAGCAATACCATTATTTTGTCCGTAGCTTATTCCAGTCCGAAGTTAGATCGGGAAATGAAGAAAGTCTACAAGACAAGGCCACTTCCATTTTTTTTACGACGTGTCTGTTTAGATACTCGTTTTAATTAACTTTGAAGAGAATCAATTGTATACAAACATGCTCAAGAAAACGTACTTTTTGTGGATTTATTCATCTTTTCAATTAAAGGTAAGACCACGACAAGAAAGATCAAGTTTTATTTAACCTAATACCCCCGAAATCACAGAATCGTTTTATGTAGTGTTTTTTCATGATTTTCGATTGTGACCAACTTTACACGCAAATTACACGCAATACGTTCTGTCTGACACATTCCTCATTTCGATAGATCAGGTCACATTTGTGGAACCATCGGAAGTGTATTTTAGGACACAAAGAATAAGTGGAGGAATTTCCAGCTTCTTAAATTAGGTAAAAGTATTTTTAAACATTAGTTGAACATTTTTTCGCATCGTAGAGAAGCTTTATACCCAGGACGTCAGTGCAGTGCAAAGAATACTGACGTCCTACAAGGGCTAGCTCTACGTGTTCCTTGTACTCTCATTGAGCGTTGCATGGGTCCAGAAAATCCACTCCGAAAATTTAAAATTGTTAAAAAGTGGTAAATTCTTACCGCTATCCAGATCCCATTCAAACAGTGTTGTAACAAATAATGCATGATTTGTGTACAAAACCAACCTACAGTTGCCGGGACCAGCGTTGCTGCACCAGGAGTACCAGGTTTTTTTTTCTACCAAACTACCAAACAAACTGGTACTCCGTGCGCAGCAACGCTGGTAGACTTGTTAAATTTTAGTCAAGCGCAGCAAACAGTCGTAGAAAAAAAACCTGGCACAACACTGTTTGAATGGGATCTGGATTACGGTGAAAGTTTATCGCTTTTTAACAATTTTAAATATGCGGAGTGGATTTTCTGGACCAATGCAATGCTCAATGAGAGTACAAGGAACACGTAGAGCCTAATTTTGGCGAGATCCGATCAAAAGAGAACTCCAGGTGCAGAAACGTGAATTGCAAAAAGTTTTGTATATGATTTTGTACATGTAGCTCTATGAGGTTCATGGAGACGAAAGCGGATTGAACCTCATAATTCTAGTTAGTAGGAGTACCCGTTCATCATGTTCATGGTTGCGCGCAGTACTTACAAAATTATACTAGCGTCAGTCTGAGTCATGTGTATCACTTTAAAGATCAAAATAAGAATAAGATGTTCACTTTTGTAAAAGTCCTGTTTTTGTTGATGAAAATCTTAAAGGGTCCCGAATAAGAGACGGGCCTTGTTCTCATGTGGCATGTGCTATGTGGGGTCTTTTAGTTTTTTACGTCAAATTTATGTGTGTGATGTAAACAAACCCAATACTTGGGCCGAATACTTGCCAAACATCGAGTCTCCTCTGTGTTGACAAACATTAAAACAAATAAGAAAGGTAAGGCTCCACCAGTAAGTTGTACTTGTGAATGCAAAAAGTTGGGGTATTTACATGTAGGCCTTGCCTAGTCTACAACAAAACTAGGTACAAAAATATGATTGTCAGGACCATAAGTATTTATTCCAGCCTCTTCAAAAGTTTCATCTTGCACTTTTTCATTTCACGATGATTCAAATAAAGTGACTCAACTTTACGGCAAAGCATTCTGAGAAAAACTACCGTGGCCTAGGAGAAGCCATTCATCTTGTATAATTTGTTCACTGGCTGGAAAAATCAGTGTACTTTCTAATAATAGGAAAGATTAACAGCAGTGAAGTTAATACATGTAGAGATACTTACCTAAGTATGTGAGTTTAAAAAAATCAAATTTAACTGACATGTAATTGTGTGTGTTTTTGCTTCATACTTTGACTTGACAAAATGAAAAAAAAAAAAGGAAAAAAAAACCCAGCAATTATCGATTGATATCGTTATTAAAGTTCATAGAAAAGGAGAATTAATGAAAAGACTATAGTTATTAATTAGTAAATACGTCGGGAGTCTGTGCTCTCTGATTGGTTGAAGGCTGGTCACACATGAGGGTGTATTAACATGTGATATACATGTACTATAGTCTCAAAATAATCAACTCAACTCCCCATTTTCCTTTCATCATTGTCCATCCTCCAATGTCCTGCCCATTTCTTCAAGGAACTTGATCAATCTCCATGCATTATTTTCTCAATCATGTTGACATTTAGAGGAAGCCTATTTTAGGCTATGATATTGTTTTTTGTTCTGTAATAAGAGGTCTTAAACAGCTGAAACCAAGCAGGATCGTGGCCGTGCGATAAAGGACCGAGGTCCTTTATCGCATGGCCATGACTTTGCAAGGTCTCAAATGACCATTTTAAACACTACTTAATTTTATTCATAACTGCCCTTTTTGATAAAAAGTGTTATAGGCCTAATGTTGGAAAATCTGTAAACTTTTCTGTACATTTTCAATTCCTGTCATGTCCGCAGGCTCTGATTCGCAAAAGCTCAATTTGCATGCACTCTTAATGGTTGTGCGCATGTGTGCTTACTATAGATTATATATTGAGTAGGTAACCGGTATTGATTGCGTACTAATTAGCACCTGCGTAAGCTTACGCGCCATGTGTTGTATGCAGCTTTAGTGATCTATTAATAGCATATGAGGTCATGGTTTTTCGCAAGATCTCGTTGTACGAGAGCCCAGTTGTTGGCTTGTTTTTATCACGTGTATAGAACCAGAGAGTAGACGCAAACGTTACACCTGTCTCCTTGTCAATTTACAACAACATTGTTAATTGGCCAATGAGCAAACATCTTTTGACCTCTAGCCGTGTGTGCTGGACTCGAATGACATCATGTTCAGTAAGGTCTTTTGTTGTGAATTTATCAGATTAATTACATGAACTGTATGTTGAAATTTTAATCTTAAAGATTGAAGGAGGAAATTATGTTTGAGTCAGCTGTACAAAACACTTTAGCTATATGATCTCGGAAATTTTAGAGAACAAATTTCAATCTTAAAGCATTTTGTATGAAAATATTTCAATAAAATGCTTTCATCTTCAGGGAAGTTACATTTACTCTGATCTTACTCAGACAGTATAAATGCAATGGCTTGCAAGAAAGGCAAAATACTTTTTAAACTGTTGTACAACATTCAATAATGTCCATAGTATTTAGGAGTAAATCCTGCATTTACTTTGTGTACAATATACAGCAGTGGATACCAAAAACAGTTTCTTTGATCTAATATTCACGTAACAAATATTATTTGAGTTCCCCTTTCCACACCGATGTGTTATAAGCACTGTATATCCAGTACATTCCAGAGCAGCTTGTGCACAGGCTGCTATGAAAGTGTGAAAACATGTCATGTTTACCCATTGCCCACAATTTCAATTTCCTTTTTTTACATCCATCATATATTGGGACACTTCAGCTAACAATAAAAAGCTAGCCAATAAGGGGTTATTTTATAAGATGCCTACATGTAACTAGCATCTGGGATGTAAATGCTCAGTACATGTCCGAGTCCTGTGGAAAAAATCCACAGCTGGTATTTTAGCAGCGGGTATCACAACAAGTTTTAATACATGTTAAATTTGCATCTAGGATGAAGAATATTATTTTGTTTTACCCACACACCGATGTGTTCAAAGCACTGTATACTCAGGACTTTCCCAAGTCCTGTGAACAAAATCTACAGCCATATTACTCGGATGGAATTTGAATCCAAGTCCATTGCCATTCTAAGCAGTCTTATCAACTAGACCACAGAGATTGCCCGGTTAATTGTATGAGAGGTGAAGAATCTATCCAATTCAGGCAGTACTACATGTAGAGGATGAATTTGGGGGTAAAATGTTGGTAACTTTTTTGCCCCCCCCTGTTTTTTCTTGTGCATCAGTGACTCAGTGTGCATTTGATATGGTCTGATGCTTTCTGTTTGTGTGAATATTTTTCATAGTTCTGTACATAAATCAATTTTTAGGTTCAATACATTTGAGAATGCATTTCTCAAAGGTGCTATGCTCAGATGGTTAACTTTTGACACAAAAAATTGGTTTTCTATTTTGAAAATCCCAACACAATGGGCTTAGCGTCACTTCTGTCTGGGTTGCAATGTGTTTTGTAAAATGAAACACTCCACAAACATTTTTTTTAGATGTTCAATGTACAAATACTTTTTCTTTATGCTTTCTTTTTGCATGAAAATTGTTTGTACCTCTGTATCAGTTGACCTTTAGGTTCAATACAATTGCGAATGCAATTTTGAAAGGTGTTGGCCTATATATGCTCAGGTGGTTAGCTGTATTTTTTTGACACAAATAGTTTGTATTCAATTATGTAAATCTCAGCACATTGGGCGTAGCATCGTTTCTTTTTGGGTTGCATCTTGTGATTATGTATGAAACACTTGTTAAACATCCCAACACTTCATTATTTTTTACATGTTCAGTGACTGGCACCCCCGAACAAAGATAGCTCAGTTGGTAGAGCGCCGGTACGTTAATCCGGAGATTGTTGGTTCAAATCCCGCACTAGTCATTTTTTCTTTGTTCAACCCCAAACCATTTGAAATTTACCCAGTCAGTTTCCCTTGTGGTTCATTCCTTGACAAATAAAAAAGAAGAAAAGTTATTGCTGGGTTTTTGTACATGAAAGTTAAATTGCACATATGCAATGAGTTACATTGCAAATTTTTGCTCTGCCTTTTTCTCTTATGATGTCATTAATCATGCACTGTATTGTAATGAAAAGATTTAAATCAAAACAAACAAATGTATTATTATCATATGATTGGATTATGTTTCTTCCACTTCCCAAAATCAACAAATCATACCTCCCCAGAATACTAAATGCCAACACAATTTCATATCTCATTTTAAATACCTTTTTAAAATTGAGAATTTTTTTGTCACTTCCCTTCAACTGCAATCCACAAAAATATACAAAAAAACACACATCAGTTTGCAGTGTGGATTTTGTTTCTCTTCAAAATATGATAAGGTTGAGTGTTTAACAATTTTTAAATGGAAACTTTGATACAAATACAAACTGTTTTTTGAATGGAGTGTGTTTTACTATATTTTGCAGGTGATTACTACAAGCATGGGGCTTTAAGAACTAAGGAACTGATAGCCAGCTGTTCCATGCTTGGTCTGCAAGATGTAGAGAACATCAATGTATTAAATGATGAGTAAGAACAATGTTATTGGTATTCATTATTATTGGTGTAAAATAACAATGATTGGAAAAATGGGCTGGTGTTATAAAAATCTTTGACACAGTTTAGCAGTTAGAGACATTTCCCAATCCCAGTGCTTGACATTGAATGCTTTATTAAGTGAAACTCTACAGAAGAATTTTGACAAAAGTCTCATTTAGGTCTAACTTGAAGCATGCACTGTTGTTCTAATGTCACTGTAGTATGATTTATTTTTTCTGCATGGATTTTCACACATATGGTTTGTTTTTTGTTGTTTGAATTTTCAGAAGATTAAAAGATGACCCAGAGTTAGATTGGGATACAGATGTTATAGGTCATCATGTTTTACAATCTGTGAAGAAACATGACATTAACATGGTAAGAGCCGATCATATTATGGATGTAATAGGTCATCATGTTTTACAATCTGTGAAGAAACATGACATTAAGATGGTAAGAGCCGATCTTATGATGGATGTTATACATGTGTAGGTCATCATGTTTTACAATCTGTGAAGAAACATGACATTAACATGGTAAGAGCCGATCTTATGATGGATGTTATACATGTGTAGGTCATCATGTTTTACAATCTGTGAAGAAACATGACATTAACATGGTAAGAGCCGATCTTATGATGGATGTTATAGGTCATCATGTTTTACACTTTGATGTTCAGATTCAGACACCCCTATGGTCCAACACCCCTACATCAGGCATTTAAAAGTGGGGGGGCAGGGGCTGATCCAGGATTTTTTACCGGGGGGCACAACGGTGATAAGAGGGAAGACAAAAAAATGGGTTGGGTCCAGGGGCCGGCCTTACGGCCCCTGGTGGGGTCCAGGGGCGAGAAGCTCTGAGCCTTTGGCGTTCTGTGGGGTTAAAAATCAAGCCTCCATGTGAAATAGACACACTTTTATGGGAAATCAGATCCATATAAATCTTCTAAATTTACTGGAACATCGATGGTAAGGGTCCAGGGGTGAAGCCCCGGTGGGGGTCCAGGGGGCGAAGCCCCCGGAAGCTCTGAGCTTTTGGCTTTTTGTGGGTTGAAAAATCAAGCCTGCATATGCCTAAAAAACAGAGAAATAGACACACTCTTATTGGAAATCAGATCCATATAATTCTTCTAAGTTTACTGGAAAAATTTATGTAACATCGATGTTGGGGTGCAGGGGGCGAAGCCCCCTGAAGCTCTGAGCTTTTGGCATTTTGAGGGGTGAAAAACCAAGCCTCCATGTGCCTAAAAGGGGGAAAAGACACCACACACACTTGCGGCCAATTTTTGAGCAGGCAGATAGTTAAAAAAAAAAATAATAATAATAATAATAATTTTTTTTTTTTTTTTTCAAAAAAAAGTGTGGGGGGGGGGGGGGCGGGCCCCCTCGGCCCCCCTGGCTCCGGGGGCCCTGCCTACATGTACTCATGTTCCATAGTCTGACTGTTCAATCTATGTTTCGACACTTCTATGTTTCGAAACTCTCATAGTCCTACACCCCTACATGTATGTTCCAACTGTTCAACCTACAAATGTATGTTCCAACACTTCTATGTTCCACAACTCCTATGTTCTTAAAACCCCTATACATGTAGTCCCTCTGTTCAACCTATGTTCTGACACCCTCATAGACAGTCCGACTAACCCCTACGACGACCATCTTGGGAAAAAAAATAGTAAATAGTTATAAAAAAAAGCCTTGATCGCCAGCTTTTTGAAAAATAAAAAAACAACGATCAACTGTTTTTTGGGGGTACTGGAGTTTATGTAGATATGGCTGGAGATATAAATTTGTAGATATGGCTGGAACTGTCAAGTTAGGGCCAGGTGTTTGAAAACAGGGCTGTAAATGAAATGCCTCATCCGTAATCACTCTAAGGGGCCTGCAAAATATTAGTGACACTTCTATAGATCACAAGGAGTTATATTAAGTCTGTGTGAGTTGTCGGAACAAAAAGGGTGTCCAAACAGAGGTTGAGCAAGTAAGGACAGTTCCAGCAAGTCTTTGAAATTCTACAAAGAACGGTATGTTTACAATGTGGATGTTGTGGTAGTTGCACGGAACGTCGGTGCCAACACCACTACTACCACCACCAGCAGTCGTGGCAGTACGACCAGCCTGAGTACTACTACTAGCAGTAGCAGTAGGTGGTAAGGGTCCACTGTTACCACAGTATGAGCAAGAGGCAGCCAGCCCATTTCTTATGGATCCAGGTGACTTCTCATAATAATTTAGAGCCAGGATTTTATCTGCACACTGTTCATGCAAGGCAGGAGCTGGTGGGATATGCAATCACACATGCCGTTTTATATCAGATGCTAGACTACTGCAGTAATAACTTGCTTGAAATCCCTGCAGATGCATGCACATCCAGGGCAGAGGAGTGGCATGTACCGAGAGGGAGGGATGGAATCGCTACCAGTTATGGGAACCCATTTTGCTAAATCTGAAAGTGATAGAGATCGGTGCAGAAAGAAACTACCTGTGTTTTGCAAGTTTTATAACCCGAGGATGCCATTCATGAAAGCTGCCCAGTCATATCAACTAGCCTATTCATGCTGAAAGACTGAAAGGCATGGATGAAGAGCCACCGTTTTCATACTTGCTTGAATCGGGAACATCTAGCAATGTGAACACTGTGGTAGGCAATCTGCCCTTGGGTTCATGCCTCTCCTACCAGCTGACAGACTTTGCTCGCCCGAAAGTGAAGTTTTGGTTAGCCAGAGAACTTCAAACAGTTGATCTAGCCCTGCTGCCTGCAAGGGCTTCCCTGATTTGCTTAAATCACAAAAGAAAAAAATTAATTAGTGGCCTGATGTTTCGACTCTAGCAGAGTCTTTCTCGAAGGCTAAATGAAAACACACATACATGCATACAAGTGTGACAAGAGCAGTCAAGTGGAAATGCATGAGTAGAGAGTGGAGAGAGAAAAGCAAAAAGCATTCAGAAAGAGCAGGGGGTGAGCAGGGATTAGGGAGCAAAGGGGAGGTGGGGGTTTTGAGGGAAGGGGATGGCTAGACCACAAGAAGTTGGAAACACGGCCGGGACGCAGACGGGCTGTATTTCCCATATTCCAGGAGCAGGCATGTGATAACAACTTTATCTTCAAGCAAACCTGAGGCACAGATTAATGCAACACGCCGTGTTAGAACAGCTGACAATTAGCGTATACTTAACTTTAAACAGCACATTAAGGGAATTTAGAACAGGGCAATATGCAGGGTGTTCCGGGCCAGGGGATGTAAGTTTACATCACACTCCTTGTTGCCATGTATCGACCAATCAGAATCAAAGACTAAAGCCTGCTTGAAATAATATAGAAATATTTACTGCTTTGAGTGCTATTGTTAAAACTACGACGCACGAGGTGATCCTTGGAGCGTTCTACTTTCCCAAGGCAAATCAGATTGAACGCTCTGGGGATCTCCAAAGGAGTCGCAGTTTTAACCATAGCATGAGTAAAAGCAATCAGCATTTGTTTTATAACGCCCTATACATTTATTGTGCCTAGACGTCAAGGTACCAAGAAGTAGCTGTTGCTATGGATATAGTACATCTGTTGCCATGAGATA
Organism: Pycnopodia helianthoides; assembly: GCA_032158295.1. Lineage (NCBI taxonomy): Eukaryota > Metazoa > Echinodermata > Asteroidea > Forcipulatida > Asteriidae > Pycnopodia > Pycnopodia helianthoides. The sequence goes on from CM063243.1 coordinate 36,319,313, forward strand.
GTACATCGGTTGATATGGGTATTGTACCTTGTTTGCTGTGTGTATAGCGCGCTGCATTCTCGCAGCCTTCTAGTAAAAATAAGACACATCATGTGACGCATCAAGTTCCGGGTCGGCTGTCCCAACATGCCCAAGATGCACTGGTGTGAGTCGCACAGTGACATTTGAATTATATAAAACCAAGACTCCTTAAAATATGTACTGATGTGTCCAAATACTCATAAATAAGAAAACACCGAAATATGAATGGAGCTGACATTTGAAAACAATAAAATAAATAACTCAGTAATTTTGTGTGCACAAACCAACCATGATGATTCTTTTTTGTTGGGATGACTTTACAGAATTGCTCATGGATATGCAAATTTCAATTAGCTTAAAAAAAACAAGAATACTGAAAGTTTCAAAATACAAACAAATTTGCAGTTAAACAGTGAAATTCTTTTGACAGCATGAATACAGAGTTATGAATGGTGTTTACAAGTCTTAAAATAAAAGATCTCTTTTCATAGCCTCTATAAGGTCTATGGTAAAGAAATACATGTAAATGATTTCCAAAAGGGCATGCTCTAAATAAAAAGAGCAATCTCATAGCAAAATCCTTGCTGTAAAGAGTAAAGTGTTAGGTCTCAAGCCTCTCAAAGTTTTGTGTAACAGACCTTTCAAATATATTTCACTGTAAGTATACCATGGACCTGCAAGTATTCACTAAACACATCAGTTGGTGTACTCTTGACTATCTCATAGTTAGTAGAGGTCACGGTTGTACTCTTAAAAGTCATGACGTATTGGTAAAAATTACTGAAAATGACAAACTGTTGGATGATTCATAAAATACTACAGGAAAGGTATGATGCTTACAACTATAGTCATCTTGATCTACTGAGAGGACAGGATTCTGAAAGTTTGACAACAAGCACGCAACTGTCCAAATCTGGTTGATTGTCCCAAACATTGAAATAGGAATTGGAGAATGGAAAATTAAAAACCTTACTTTCCCTATTGTTCTCTCAACATGTATGCAGTGTTTTGCTATAGTTTGTGTTTGAATCACATCATTTGCACTGAAACAACCCTTTTCTTTAAGAAAAGGAGGTAAATTTAATTTGTGTTCAAGCTCTTCAAGTTCTTTATTAATTGTGAAGCCTTTGTCAGCCATTACTGCATCTCCTTTGATCTTTCTACATTTTTTTTCCATTGTAGAACTATTAAGAAACTACTTTTTCTGACTAATTCCTTGTCGCTTATTTAACTCTCGTACAGCTGAGAAATGAACAAAATCCCTCCCATTGGATCAACTCCATCGAAACACTTCAATGTTGTGTGTTGCTTGCAATGGCTGAAACATTCACTTTGTTTTTTTAGAGAGCTTGGAACTTGTACTATTAGTTCTGTGGCATCAAAAGTTATGATAGAGTTTGGATACTTCTCACAAACTTTCTTAGTTAGCAAACCTAGGTTGCTGAATAATTCAGTCTAAATAATGCCTATATTCCAGTGGATTTATTTAGCCAGTTTACTCGGGGCTAACTCTGGCCCAAGTTAACCAAAGTTACCCCCATAAAGAAAGCCCATTTACTACAGGGCTCATAATTTATGAAACATTAATGTGATTTAAATCAATATTATTCAACTTTAATAAAAGGGCTCAGTAACTATGTTAAAGGGACACACCGGCTTACTGCTTACCTAATTTAGTGATGTGGAAACACAGACAATAATTTTCCGATGGTTGTAAAAAAAAAATCATAAAAATGTCATGTAATTACTGAAAAATGTGAAGAAGAAAAAAACGCGGTCATAGGTCAGCGTATACGCTTTTCAAGCCGTTGCAACGGTCACGTAACATTGTTTTAAGTAGACTAGTGATCTGTTTATGTATTAATTATAACAATGGCGAGGCATAAGGATCCAGTCTTCATATCCGTCAAGCACAAATTCACGTGTAATTAAAGACCGACAAAAACACAGTCCGATCCACACAGTGCAGCTATTCGTCATCGTACCCCCGCGTGTGTAGCGCAGGCATCACGTAATGTGACAATAGTTAGGGGATAATAGCTAGGGCTACAGACTAAAACCCTTGTAAAACAAAACGTAATTAATGTCTGGATCCCTACCCCTCCACAGCTCGGAGTTCATGCCCCCGTGGTTTGTCTCTCTGGCCCCCAAGACACGGCACCGGCTGTACGGGACATGCCCCAAAGGTTTACCCGCAAGCTCCCCACGCTGATGCGCCGTAAAACACGCTTCCGTGCACGGACTCTCTGAATGCGAATCTTATGTTCGATTTTTCCTCATTATTTACAACTAGTATCCATAAACTGAACACATAGTCTTTTTCGTCAAATACTCATGAATAATTGTTTTAAAAAAATACTTGATTTTGGTTCAGTAATTTACTTTTATACAGCTGGAAGTAAAACTAACTCTGAAGATCACGTGACTTTTCGGAACCATTCCGAAAAATCATGTGACCTTCTTTTTTTGAAAAATGCTTGAAAGCGGCCAAATTTGATGGTTTCTTTTATGAACCAATCTTCTCCATTCCAGGAAGACCTTTGGAATCATGTTTTAGTCTATTTTGTAGCCCAAATAGCCCAACGAAACCGGTGTGTCCCTTTAATATTTACCAAAAAGTAAAGCCGATTGTCAGTTCTCTGTCACAGCGTGTGTAGTCTTTGACATCAGCTGTGACAACGCAAATGTAGCACCCACATCTAAACATTGGTCGCGCAATTAATCGGTCTATTGGAGCATAGGGGTGTCGGAACATTTGGGTGTTTGAACATAAGTGTCGGAACATATATAGGTGTGTCTGGAGGGGTGTTGGAACATTGGTGTTTCTATAGGTTGAAGAGTTAGAACATAGGGGTGTCCAGGGGTGTGGGAACATACATGTAGGTGTGTCAGATCATAGAGGTGTCAGAACAAACAGAGTAGTCACTGCTTTGCCTGTGACTTGTTTTCAAGAGTCAAACATTATACATGGCCCTGATAAAGTTTATTTCCAAACACTGTGTATGTGAGAGTTTGCACTGGGCGATTAGACACAATCCGCAACCAGAAGCACTCGGCTTTTTGTGGTTAGGTGGGAAGTAACCATTGCTTTTTCATGTACATGTACACTGTGTGTTGCTTGCTTGGTTTGTTTACATTGTACACCCATTAAGAGTCACATGACTCCAGTCACCAGTTCAGCTCCCCATTTTAATTTTAAACCAACTTACTCAGTTCATCAGCTCTGAGAAACACTGAGCTTTGCTATCAATTAGTTTATTTAATAATGACCTCATTTAATAATTACCTAATCAAGTACTTTGTCTTCTTTAGATCGTGACATTTGATGCCTGTGGTGTGAGTGGCCATAAGAATCATGTAGCATGTTATACAGCAGTAAGGTATGGCATTTTATCAACACTATCATCTGCACAGTAAAAAAGTTTAAAATCTGGCTCATAAGCAAAATTCAGGATACGTGACTGAATATCACCCAAGGAACGAGTTGTAAAAAGCTGGTGTTCGATTGGCTGCCAAGGTCGACCAAAACTTTAAAGCAATAGGAAACAGACAGCAAACATTATGCCTTTTTGTGACGCCAGTGAAATATCTAGTTCAAATAATAGTTTTGTGGATCAGGGTTGGTAGTTTTGTATAAGAGTAGGTCATGATACGTTTTTATGAACTAATAATAAAAAATAATAATAATATTAATAATGAAAACTTATATAGCGCACAAATCCATAAAAGTGCTCATTGCGCTAAATACAAACAATAACATACAAATGTACAATAACCAAAATTGAAACAAAAGCCTAAGCCAAGAAGATATCCAGAACATGTGGTAGAGATATACAATACAATGCAATATCTAAGAAAACATTGAGGGGTAAAAAAAAACCAATCCATTTACTCAAATACTTGTCGAAAAGATGTGTCTTAAGGTTTTTTTTAAATTGGGTTAAAGAAACAGATGATTTTACTAGTGCTGGAAACTTGGAAACCATAAAATAGTCAAATGCTAATGAGGCTATAAGGATCAGCCCCTAAAAAGACACGTGACAAAAATATAATAACTACAGAAATAATTTGAGTTCTTTATTTCATGCTTAAAAAATAATTTTAGTCACTCAAAATTAACTAGTTTGTGAACTATATTTGTGTGTGTTTGAAATAAACCATTTCGCTCACTTTAAATCATTTCGCTCGCTCTAAATGGATTATTTTGTCAACTTAAAATCATTTTGGTTACAAGCTTTCACAAATATATTTTTTTTGAGAAAAAAAAAATAATAATGATTTTGAGCTCTTGAAAATAGTTTCTTTCGCACGTACAAAATAAATTGCCTGAGCCATCAAAATGATTCGAGCGCACAAAATGATTTTGTGAGCCTGAAAATATTTAGATTGCACAGAATAGTTTAATTTGTGCGCTTCAAACCATTTTATACTCTTGAAATAATTTAAAGTGCACAAAATGATTTTTGCAATATTTTTTATTTAGCAATAATTTATTTTGAGCTCTCACAATAATTTATTTCGAGTGCACAAAATAAATTCTTTTGAGTGTTTAAAATATTTTGAGCGCCCAAAGTTTTTTATTTTACGTTGAATTGAATTATTTATGTTTTCTTAGTTTTATTCCCACCATATTTCCTTTTAGGTGCCCTGTAGTAACAACCCTTGCTCTATGAACAACTTCACATTGAAGCTTTTTCAAATTAACTTTTTTTGGCGAGACCTTTCATATAAACCATTAAACTACCATTGGAAAACTTGAAATTCTTTTGACTATTGTTGACAAACATCGCCGGATTCCTTGGGATAATTTTTTAAATTTCTATATATAATAATAATCTCAGGACTTTTTTTGCTGTTTCTGGAATCCACTGACAGCACATTTGCTTGGCCTTTTACAATCTTACACACTAAACTGAAAAAAAAACATGAAGAAATTGGGATAGATCCAAACATGAGAAATGGTAAATGTATAGAGACAAAGATAAACAATCTTCATGGGTCCGTATTGTGATGTAATGGTTCCGAACATGCGAGGGCGCTGCCAACGGTGGAAAAAAAACACTTGTTGAGAAATCAAAAAAGGGGTTGCTAGTTTTTCCAAGGAAATAATAGCTACCCGTAAACACATAATAATAATAAGTGATTTTGTTCAAGTTAATCTTTAAGGAAACTGGTACACTTTTCATTAAGAAAAGGTTTGCCTTGGTGTTTATGGCATGGTTAATTGCAGATTGCACTGCAACCACTTGTATACAATTACAAGGTGCTATATAATTGGGTATGACACTTGTGCCCTGAACTATAACTGCTTCGCAAAAAGTTGGGAAGGTACATTTAGTGCATTCTGCTCTAACCAGCCAGACTCCTAGTGCATGATACCCATGCTTACATCCTTTACGGACTGTGAAGGGAGTAACCCTGTTTCAGCCCCAGGAATAGGTGGCAACCTGCCCCTGGTGACAGTTGATTTGGGTCAACAGCCACTCACTCACCCTCACCTGTATTAGGTAATATTTCTTTAAATCATAATTCATAGCTGTGTTTTGCACGGCATAAAACTGTAAGGAGTGTTTTGAGATGCCTGTAGATAAAGCCTTACAAAGGATTGCTTGGAATTCTGTTGTTTTACTGTGTCATTGTACTATATTCCTTTTCCGTTGCAACTTTTTATACAGGAACATGATGGAATCTGGCAAACTATCGAAAGGTAAAACTCACTCCTAATCCAATGGTTTAGGCTCTTCAAAAAGTGTAACTGGAAATTTAAACAATCTTTTTTTAGGGATATGATGTATTCCAACATTTGTTTAGTTCATCATCAAATTAATGAAAATTTCTTGGATACTTGAAAAAGCTTACAGTTTAGTTTTGCCCCTGGACATTTTTCAGTCATCTTCTTAAATTGTAAAATGAGAAGGTCTCAGCCTGATTTGTGCTTGTATCAGGTATTTTCCCATTGATAAACTCTTAACCTCACCACAGACACTGCTAAATACCAGTATACAATACAGAAGAGATATTTGCCTTGATTCTTTATAAACACTTATAAATATTGGTTGTTTATTATTTAAACAAACTTTTCTTTCTGCACCAATTTGGCTGTCTTATGTTCGAGTCCTCAACCCTTGAGTCTGAGTCTGATTCCTCAATCGTTGAGTCCAAGTCTGAGTCCTCGATGTTGAGTCCAAGTCTTGAGTCATTTGGGTTGAGTCTGAATCTGAGTTATAAATAACTGAAGTTTAAAATAAATAATCAAAACCTAAATGGAAAATACTAAGAATTTGTGGACTTATTTCTCTTGAATCAAGAGTTGCTAAGTTAAAACCCCATTCAAAAATTAACGATGTATAAACAACAAACAAGTAAGTTTTTTCCACTCTTTAAATGTTAACTAAGCTTGCATCAGCAGGCCATAATGTTAACCCCTTAGTTCACAACACTTTGAGCAGTAGTAGCCATTCAAATGAAAACTTTTACTGACAGTCCAGATGGTTCAGTCAGAGTCTGAGTCAAAGACAATTTCTATTGTATACAGAATCATAAAAAATGTGACTCGACTCCAGGGTCCAAACTAAAATCATGAGTCAAACAACACTAAAATATGGAGACACAGATTTGTATGTAAGAAAACCAAGATATTTTACCAATAAGGTGAGCTGGCTAAATTTTGTAAAGCTTTTTAGCAGAAAAACCTTGCGTAACACATGTATTTGCTGAGCAAAAGTTGGCAGTCACAATTAAGGAAGCTGGTTACCTAGTTTTGGCAAGCATAAATTTTCTGTGGCCAGCTTAACACCTTTCTGAAATTGGTCCCTGACATTTATTCTGGTATGTAATGAAACATGCCTGTATTTACATATTTCATGCAATTCATTTCAATTTGAATTGATTTGTACGCAGGTACTAAGCTATACTTCCTTCAGAGTGTTTCCATCTTGAGAAAGTATTTGATCTTTTTGGACATTCCCTTCAGTATTCTACTGAGTAGACACATGTTTCTCACTGCTCCATGGGATATGTGGAAATCACAGGTGAGTGATATCACACATGAATTCTTCTTGGATGTAGAATCTGGAGTGCATTATCTGTGCGATTTTGTTGTGAAGCAATTCATGCATGCATGCATTTTTGCCTTACATTAAATTAAACCAAAAATGCTCTTAAAAAGGTATACATATAGGCATGAAAACCTAAGCTATATGGTAAACTATATGAATTGGGTAATGTACCTTCTTGTAAATCATCCTGATTTCAAACACACCAATAATTTCATCACAATGGTGTTTCACTTAATTTCTAATGCTTTAAGTGTATGATTTTATTGTGCAAGTTTGATGTGATGCAAGTTATGCTTGCAGACATTTTGGTTTAATGACCATATTTAGATTTCCAAATAATCAAGCTAATTAATTGTTTTTCACCCAAGTCACATACAATGATCTTGATCTTAAAATAAATGTTTAGGTCTAAATCTTGGGTCTTGGCCTTAGTCTTGAATATTTAAGAAAATATATAAATATGAATATTTCTTTTTTATCATCCTTTCCTGTAATTGGTGGCTCACCGGTGTTGATTTGGTCAATAATCATTAAAAAAAATATATATATATATTATATATATATATATATATATATATATCAAGTAATAAACCACAAGGGAAAATGACTTGGTATATTTTTTAAAAATGATTTCGGGTTGAACAAAGAAAAATTGACTAGAGCGGGATTTGAACCAACGACCTCCGGTTTAACGTGCCGACGCTCTACCAACTGAGCTATCTAGCCCTATGTTGGCGGTCTCCCTATTTTGTCAATATCTTTGTTCGGGGGGTGCCTGTCAGAAGCGATTCAACCGCAAACTGCCGTGTAGCCAGGGATCATATATATATATATATGAACTTCCAGGTCCTCCAGTTCAAATAATCTTGTTGGGAAAGCAGCATCAAGTTAATTGTTAAAAAGTTATTTTTTTTGTTATTCAACTGTGTATCTCTGTGATCGAAAGGGAAACATTTCAGGGAAACTCCTTCCTGACCATTACAATTTGGAGAGAAGCATGCCATATTTTTTAAGTTGACCGCAAACAATCAAAACAAAGTTTTCTTACTGTTTGGTTTCCAACATTTATTTATTAGTAAATACAATGGTAAACCTCTGGTTTCATCTTTATAGAAAGGAAAGTTTCAGTCATTGCTGGTTGATATTGAACAAAATGTTAAATGCTTTTGACCAAATGCGGTAAAGATTCATGTAGCTCAAAACTGCCCTAAAGTTTTTACACTGCAAGAAGGTTAACCATACATTGATTGCATTATTTCAGGGAGCAATGCTTGCTCATGCCAGTCAGTTAACATGGTATCGACTGCTCTACATCATCTTCTCCAGATACATGACAGTAAATGGATACCATAAGAAGAGTGTACATTGATGGCTTTAAAACAAGGTTTTCAAATTTGTTTGTAATTTAATTATCACAATTTACATCACTCTGTCAAAACAATGAACTGAATTCAACATAGAGGTCATGAAGGTTTAAATAAGATGGTAGGCCTAATTTTACAAATGTAGAGAGCTCCATTTCATAAAGAAAGTTTATTACGCTGCTGAACCCATTAGGTTTCATAGTGGCCACAATCAGCATGTAACAAAAAGCCCTTTGCTGAACCCACTAGGTTTCATAGTGGCCACAAGCAGCATATAACAAAAAGCCCTTTGCTGAACCCATTAGGTTTCATAGTGGCCACAAGCAGCTTGTAACAAAAAACCCATTGCTGAACCCATTAGGTTTCATAGTGGCCACAAGCAGCTTGTAACAAAAAGCCCATTGCTGAACCCACTAGGTTTCATAGTGGCCACAATCAGCATGTAACAAAAAGCCCTTTGCTGAACCCACTAGGTTTCATAGTGGCCACAAGCAGCTTGTAACAGAAAGCCCATTGCTGAACCCATTAGGTTTCATAGTGGCCACAAGCAGCTTGTAACAAAAAGCCCATTGCTGAACCCACTAGGTTTCATAGTGGCCACAATCAGCATGTAACAAAAAGCCCTTTGCTGAACCCACTAGGTTTCATAGTGGCCACAAGCAGCTTGTAACAGAAAGCCCATTGCTGAACCCATTAGGTTTCATAGTGGCCACAAGCAGCTTGTAACAAAAAGCCCATTGCTGAACCCACTAGGTTTCATAGTGGCCACAAGCAGCTTGTAACAAAAAGCCCATTGCTGAACCCATTAGGTTTCATAGTGGCCACAATCAGCATGTAACAAAAAGCCCTTTGCTGAACCCACTAGGTTTCATAGTGGCCACAAGCAGCTTGTAACAGAAAAGCCCATTGCTGAACCCATTAGGTTTTTAGTGGCCACAAGCAGCTTGTAACAAAACGCCCACTGCTGAACCCATTAGGTTTCATAGTGGCCACAAGCAGCATTATAACAAAAAGCCCATTGCTGAACCCATTAGGTTTCATAGTGGCCACAAGCAGCATATAACAAAAAGCCCATTGCTGAACCCATTAGGTTTCATAGTGGCCACAAGCAGCATATAACAAAAAGCCCATTGCTGAACCCATTAGGTTTCATAGTGGCCACAAGCAGCATATAACAAAAGCCCATTGCTGAACCATTAGGTTTCATAGTGGCCACAAGCAGCTTGTAACAAAAAGCCCATTGCTGAACCCACTAGGTTTCATAGTGGCCACAAGCAGCTTGTAACAAAAAGCCCATTGCTGAACCCATTAGGTTTCATAGTGGCCACAAGCAGCTTGTAACAAAAAGCCCATTGCTGAACCCATTAGGCTTCATAGTGGCCACAAGCAGCTTGTAACAAAAAGCCCATTGCTGAACCCATTAGGTTTCATAGTGGCCACAATCAGCATGTAACAAAAAGCCCTTTTCTGAACCCACTAGGTTTCATAGTGGCCACAAGCAGCTTGTAACAGAAAGCCCATTGCTGAACCCATTAGGTTTTATAGTGGCCACAAGCAGCTTGTAACAAAACGCCCACTGCTGAACCCATTAGGTTTCATAGTGGCCACAAGCACCTTGTAACAAAAAGCCCATTGCTGAACCCATTAGGCTTCATAGTGGCCACAAGCAGCATATAACAAAAAGCCCATTGCTGAACCATTAGGTTTCATAGTGGCCACAAGCAGCTTGTAACAAAAAGCCCATTGCTGAACCCATTAGGTTTCATAGTGGCCACAAGCAACATATAACAAAAAGCCCATTGCTGAACCCATTAGGCTTCATAGTGGCCACAAGCAGCATATAACAAAAAGCCCATTGCTGAACCATTAGGTTTCATAGTGGCCACAAGCAGCTTGTAACAAAAAGCCCATTGCTGAACCCATTAGGTTTCATAGTGGCCACAAGCAGCTTGTAACAAAAAGCCCATTGCTGAACCCATTAGGTTTCATAGTGGCCACAAGCAGCATGTAACAAAAAGCCCATTGCTGAACCCATTAGGTTTCATAGTGGCCACAAGCAGCATATAACAAAAAGCCCATTGCTGAACCCATTAGGTTTCATAGTGGCCACAAGCAGCATGTAACAAAAAGCCCTTTGCTGAACCCATTAGGTTTCATAGTGGCCACAAGCAGCTTGTAACAAAAAGCCCTTTGCTGAACCATTAGGTTTCATAGTGGCCACAAGCAGCTTGTAACAAAAAGCCCATTGCTGAACCCATTAGGCTTCATAGTGGCCACAAGCAGCATGTAACAAAAAGCCCATTGCTGAACCCATTAGGGTTCATAGTGGCCACAAGCAACATGTAACAAAAAGCCCATATTAACCACAAAGACCAAGGTTTGACCTTCCACTGAACCAAAAAGGTCAAAGTAAAGATCATGTCATGAATCGACATCTAACAATGTTTCAAACGGTAAAACAGTATCTTCATTTGTGAGACAAAACCAACTTTCTGTAAGTTCTATTTTTTCTAGACATTGAGTAAAAAAAATAGCTATATATGGGCAGCATGGCGATAAATACACATTATAAATTAACGATTAAAGGTTATAAATACAACAAAATTTAATATTGCTGGTTTGGGCATACTTTATGGACCATCTTTCTGGTTGTATTATTTCTCCAGAAATTGAGTCAAACAATTACTAAATAGCTATATCTGGGCAGCATGGTGATAAATATACATGTACATAAATTAATGGTTAAAGGTTATAAATACGCCAAAATTCGGTATTATTGCTGGTTTCGGCATACTTTATGGACCAACTTTCTGGTTGTATTGTTTCTCCAGATATTGAGTCAATTAAAAAAAAAGCTATATATGGGCAGCATGGTGATAAATACACGTTCATAAATTAAAGGTTATTAATACAACAACATTTGGTATTGCTGGTTTGGGTGTACTTTTAATGGACCAACTTTCATTTTGAATTATTTCTCCAGAAATTGAGTTAAAAAACTGTTAGTTCAGCTACTGTCTGGGTAGCATGGTGATCAGTACACACACAAATTAATGGTTAAAGGTTATAAATACACACAAATTTGGTATTGCTGGTTTGGGTGTACTTTTAATGGACCAACTTCCGTTTGTATTATTTCTCCAGAAATTGAGTAAAGAAATAACCAATTGTTACAGGACATCCAACCAATGGGAACAGGGCGATTCCAAACTATGGGAACAGTGTGTACATGGGGGTGTGGGAGCATGTCAACTTACAGGGGATTCCAAACTATGGGAACAGTGTGTACATGGGGGTGTGGGAGCATATCAACTTACAGGGGGATTCCAAACTATGGGAACAGTGTGTACATGTGGGTGGGGGAGCATATCAACTTACAGGGGGATTCCAAACTATGGGAACAGTGTGTACATGTGGGTGGGGGAGCATATCAACTTACAGGGCGATTCCAAACTATGGGAACAGTGTGTACATGTGGGTGTGGGAGCATATCAACTTACAGGGCAATTCCAAACTATGGGAACAGTGTATACATGGGGGTGTGGGAGCATATCAACTTACAGGGCGATTCCAAACTATGGGAACAGTGTGTACTGACATGTGGGTGGGGGAGCATATCAACTTAAAGGACAATTCCAAACTAAGGGAACACTGTGTACATAGGGTTATGGAGGAGGGAACATACTGTACCAACTTACAAGGAATCATAAAAATTGGTGCAGTAACTTTGCAACAGTTTATGTTTCCATGTACAGCCACAGGCCTGCTATGTTCGTGTTGACACAGCCCTTCTAATATCTGTCAGCAAACTAAATAAAACAACTTTTTGTATGACACCTACTAATTTTTTGCAGGCCCGAGGCCAGTAATTTTACAACCGGACACGTCTTGCAGTCTTGTATTTTTGTTCAAATGTTGACTTTCAGTCTGATAAATATCTTTAAATTTTGTTGAGTATAGAAGAGTACTTACATAATATAAATGAAATCAATCTTCTGTTTGTGCTTTTTCAAAAATTCTGGTCCAGTAAACTTTTGAGCTAAAAGCCCACCCTAAATCCAACCCTGTGCACACATGTATGTTTTGCAGTACTTTGTCCTGCCCTGCATGTCCTACCTCATTGTCTGTCCCATCAAGCATTTTTGCTTCACCCAAACCTAAATGATGTCCCTTTCTTAATTTGCTACTTTTAAGGTGTCTGTAAAGTTGTAATTCAACTTATAACACTACAAACAAATGCATATTTGCTTTTTCAATGACAGCATAGAAATAAATATACTTGATTTGAATTAAATGTGTCAGTTATAAATATTTGTTGAAATTGTTAACCTGTTAAAGGGTGTGTACAACATTGGTAAGACTAAAAATATAAATGCTCACAGATTTGCACATAACTTACATGGTATAGAAATGGTCATGGTGGAAAACTTCCCTTGAAATAGTTTTGCTTGAAGAAATTAGCAAAAGTTTTTATCCTGGTGATAAAATTCGATGTTTGAAAACAGTGAAAACATATAAAGGGGTCTTTTACTGTTTTCTTGTGACTCTGTTGACCGATGGAGCTTAAATTTTCACAGGTTTGTTATTTCATGGATATGTTGGGTTACACAAAGTGTTGATACTGGAATTTGACAATTACCAATGTTGTATACATGCTTCAACAAGAGTTTTTGTTTTGTTGTTGAAGGGGTTTTGAACAAGTAAGCTGATAAGGCATAACAAAAATATACATATATTTTTTATTTTTTAAATGGCGATTTTTTGTTATTTGTTTTGAAGTATTTTATACTTTGAATGCCCAGTAAACGACATTATTTGGATATATCCTCTTATCCGAAGCTGAATTATTATTTTTGACTACTGTCAGAAATCACGATGAACGATGAATTGTCTGATATTGTAAACAGGTGGCCGTGGGGTTAGCCACGGGCGTTTCGTGTACGAATTCAAAGTAAAAAGATCCAATTTCACTTGCCTAAATCGTCATTAAAAATCAAGAAACTGTTTAAAATATCATTTAAATATTTATGATGTATTTTAAAAGTATAATCTCAAAAAGTTATCGAGTCGGGGTACTATCGCCGTCAAAACCCAGCAATTAGGCAAATTAAAGAGAAGAAGAGAATTCCGGATCTACAAGGTCCCACCCCAACCAAACAACACTTGTGGAGACCAAACCACGCTCTTGGAGATCCTCCCACGTGTGGCCCACGACTGGGTAGTAGAAGCGGCGTCTACCGAGCACAAAGCATACGTTATACTCGACTGACAGCTGAACAGCCGTACGAAGCGCGGGGTATTAAAGATGGCGAGCGACACATTCGCAGTGTCTTTCACAGCGAGACGAGGCCCTGAATTGCTATCCTCTGACGTAATTTATATTTTAAAAAAAAATTAAAAAAGCTGAACTTGTAATTGTATTTTTAACTGAAAAAAAAAAATGATGCCTATCCATTCCTTTTGGCAAAAAGGTGTGAAATGTTTCACATGAAATGAATCAGACTTTGTTGTAAGTGTTTTCTTGTTGTAACTTATATGACCAAAGTAAATGCAGTATCTTATTTAACCAACATGGTCTTGGTACTTCTGGATATTTTTCGTCACCTTCTATTAATCTACCCTTATATCACGTGGCACAACAATGTCCATGAGATGACACATATTCTTCATCTTTTCTAAGACTATAACATCCGGACACTTTGTTCTATGAATGATCAGTCTGAATGTTAAAGTCACAGAGGACCTTGACCTGGTTGGTCTCTACAACTTTCTCCAGAACACGGACGTACCATTTAGCATGCACTTTGACACCATACTTCGTTGTGAATTCGTTCGCGGGAGACTTGAGAACCGAAAATAAGTTAACACGGACAGAATCACAGTGTGGAATCAACTATTTATTATCGGACGGTCAGGTCCGACTACTTCAGTATCCGAGCAAGAACTCCTCCTATGTTTTATGTTCCACAGCCTTTTATATTAACACAACAAGTTTTTACTAGGAATAGAGAACATAACATTCGATCCAGAACAATTACGATAAAATCCATTAATTAATATGGTAGCGTTTTAGCGTGTAGCGTGGCAGACAACTTGACGCACTACGCCAAAGAGGGCGCTAGCGCAAAAGTTGCAGGTGCTCGATATAATTTCTTTATATCGCGCACACGTATTAATAATCACGTAGCAGGTGCGGCGCGCTGCACGCGCCAGCCTATATCGCTGCATATCTATTGCCAATTATTGGTGATCAATAGCTGATAAATCTATAATCTATTCTTATACAACTATATGTAATTTCACAACAATACACAGATCCCAGTGAATCACCTTGGCTAACTTGTCGTGTGTGGGCAAATCATACTACATTCGCTGACAATATGAAATACAGTCTCTTCTGCCTTGTAACACATTCTGCACAAAGGAGAGACGTTTGCTTTCTCTTTCCTTGCCTTCATAACATTTGTCCTTAGAGACTGGTCTCTGACCTCAGAAGATAGAGTCTGTTGACATTTGCCCGCGGATGTAGCGCATGCCATGCATAGGCCTAGTCATCAGTTTCCTTGTTCTCCTGTCAGCTAATTGCCTTAATCATGTTCCTCCCCCCACCCCACCCCCGGTCAATTTAGACTTCAAACATTTCTTCCCCTGCCTGATGTATTCTGCCCTCAGCCTTACCTTTGATTCCTTATGAAGGACACGGTCCGATTAAAGTACACCAAGATACCGATAACTCTCCTCCTTACCCAAAGCCCTCATCTGTGCACCATCTGGCAGAGCGATGCCATCAGATTGTACCCTCTTTCCCCTCTTCATGGTCATTGAAGCACATTTCTCCAGACAAAACTGCATCCTGATTTCATTATATTATTATTATTATGTCATCGCTGGAAGTCCTGATGGTCTGCACCATTGTTAATAATTACTCTGAGATATTGAACCCATTAACCATTGCATAAGCCACCATCACTGAGATTAAAGGAACATTACAGAATTGGTTTTTGCTAACAAAACAGTTGCTGGCAATGTAAGCACTTTGTGTAATCCACCATATACATAAACTGACAAACCTGTAGAAGTTTGAGATCAATCGGCCATCTGGGTCACGAGAAAATAGTGAAAAACCGATTACACATTTTGCATGAAATCGTATAGATTCAACAAATGAATAAAACGCTCACTGAGCGATAAACTCAAATCGGCAAGTTAGTTTATCCATTTCTCATGAAATATGGCATTTCAGACAGAAATATTTCAAGGGATGTTTTCTACTATCATCATCATTAGACCGTGTAAGTTTTATGTAAATCTGTGATCAAAAAGTATATTTGTTCCTACCAATTCTGTAATGTTCCTTTAAACAGTGAAAATGTGCATGAACTCTCAGCCGATACATTTAGGTCTTAGTAAGGGTGCTGTTTAAATTCGTTATAACAGATGCCTTGAAATATGCCTGGTCTATTTCTTAATCATTTTTTTTTTAGGAAGGCCGATTCTTAGTGGTTGTGAGGCTCCAACTCAACAAATCTCAAAATATATATGGAATTTTTTTTCTGCTGCCTATCGTCAAGCAACAAAGCACAAGAGACTCCTAACAGGTTCTATTAATATTTTGACGATTGGACAGGATAATCTCTTAATCGTACTGGACATTCCTTAAATGTGTGTAAAGGGAAGAGTGAAATCATACATGTAGCCGTGTGCAAGCAAACCAGGGGATGAGACTAGTGTGACCACAACAAACATGTTGATGGTATTCAATATGTGCATCATTTAGAAAAACTTTTTAGAGGACAAACGCAAAGAAATATAAGGACGGAATGCACTCAAAATGTTCATAAAGCTTTAGGTTTAAATATTTATGAAGATTCTCCCCTGTTGATGGAGAATCATTTATAGAAACTAAAGCATAAAAAACGTATGAGGCGGCATATAGTTCTTATAAGGGATGGGGGGGGGGGGTAGAGAGCAAAGCAACCAGGTGAGAGACAAATGTCTATGTAGTTTCCAAAAAAAGTCAAGGGAATAGTTAAAGGAACATTACAGAATTGGTTTTTGCTAACAAAACAGTTGCTGGCAGTGTAAGCACTTTATGTAATCCACCATATACATAAACTGACAAACCTGTAGAAGTTTGAGATCGATCGGCCAACTGGGTCACGAGAAAATTGTGAAAAACCGATTACACATTTGCATGAAATCATATAGATTCAACACATGAATAAAACGCTTACTGAGCGATAAACTCCAATCGGAAAATTAGTTTATTCATTTCTCATCAAATATGGCATTTCTGACAGAAATATTTCAAGTGATGTTTTCTACTACATCATCATTAGACCGTGTAAGTTTTATGTAAATCTGTGATCAAAAAGTATATTTTACAACTTTTTTTCTTACCAATTCTGTAATGTTCCTTTAAAACAGACCTGTTTTTGAATGTTTGCATGCATCTTCAAACAAGGAAGAAAGAGTGGGTGTGGGGAAGTGTTAGGGAAGGGGGTTGGTTTTGGATAGGGAGAGGTGTTAGAAATCACTAAAAAGAACTTTTTTTCCGGTGATAATATTATGTTGAGCCACTTTTGTTTGTTCCTTTAATGGAATGGCTCAAACCATATTTTCTGTGCCTTTTATAAGCTGCACTTCATCAGTCACCATTTCAGCTTTGTTTTTACATCCGTTTTAGCAATGTTTTGCAAAGAGGTGTGATCCCAGTATAAATTTCTGTAGGCAAAGAGACAAAGAGAGATTAGTTTTCTTCGTTCGTTTATAACTTACGTAATCTCAACGTTGATTCGAGCCATGTTTTTTTACAACTGTGTACCCGACTGTAGTTGCGATAATGGTAACTCTCCGTCGGGAGGATGGAGGGTTACAATTATCGCAACTAACCCGACTGCTGTTCCTGTAGTAATTCGAGCAGGATTCGCAAGTACCGTTCATCCAATTCTTTGAGTTTTCTTCGGTTGTAACTTGCAATCTAGCCTGAATTGTTTCAATATAGCTCTATGTTGTGATCGAGATGCAAAATCTTTGGTTGTAAAATCGGACAGATGCTGCTTCGTGTGCAACTAATCCATGCTGCTTCGTGTACAACAGTGGCAATTATGAATATGCATTTTACGTATGATTGGCAGAACTATGTCCTTCGGGGAGGAAAAGGAATGCTGTGTCAGTCTGCACACACAGGTCTACACGGTCGCGGCGGTCTACGTACACGGCGGCGGACTGTGTGTGAGGCGTACACGCATCGGTCTTGAATCGCGCTTTTTCAACCGCTCTTTTTCGATCGCTCTTTTTCGATCGCTCTTTTTCGACCGCTCTTTTTCAATCGCTTTTTCTAATCGCTCTTTTTTCATCGATCGATCGGTGGAAAGGAGCGATCGATCGATGGAAAGACCGATCGATCGTGCAAGAATATCGACGATGCAAAAGAAGATCGATTGATGATGAATGACTCGATTTGGCGTTCTATGTATCGATTGCTCTGCGTTCAAATTACTGATGTATTATGTGGTGTTGTACAGGTGAACAAACTTTAGCTAGAATTTTTCGTGAATTACAAACGTGTAGTAAGTGATTCTTATTTAACCAATCAGTTTTAGTAAAGTAAAGTATTTGCCAGGTTTATTTTCTTTTACAGAGTTATTAGAAATTATTGTTATCTACCCACGGTGAACTGCCATTTATCACTCATGATATAAGAATTAAGTGCTATGCATCAACTACAAGTTTGTAACTAAACTGCATCGGCGTCATTTAAAAAATCGTGATCCACAAGTCCCCCACAACAACTACGTACACATTGTACAATACTGTTTACAAACAAACACAGCTAGTGATCCATTTGAAACAGTTATGTGATGATCTGTGGATTGGCTTTGAGGTATAGTGATATTACTAGTTCTTGTCATTTATAGGCTATGTTGTATGTTTATTTTTACCATTTTGAAGCCTCTCCGTGGCATACAACAACCCGGTAAACGTAAAACAACGGATACTGTATGTACTTCCGTACATGTTCATACCGACATGAACGAGGGACGTGGCGATGGCTTGGAGTCTATACATTACTTCTACTTGTGACCTTGTTACTGTTAGGAGAGGACTTGCATCAAGAGAAAGAAGTTGGAGACAAGTAAACAGGTATTTTGATCCTTCTCAAATCTCAATAAAAAAATCAGTTGACCAGTGTGGCCAGTGCATGTTGTGTAAGTAAAATTACATCGCACCTGGCAGTGGTATTTTGTAAAAAATAAAGCTTTTGTCATTGATATATGTATTTCGATGAGTGGAATGTGAATAAACAGTAAACTAAGGTTTTAAAAAATTAGTTTTTATTTTAATTACAAATTTAAGAGTAGGCCCCCCCCCTTGCTTGTTGGGCTGTTATGGCTCTCTTTTAACATCGGTCAGATAACACTCACCATTACAAATGATTCCTTTGTCCAGATGTGATGATTTGAAAATGGAACAAAGAAACGTACGTACAAAAATTACATTCAAGTGTGTCGTGACTTGGGGGCCGCCATCTTAAGTAGGATTCTCTGCCTGCTGGGCCCAATTTCATGCTCTGCTTACCGCTGAATTCTGCGCTTGCGGTGACCATTCTCCGCTTGCTGTTCAAGCGCTGAATTTCTGCGCTAGCTGTGTAAGCGTAGAATGCCTAGTAACGTGGAGTATGCATGCGCACAAGCCGAAATTCCCCGCTAACCCGTGAAATACGCTTGACGTAAGCGCGGAATTCCCTGCCATTTGGTAAGCCCTGTCATGTATCATAGTAGTTCTGGAAATGTAAGGAATAATGTGAGTACTGTAGGTTTGAATAGTAAGGGATGTTTAGAAATGGGAGAAATTTGCAATGAAAATCTGCCAAGGTGTCGGTCAAACACTTTCTCTATTTTAAGGTGTGCACAGATGGTGGGCTGTGATGGTGAGTGTTATATGACCGATGTTAAAAGAGAGCCATAACAGCCCATCAAGGTGGGCTAGCCCCCTTTACCTTCATGTACCTTGCACATGGTGGCGCTGTTTGTGACGTCAATCAAGGCACGATATTTGAAGAGAAAAAATGTAGTCAGGCCCCGTACATTATGTCTGGGTACCTGTTCAGTTAGTTGCGATAATCGTAACCCTCCATCCTCCCGACGGTCGGAGACCGGAGGGTTCGATTCGTGCAATGCAAAAAAGTGGCGAAATTGCAATTTCGACCATTTTGGTCAGACTAGTCACCAGATTTGCCCAATTTTTACCACTTTCAAAAATCATGACACAAATTCTAAGAACATGGATTTGATCTTCAATGTGTAATGAATCCATTCATAACACTCTTAACATCGTTGAAAAATTATTTGAAGAAAAAACGAACAAAAACTTACCAGAAACTGACCGAAATGTCCATGGACCGCACTTCCCCTTAATCAACCAATCGGCGTAAACAAAACCGCTGTGTAGGCGTGGAGATCGTCTGTGTGCAACTGTGCGTGCACGCAGTTAATGTATTTAACGGATTTGCGCCATCTGCAGTTTGCGCTGATTTCTGCAGGAACAGCATTCCAGAATGTGCGCTCAATCTGGAAATTTTTCCTCATAATATCTTGTGATTGTGCAACTCAACAAAATGCGCTCAACGACGAGTCCGCTTACGCTGATTGGTCGAGATGTTGCTAGGTCCCGAATCGCGAGGTTCGAAAACTGGACCTAGATTGTCTACGCTTCATGAGAATTTCGCTCAGTCTCTGGTAAGTTTTTGTCTACTTAGTTTTTTCTTCAAATATTTTTCTTAATGATGTTTTGAGTGTCATGAATGGATTCATGACACATTGAAGATGAAATCCATGTTCTTAGAATGCGTGTCATGTTTTTTGAAAGTGGTAAAAATTGGGCAAATCTGGTGACTAGTCTGACCAAAATAGTTGAAATTGCAATTTCGCCACTTTTTTGCATTGCATGACTCGTAACCCTCCGGTCTCCGACCATCGGGAGGATGGAGGGTTACGATTATCGCAACTACAACTACAGGCCCTATACTGTTCAGTATGATGCGTATGCGGACGTTACCCACATCAAAGTACGTACTGTACATGTATACATGTACTAGCTAGCGTATACTAGCTGGCTTAATTCAGCGCGGTCTCAATCGAAAACCGAGGAATTCATACATGGCACATCACAACAAATTTAGCCACGATCTTATTTCAAGAAATTATATCCACATACTAACGTTGAAACTTGAATGCCTAGTAGTTTTTACAAAAGCTATTCTCATTATAACTAGGTGACTTTTTAATGACCAAATGGGCTGTAAAATTGTCAGCCTACAACTCCGGTCACGGAGCAGACTGCATGCAGAGAAAGGCTGCTGTGCAAACGGTCCACTGGGATACCGTGCAAGGTGAATCGCGTGCAGTGCCAACAAAAAATCGTTACGCTTGGCGCAAGCTAAAAACATGCCCCTCAAAGTTCAAGCTTACCCAAATTTTTTCACGTTTGGCAAAAAGGTTTGTCACGTCTTTCATGTAGCTTCTTCGACTTCCCACTAGCTGGAAAAAAAGGTTGGGATGGCATCATGTTTTATAATGACTTTTCTCTTCATGTCATGTGTGGTACATGTATATTCTGGATTCGAAGCACGACGGCATGAAGTGTTCGCTGCATAGCGCCGAAAACAACGTCGGACCGGACCACTTTGCCCTCGTTAGTCTGACTTTCGCGGCCCACAACCGCTTATACTTGGGATCTGCAGGAAACAAATGGCCTTCGTTGCCCTGTTCTTGGCCTTGGTGCCCCTTCAAAAGTTTCCCATAGACTTTAAGATTTTCCAATGGAAGTGCCCTTTGCAAAATGAAAATGGCCTTGCCCTCTCAAAGATGAAATTCCAGGCCTGACTTGAACATGTTCAACAGAAAAAGGGTACATACTACAAATAAAGAGAAAATTTTGTGTATTCTCATGAGAAGTTGCCTACGAAAGCGCTGAAAATGATGTCGGACCGGAACACTTTGCCATCAGCAGTCTGACTTTTCTCTGCCCATAACAGCCTGTATTTGGGATCAGCAGAAAACAGATGCAGGCTGACCCCATCTTTAGTTGTTTTGTTGCATTCCAGCAGCATGCAATACAGTGTCATCGTTGTCTTTATTTGATTGATATGGCGCGCGGGAGACAAGTTTTCTCAACAGCGCCCTCTTTCGTTGGACATTTTGTATACAGCGCATCGTTTTGGGCTTATCTACGGAATAACTCAAGTTTGAAAATAAAATGAACATTGAAACTCATAAGATAGTTGAACCTCAGTATCAAGACGACACAAACTTAATGACGTCATGATGACGTCATCGTGTAATGAATAACAATAAATCAAAGTTTAATATTTGTAAAAAATAATAACATGAACCATCTAGGCCTATTTGATTTTTTACAATCTTACACATCATCGGATAGGTAATTTAAAGTTCGACAAACGCTACACAAAAATTGACCCAATTTGACCTTGACTTCCGGTTCAAACACGAAGATGAAATTTACTAATTGAAAAAAAAAAATCATAACTCCTGAACAAGACGTTGCTTTTTTTTTCTCTGTACGACAGAAGAAAAGGCTTTCAAAACATTAGTAACGTTATCATTTGTGACCTCATTTGACATTGACTTCCGGTTCAAACTGGAAGTTTAAACTTTATTTTTGAAAAAATCATAACTTCCGAACCACACATTGGATTTTTTTAATCTGTACATCATTTGAAAGGTCCCAATAGACTTATCACGTGCTACAAAATATGTGTCCTGTTTGACCTTGACTTCTGGTTAAAGTCAGAAGTTGATATTTAATGTTTCAAAAATCACAAATCCTGAACTACGTATTTGATTTTTATCATCTATACGTCATTAAAAAACTAAGAAGACTCCACCAACGCTACCACAAGTGTGACCTTATTCGACATTGCTCTCCGGTTCAATCAGGAAGTGATTTTTTATTTAGAAAAAATCATAGCTCTGAACATCGGTTGTTCATTTGCTGTACGTCATCAGATGAAGCTTTTGTTACTTAACCATTGCTATAAAGTGTGACCTCATTGGACATTGACTTTTGGATCAAAACGGAATTTGAAACTTTATATTTGAAAAAAATCATAACTTCTGAACCAAATATTGGATGTTTACAATCCTTCCATCATCTAAAAGGTCATTATAAACTAACCACGCGCTACATAAAATGTGACCCTATTTGACCTTGACCTCCGGTCAAAACCGGAAGTTGATGTGTAATTTTTGAAAAATTCATTACTCTTGAACCAGGCATTTAATTGATTAGGTTAAATGTTGTTACATATTCAATCAATCACTCTCCACGAACACCTTGTTTTTATAGTAAACAAAAACTCAATGTCTAGTTTTAATTAAAATAGGTTTCTCTTCCCCCAATTTTTAGCTGTAATAAATCATTGTGAAACTTTGTGAGCTTGTAAACTATGGTTAGAAAAAGTAAAGACTTTCACTCGTTTGAATTTTAGTTTACTGGTCCAGTTTACCCTCCCCTCCTTATAAAAAAACACCAAACAAGAATTTTTAAAAAATGCATATTTGGGCTTTTTATTATTTGTACTAATAGACTTCATCGTGATGATTTATGGAGGCTCTGAAGTTAATACTATTACCAAAAGAGTAACTGAGAGAGTACAGTGTTCCAATGCACAAAGGTGGCCAGGAAACGGCAGTTGTACATTTAGTACACAGTGAGCAAGGTAACTCATCAGCAAGGCATCTCACACATGAGATGGAACAGACTCCAGATTCATCAAAAGACTTAATGGAAACTCTTCCACCAGAAGTTTACTTGCACATTTTGCTGCGATTAGACATGCAAAGCCTTGCAAGTGCTTCCCAAACATGCAAACAGTGGAACTCTACCATTGAAGACACAGACTGGTTGTGGCGACAGTTTTGCCACTTACAATGTGATGAATGGAGCATGAAAGAGATTCTAAGAGACAGGGGGCTTGGATACACGTGGAAGGTTGGTAGATTGTTTGAAAATTAGTTATAAATGTAAATTTTAGGCTGCATTTGTATATATTTTGGGTACATTTAGTTTGTATCTTTTTAGGGTTTGTTGCTTTATTGTATTTTGATGTAATTTTGGATTTTGTTTTGTAATTTGCACCTCCAAAGAAATTTGGGATGAAGAGGGCACACCACAAATTTACTAAAATATTACTTTTTAGATTGAGCATGGTTTCTTACAGACAAACAGTGACAGCTACATTCGTTAATCCGGAGGTCATTGGTTCAAATCCTGGTCTACTAAATTTTTCTTTGTTCAACCACAAATTATTTAAAATATACCCGGTCACTTTCCCTTGTGGTTTTTTACTGGATAATATCAAAAAGAAAACAAAGATCTCCGATGGGACTTCGAACATTCAGTCTTTTGTTTCCTCAACATAGAAAAAAACAGAACGCTTACAAGCTCAGAAGTTGTTTAGTATATCTAACATTTTCCACCTTGACGCAACTTAATCTTTTTCACCGCCCAATTGATCTTTTTTCTCCTTTTTCTTTTCCCCAACCCCTTCATTGCTTTTATAAACCTCTCCTTCCCTACTCCTTTAAAACCAAAATAATGCCTCAAAAGTCTTTTGAAACATGCCCTATAATATTTTGTTCTCATTCCACATACAAAGAAGCATTCAACACTAGTGCAATCTGGTTCTTAAATTGTTCTTTGCTTTCCCCCGCCCCCAACAAAAATTAAATACAAAAAATCAATACGATGTATTAAATGATATACCATGAAACTGTTTTTCATGTTCATCTAATAGGCCTAGTCATCCATCATGACCTACTTTCCTGCAGCTACATGTATGATTTTTACTCTTCCTTCTACACATCTTCAAACCAAGTAGAACTATCATTGTCAAAAGCAAACAATTTTGAGAAAGGGATATCTCCTTCACCAAACACTGTTGCTGTTGATGGATAGAAAGTTTGTTGTCATCTCCATAAGATTTATTTACGCATTAGCATCACTGCCCACAGGGATCATAATTAAAGGGCCACCCCACTTTCGAACACCTTGCTACACACTGGGTCTACATGTACATTACAAATTACTATTTTCTTCTGCCAACCTTTTTCTTCCTACTATAAAACCTTTCCCTTTATTCAGGAACCTGCTTTTTCTCTGTTGTGTTTTTTTCTTATCAAATTCAATCTGTAGTTTATCTTTTCTTTGTCTTTTCAGGAATCCTTCATACGGAATTGTGGCCCACATGCAATAAGACGAAAATGGATGGAGGGTGTTTTTAGTACCCTTGATATGTATGACAAGTATCTACGGCCCTTCATGTGTTGCATGGATGTTGAGACATGGGGACAGATATTTGAGCTGGAACTGAGTAGATGAGAATGGCACTAAGGAGAGCTGTACAATGATTTTTAAAAAGCATTGATGGAACTCATCAGTGTGCATTTTAAGATTTCACATCGGTGTTTTAACAAAGATTCTTTGCCTATCCACAGTTGTTTTTAAAAACTTTTTGGAGCTTCTTGAGTAATCGTTTTCCTTTGGAAGTGTTGTTGCCACAGTGAAACCATGACTTGACAAAAGAAAGACGACAATGACTCTCATAATTAGTTCCAGGATTCGATGATGTCGTGTGACAAAATTGAGTAGGCAAAACACAACAGAGAAAAAGCAGGTTCCTGAGTAAAGGGAAAGGTGACAAAATTGACTAGCACGTTAAAAACATGGTTTATAAACCATGAAACTTCTAGCATCATAAAACATGGTTTAAATTACCATGGTTTATAAACCATGTAAAACTGAAGCATCATAAAACTGGTTTATAAACCATGAAATTTACTTTCATGGTTTATAAACCATAAATTAACCATGTTGGTTTTAAATGAGTGAAGCATCATAAAACATGGTTTATAAACCATGAAAATTTTCATGGTTATAAACCATGTTTTTAAGGTGCTTAATTTATGTTATAACCACATTTTATGATGCTTCAATTTTCATGGTTTATAACATGATTTAAGGTGCTTAATTTCACGTTATGAACTTCGTTTCATGTTAAAACCATGTTTTATGATGATTAATTTTTCATGGTTTACAAACCATGATTTATAAGCTTTGATTGGTATATTCATGGTATGTAAACCACAAAAAAATTGACAGCAATTTCTATGGTTTACATCTAATTGTTACAAACCATGGTAAAAACAGGTCAAAAAACGCTAAACAATTAATTGACAAACGGCGGCCCATACACAATCACCTCCCGGGGAAAGGTTATTTACAAGGCATGTTGTCCAGAACCTGTTGTCGCTCTTTGTATGGTAAAATAAAGCAAATTATCGTAATGAAAGTGCCTGCATCAACATGCTACTCACTGGAAAATTCAGGTGGATAAAAGCGTCAGCCGTCCAGCTGTCAGCAAAATATTAAGTAAATTCTTAAGTTGTTAGTGGCATAAAAAAACCATAAGTCTGTAAAACAAAAATAGCAAATAAAGACGTCATCCGAGGTGAAGTGGTAAAAAAATATGTTATAATAGATCACTTCACTTTTAATAGCAATACTGCGTCGGTTAATAATTCATTGTTGTTTTTAACTCATAATTTTGTCAGTGCTACACTGCATTGTAAAGTTTTTTTTAACACTATTTCATTATTAATGCAGTAGATTTTTTGAAGGAGTTTCTTTGTTGTTTTCTGATAAGAATCGTTTCTTTAATAGAAAGTATTTATTTTTACTCTCTGCTGGATAGGGTATGT